>CM074298.1:13139832-13149832 GCA_037194245.1 Opsariichthys bidens
CACATCCTCAGAAAGGGAGGTAGCAACGCTATCAACACCTAAATGAATCTGCAACAGTCACAGGGTACAAGGAGTGCTCAGAAAATTGTAATTACGAGCTCTTTGAGGATTTAATTGCGGTAATCTCGTAATTGCCGTATTTTACGACATGGTGTGAATGCACCTATGTTGCCCCTGGACTGACGTGTTTCCTGTTCCATGTGCCATATTTGTAGTCCTCAGTGGTCCTTCTGTTCATTGGTTCCCCCGTTCATTAGTCTCGATTGTTCCCAGGTGTGTCTTGTTCAGATTATTAGTTCTTGTGTATTTACTCCCTAGTGTTTCCTGTTCTTTGTCAGGTCTTCCATGCATGGATGTATCATCTGTATCCTCAGTTCTGTTCCTTGGATTTCTGGTGTTTTTCAAGAGTGTTTTGTACCCTTATCTTGATATATTAAACACTGCATATGGATCTATCACTACTTTTTTCTGAATTTTCCTGGTGTTGCTGTTCTGTGTGTGGAGGGAAACATGCTCTCAAGCAAACTAACATAGCATCTGTCTGTTGAGAGAAACTGCTGGTGTGATTCACTAGCTGGCTAATTTTACTAGCTAATTACTGTGTCATATGGGACACAAAGTGGTCTTCCTTAATGGTGGAAGAAGGTAAAACTTCACGAGTTCACACTTACCAATAATAAACATCATTTCACGAAAATTTGCAGAGTGTGAAGCTGAAAGTGTCGTAATCGTAGGGAGGTATTAGTCACTTGATTGGGAGGGCTTCTTGCTACTTCAGAGTTTGGCTTTGGCTTCAGAGAGGTGAGCCTCGCTGGTAGCGCGCTATTGATGATGATGACAATAGTGATGATGATGATGATGACGGCAATAGTGATGATGATGACAGTAGTGATGATGATGATGATGACAATGCAGTGGAGACTTTAAAGCCACTGGGCTCCTGCGGGAGCATGACTCCTGCGGGAGCGTCACTGCTGCGGCAGTGGACATGAGGGAACATCACTGCTGCCGTCACTGCTGCGGCAGTGGAGACTTTTAAAGCTGCTGAGCTCCTGCGGGAGCATGAGGGAACATCACTGCTGCGGCAGTGGAGACTTTTAAAGGCAGTGGAGACTTTGAGGCTATTGAGCTCCTGCGGGAGCCTGAGGAAACGTCACCATTGGTGGGGTCGGCAGATGGGGATGAAGATGAAGGATGATAATTATGATAAAGATGACCATGGTGGAGACGATGGTGTGATGGTAAAAAAAAAAAAAAAAAATGGTGACTGGAGGTGATCATGGTATTTAAAACTCCTGCGTGTGTATTGGTATAGATGGTGTTAAGGAGTTTCAGCTGATGAGAGTTTGTTGGGCTTCTTTGATGTGATTGCGATTTGATCGGATGTAGCTTCTGAAAGCCTCTGATGACCAGCGACCGAGTGCTTGGATCTGCTGCTGGGAAAGTCCTTTTTGGGCGGCTGTGGTTGCTGCACCTATCCGAAATGAATGGCTGGAAAAGTGCTCTGCTGGGATGCCAGATTGAATCAATATGGATTTGAGGTGTTTTTGGAACCAGAAACGAGTGACGGGGCGTTCAGAATCGTCTGTGAAAAGTGGGTCGGATGGCAGTTTGGCCTGTGAGTTTCTGAAATGGATATAAGCTAAGAGGGTTTGGAATGGTTGAATTGAAGATGGGAGATTGAAAATATAGATAAAATGGCCTTTCCTTATTTGGTCCGTCTTGCTTTTCTTTATGAAGTATGAGATGGTTTCGTTGTCGAGCACGGATAGATCTGATATTGTGGGATGTACTTTTGGATTGAAGCTAGAAGTGATGGTGAGTTCAGAGCATCTGAGGAAAAAGCCAGAATGAACATGGCATCAAGCGTGTGGGCGGTGTTGATGGATTGGTAACCTTTGCGGAGGGTTGAGATACATTGTGTGAGTATTTCCCATGTTATTGGTTGTCTTACGTCGGTGGGTTGGGTTCTTTGGATTCCTTTAATGAGCATGGATGTCTGTGAGTTGGCTATTACTGAGGAGGGTGAACCGCGGCTTGTAGGTTCTTGGTGCAGTTGAGATGAGAAATGAATGACGTGATGGTGAGAAGGGAAAAGTCTGGAAAAGGCAGGTTGTAGGTGGAGTGAAAGGATTTAAAACTCTTCCATGCAGTTAGGTAGGAATGTAGTGTCCTCGGGGATACGGCTTGGAGAATAGTGTTGAGGGAAGCATCGAGGAGTGGTTTCAGTGGATGGTTTATGGGAATATCAGCTCTGAAAAGTGAGGTACTGGAGTTGGAAGTGGGTCTGCTTCTGGTGCCAGCTGCTTGAATTTCTGGAAGGCAAAACGAGAGAGGGAGTCAGCTATTTGGTTCTTTGAACCGGGAATGTGCTTTGCAACCATGATGAATTGGTCACAAGCTGAAATCCAAATCAAACGTCTAAGGAATGGCATTAGTGCAGGGGAATGTGAACGGCCTTTATTAATGCATTGCACGGTAGCTTCATTGTCGCAGTACACTGTAATGCTGTTAGTGGACCATTCTTTCCCCCATAGAGCGGCTGCTACCACCAGTGGGTACAGCTCGAACAGCGCTGAGGATGTTGATGACTGCTCTGGGTCCGATAGCTGGAAGGGCCATGTGGACGCGAACCACCGGCCTTGATAATATCCCCCGAAACCCGTGGAGGGAGCTGCGTCAGTAAATAATTGGATATCCTCGGGGAGAGAAATCAGATCGTTATAAAAAAAAGACAGACCATTCCATTGTCTAAGGAAGGTTATCCACAGGCTGAGCTCGTTGCGACTTGAACTGGTTAATGATATTTGATCCTCTAGTGCATGAACTGAAGATGCGAGGGAGAGGAGATGCGAGATGAAAGAGCGTCCTTGCGGGATTATGCGCATCGCAAAGTTTAAATGGCCGAGCAAAGATAGCAGCTCTCGTTTGGAACAATCAGGGCTGTCTATAAGGGCGGATGCAACTAAGATTATCCTGTCTATTTTCTCCTTGGGCAGTGAGGCTTGGAAATTGACTGAGTCCAGGTTGATGCCCAAGAATTCGAGGGACGTGGCTGGACCCATGGTTTTATCTTGGGCGATTGGAATTCCGAGCTCGGAAAAAACTTTTTGGACAGTGGAAAGATGCGCGGCTGGAATGGCGTCGGGAGGCGAGATGATTAAGAAATCATCAAGCAGGTGAATGACGTAAGGGATTGCGTGGTTGTTCAGGAGTATCCAGCAAATAGCCTCTGACAACACGTCGAAAATCTTGGGGCTGCTTTTACATCCGAACGTAAGACGGACGGCGAAGTAGAATTTCCGTGCCAGCGCACGCCGAATAAATGCCACGAGTCGGGGTGGATGGGCATCACTTTGAATGCAGCGGTGATGTCGATTTTTGCGAGCCAAGCACCACGACCCGCTTTTTTAATCAAGGTTATAGCCTGGTCGATGTTGTGGTAATGCAGGGAAAACTCTTCGAGGGGGATGAGGCTGTTTACGCTTGGGAACGGAGAATTGTGCGGGGCTGAGAGATCGATTATCAGCCGTTTCTTACCTGAAAATTTTCTGGTAGCCACTCCAATGGGGCTGATGCGGAAATGTTCGAAAGGTGGACTGCTAAACGGACCGATCATAAAGCCGGATTCGGTTTCTTTTTTAATAAGCTTGTCTACCGTGTCGGGCTCAGCTAGAGCGGACTGGAGATTATTGCAAATAATGCTCTGAGACGGGAGGCTTTCCAATCCGGGTTCGAACCGTGCTCGAGACCAGTCAATAAGTAGTTTGTAAAGCTAGTGTCGGGGTGCTGAGACAATTCTGCGGACAGACAAGAAATATTCACAGGAGTCGATAAGTAATTTCTTGGATCTTTATTTTGGGCACTTTTGACAGGGCATATGATGCGGGCATGAGCGCCGCCACAATAATTACAGACATGCAAGAAGCGACAACGCTGCCTAATGCACTTTCCTGCGTTGAAATTGCTGCAGACCTGGTTGGTGAAAACGTTTCTTTTTTTGAAATCTGGGGCTGGAGCGATGGAATTGGAATTCGTTGGCCGCGGGACGTAACTAGTAGATTTAGCTTGCGAAACTGGGCCTGGGGAATTTGGCGGATTTATCAGAGGGCAGGCATTGGTGGAGTGGGCGACTGATCTGCAGACTGCGCAAGTGATGTTGCGACAGCCTAAAAACACTCTGTTGTGAAGCTCCAAATCTAAAGCTCCCCAGTAAGGGCACTGGTTCCAATGGGCTATACGTACGGCGCATTTAGCCGAAAAGAGCTTGTGGTAGGTATAAAAGTGGGAGCCTCCGAACGATTGCGAGAGTTCGGCGATTATCGCGAGATAGTCATTGAGTTCTCTTCTCCTATGGGGAAGTGCGGCGCAAATTACTTCGCTGTAACGGCTGAAGGCAATAGCAAATTCGGCAAAAGAAAGAATGCGGGATGAATTGTGCGTTTGATTTTTTAATGTAACTGAAAGATCGCCGCAATCGATCTGATGGCTTGAGGAGGGGAGAGGAAACAGTGACAGTAAGGATGATAAATCGATGTCCGCACCTGTGAGGATCTGCGCTCGGATGCTGCTGGTGACGGGGGGCGGTTCCAGGGCTGTTGCATTCGCTGGGATAGGCATAGGCATAGCAGAAAACAAAGTAAAAGGAGATTTTGTTTGGGGGAGAGCCGTAGCAGGAAAAGAGGCCGGGGCCGAACTCGCAAGCGGAGGCAGCCTCACGCTTGTGGCGACCCCTGGTGCCTGGGGAGGGAAAGAAAGGGGGGGGAAAAGGGGTTATGAGGGAAGACAGTGGGTGTCTGGGCCTGCGCTGCTAGCGGAGGCAGCCTCACGCTAGAATTGGACGGAGGAGCAGCAGGCCACTGACCAGGGAGAGAATTAGAGAAAGTGACAGGTAAAGACTGAGGAACCTGCGCCTGGGCCTCTGGCGGAGGCATACTTACCGTGAAAGGATAGCCTACGCTGGTAGGGGCTATTATTGGGACTCTGGGAGCAGTGTTGTGGAAAACTGCGGTTTGTAGCTCGACGGAGCTAGGAGCCTGCGACGGAGGAAGAGGGTGATTTTTGAGAGCGATGGTACGGAGCTCTGCGATTCCTGGTCGTTTTTGCAGCTTTGGAAGGTGGAGAGGATTGAAGTGAGACGTACAGGTTGTATAGCTCGGCTTTGTTCATTCTTTAATCCTATAACTGTCCATTTTTCAATTGCAGGAATCGTGGGCTGTGCCGAATTTTGTTAATAAAACATCATATGCTGAATGAGTCACACTGTAATTTACTACAATTGTACAATTGACAGTGTCAACAGAAAGTATAATTGTTTAGATATATTAGTTTCAAGAATTAGTATCTGCATACAAATCAAATGTGCATAAAATGTTGTAAATACGCTACCGTCCAAAAGCATGGGGTCAGTAATTAAAAAAAAAAAAAGATAATACTTTTATTCAGCAAGGATGTGTAATCAGAAGTGGCAAGTAAAGCCATCTAAAATGTTACAAAATATTTCTATTTTAAATTAACACTGTTCTTTCAAACTTTCTATTATATTCTTTCTAATGCTGAAAAAAATGTATCTCAGTTTCCAAAAATATATATATATTATGCACCACAACTGTTTTTAACACTGATAATAATAAATAATGTTTCTTCAGCAGCAAATCAGTATATTAGAATGATTTCTAAAGGATCATTGAAGACTGGAGTAATGATGCTGAAAATTCAGCTTTGCATTAACTGGAATATATTACATCTCAAAATAAATTTTAAAGTGTAATAATATTTAACAGTATTACTGTTTTTATTGTATTTTCACTCACATAAATGCATCCTTGGTAACCCCAAACGTCCGTTTATCCACCTTTGTCCTATATTCCTCATGATGCTTTGTGCAAATTATGGGACTAACTTCCGTTAAACTGTAAACAATCAGCAAAGGTTTGCTCTACTATGATTCTGGGATATATTGCAAATAAAACATAACACAAATGTCCTACTGGACGCATAACCAGAACAATTGCACACAAAAATCTCTTTCTTGTTGGCTAAATGTGAATATCATCAGGTTCCAGAGATGTCATTAAGTTGAAAAACTCATGTATTACATCATGCATTCAGCATTGTTTTTCCCTGCTGCCCATTTTTGAGTCACGACCCTCCAGTTGATCCCTAAGAGAACCACATTTCCCTTTTATCTGAAAGGGTCTTGAAAAATAAATCAACTATAGTGAGTCACTGAAACATTTATGTGTATGCATTAAGAAAAATGTTCTCACAGCTTGAAGTGTGGCACAGACTCAAATTCAGTTACTACTGGTTTCAAACATTACAGCATTCTCACAGGTTTTTGCTTTGGGGCTGTGTTGATATGATGACAGAACAAATATGCGTAGGCCTATCTTTCAACTTATTGTATATATGTACACACTGGGGGCATTAGATGTTTTCAACAATAAAACGTTATACCACTGAGTGCTTTTTTTCACTATGTATAGCTTGTTTCTTTTTGAGTGTGAAAAAGAGAATAACACAAATGTCTAAAAGCTGGCATGCCTCTGTATTCTGATGTGTATCTGTGCCTCTGAGCAACTGACACAGATCCCCACAGCCTACTATAGTTATGAACCCAGTCAGTCTGAGCAGCATCAGATCGTGTCTTGGATGATTAGTTCATCTTACGTGACTCTGGTCAGCATGCGCTGACAGAGTCTGGCTGTGTGGCATCATCTCTGTCTCGACAGAAATTGCAAAGGTGAGGGATGCTGACTGTATCTGAAAGCTAATATGCTGTATCTGTAGCCAGAATCGCACACTTGAACTGGTGCCTGAAGTCCAGTTTTAAAAGGTTTTTATGCAGTTAAAAGACTATTCTTTGACCATTCCCTTAGCAAACCTAATCGCAATGGCAGCCTGATGTCTTGAATCATCCTCTGGTAATGATAGGAAAATGTTCTTAGCACATAAAATGCCAACATTCTGCTGACGTTTTTCCACAATGACCGTGTCCCAAAAAAATGTTCTTAAAACTACTTACTTTTTGAACATTTACAGAATTTACAGAATATTTAATATTTCAGCGTTCAATATAATATTTCTGTAACGTTGGATTAGAAAACCATTCTTTAAAGTTGGCATGAAACAGAAGTCGCGATAGTCTTTTCAACTCTTTTGTTACATCCGACTAAAATGGCTTCTCGAACAAGAAAAAATGTATGGCTGGACTTTTTTTTTCATCCGTTGGGAATTGATTGGATCGTTGGATCATTGTGGTTTACTATTGCTGCTGTGAGTCAGGTTGTTCCGTCCTCGTGCCAAAAAAACTCATCATTAGAGAAGAGATTGCGAGACCTAAAATTACTAATTGCGTTACTGACTTATTTTTTATTGAAAGTAATGTGTTACATTACTTTTGCGTTACTTTTTCTCATCTGGTCATGTTTACACTGCACAACGTCTCTGCACTTACTCCCAATTTCACTCAACCTGGGGACGAGAGAGCTGTCTGTCAATAAATGGGAAAATAAAATAACTTGTGTTACTCATTTGAAAAAGTAACAGATATTTTGTTGTAAATTTAAAAGTAATGCTTTACTTTACTAGTTACTTTAAAAAAGTAATCTGAATACGTAACTCTCGTTACTTGTAATGCGCAACCCTAAATGCTAAAAAAGCATTCACATAGGTTTTGGAAAAACATTATACATTCCAATAACTTAATAGCAATACTATGAATGCACTCCTGGTCCTCAACAGAAGCAGAAGCTCTGTAGTAACACAGGACTCGCTGTCTCATCAGAAATGAAATGCATGTTTGCTGTGGGGTGAAGACAGCTCTCTGAAATTACAAAGGCCCAGTGCTGTCAGATGAGCGTAGCAACCAATTTATGTTTCTTTTTTCCTTTGTTGTTTGTGTATGTGTTTGAGTTTCCATGTTCCACTGGTGCAGCTGTGCTAGTTGATGAGTCAGCACTAACGAAGGCTCATGACTGGCCTGGGAACCTATTTTGTGAAGGCAGACTAAACACATTGATGGACCTTCATGAGAGATATAGCACTGAGCACTGAGGTCAAAAGGAGGTTAAAATTTGTATTGATATTATAGTTTCGTAAATTGGCACATTTCTTCTTTTTTTAAAACTAAGCAGAAAGCACAGTATGTAACTGGGAATCCTAATATTACAAGTGCTCACTTGCTTCAAATTTTTCGTCTTTCTAACTCATATTCATGACCCATACAGATAAAGTTTATGATATTTCTTGTTGTGTTCCTATAATACATTATTGTGTTTTTCTGATGTAGTCTGTCAGCAAGCAGCTCTATAAATTGTTGACAAATCTGAGTTTCCATTGACTTCCACATTATTATTATTATTTTTTTTTTCATACTATGGAAGTCATTGGGGCCCATCAACTATTTGGTTACCCAGATCTTCTTTTGTGTTCAGCAGAAGAAAGAAATTCGTACAGGTTTGGAACAACTTAAGGGTGAGTAAATGATTTTTGGGTGAACTATCCCTCTAACGTAGTACTTTACATGACCCTCTGTTAAAGAACATAGTTACTTTGACCTGACACTCCAACAGATAGAAAGAAGAAAAGTTCATTGGAACGTCAATCATGGACATGTTTTAACGTAACGCAAAAATTCAGAATGGCAGCCCTGGTTTAAAGTGCAAGAAATGGTCAATACATGTGTATAAAAAGGACCTATTTGACAGGCTGCTGTCATGTACCTTGCAATCTTCTGTCGTCATTTTATTTTTCACACCCAAGCTGTCTCACCAACAGAAAACAGTGTTTGTGCAAGTCCGCTGGAGGCCGAGCTCATAAAACCGGCCCATGTGCGAAAGCTGGCCATTTAAAACACATGGCATTTCTCTCCCGCTGTGACACTGATTGGAACAGAGCAGGCAGATTAATCAAGAGAACGCTGGCATTTCGCCGAGGACATCACCACAATCGCGAAGGAAATGCGACGTCGGCTTCCATCAATCCGGAGGGGCTAGAGAGAGCGGCGGGATGAAAGACAGAGTGATGAAAGCCGGGCTATAATCACTGTTTTTACTCTCCAGCTCCTGAAAAATTAATCTTATTATTCCTTGATGCCAGTGATACCGGTCTGCATGAAGGAGGATGTCCTAGACTTCGAAATGTGGCTTAAGTGACAAATACGAGGATTTAAATCGTGTCCACTTTATGGATGAACTGTCCTCAATATGAACTCTACCCTCTGTCAGTGCGGAGCCAGTGTTTGATTTGCCTCTGTCTATATTGCGCTTTTTTCACACGCTTTCCAATTTCTTCACTTTTTTCTATTGTCCTTCTAGTTTTCTGCTTGCGTAGTTGTTTCTTGTTTTCTTCCCATACCTTCAATATTATCATCATTTTCTTTTCTTCATCCTCGTTCCCTACGGGCTTTGCGCAGTAATGGAGCATGCAGTCTTTCTCACAGCCCCTCGCTCTCTCTTGCACACACAAACAAACAAACACACTGTCAGGAAGACCACGTATTCAGGTAGGGAGTTTGAATTGTTAAAGAGGGAGATGGAGGAGAAGGAAGACAGACAGATTCAGGACATACATGTCAGCTGAGATACAGACCAGCCTGAGGATTGACACAGAGATCTTAATGATGATCATTCATCATCCGGAATGTGTTAAAGGAAATAAACGGTTTTCCTTTGATGTTTTGAAATAAAAGAGATTTTTGTACTTTTGTGTGACCTTACTGAACTTTGCCACTTAGGACAGCTGAGCGTTCCTTAAGCTCTTTCGGTTCCTCAGACCAAGGGTTCAAGGTTACCTGCTACTGCTGATGCCTTAACTACACCATCTGGCTGCAAAACGCATCTTTCACCATTGACGGCTATTCACTGCCAATGCCTGATTCTTGGAGGGCTTTAAAGTCAACATGAAATCAACATTTTTTACATTGCCGTATTTATAAGAAATGACTTATCTGTGCTCATAATTTTTTTTATTTATGTGCTCTCATAATCTTTAATCA
>CM074298.1:13759832-14144832 GCA_037194245.1 Opsariichthys bidens
ATAGATTCATGATTTTGGTAAGCTTGTATGAAAAGAAAATGTATCATATATTGTGATAAAAGTACAAGTGAATTACAGTTATTATTAATAATAATAAACACTAATATTAATGAAACTACCTAATCAAACCACCAAATAACTGAGCACAAATGTCTGCAAACATCACGTAAAATCTACTACATACAGCAAGGATATTTACAAATACATTCAGCGACAACAAAGCATGTTGAAATATAGCTAACATTTCTACCACACAAGAAACTTTACAGTCTAGTGCTCCAGATGTGTGCACTGCAAAGGATTCTTAAATAGATCATTTTCAAAATAGTATTATTCATTGCAATACTTATAACTGCTCATATCATGACTGTAATCGTCTTTATAATTTAATAATCATATCAAAGTAAATAATTACCTTGTAAGGTCTCTTTGAACTAAGATTGATTAGTGTTTTATGAGTATTTTTTCCTTTTTAATAAATACTAACAGTTTATTTCATCAGTTTGATTTATAATGAATAAAATAATTTGAAAATACCTGCTATTTAAGAAGAATACTTTGTAAGCCCTGTAGAACTGTTTTTTCACACATACAGGGCCAGCACACTGTGCAATATGGTGCCTTGAAACACAATTTACAAAACAAAAGAATAAGAATATGAATGCCTTTATGAATATAAAATACCTTCTTTTTTAAATTGATGGCTATTGTTTGTGAAGAATCCAAAATGAGGTCTGTTGTAAGGCAATTAGCTGTATTCAACATCTATACATTATGCAATGTCAACTTTCAAGGCAGGCAGACAAAAAAGTCTCAATTGACAAACAACGGAGTAATGAATGCAAATTACAGAGCAATACATTTGACAAAGTTAAACCACGATCATCATTTTCTACAAAAAGCAAGCTGCTTTTTTCCATTGATGAAAGTCGATCGTGATCACAAAGAGTTTTTGGGTGAACTGTCCTGTATTGGAATTTGCTCTGTCAATAGTGCCAACCATCTTATTTGAATGAGTAGTAGGAGAAAGGTTTTTTGGGTTATGTATAAATAATTTAGAGTTGAGAGTATAGAGTTGAATGCGTGTCTCAATGATGTGTAGAAAAAGAAGTAGTATGTCTTTGGATTGTTTTAGCAACCATTTTATAACCTTATCACAATGCTTGAATTTGCATGAATTTGAATATTTTTAATTAATTTGAACTTGTGTCTTATGGCATAGAGCAGGGTTCTTCAAATCTGGCCCTCCTGTCCTTTAGCTCCATCCCTGATCAAACACACCGGCTAATCAAGATCTTCAGGATTACTGGAAAATTACAGCAAGGCGAGTTGATTAAGTTTAAATTCTAACCCATGCAAGACAGTGAACCTCGAGGACCAGAGTTGATGAACCCTGGTTAAAAGGTTTCATGAAAGAGAAAAAGGGAATGAGATGAATTGTAAAGATTTGGTTTCAGACGGTTGACACACTATTGTGGGACTCAGTTAAGGGCAGCTCCTTAGGGCTGGATTTCTCTAAAACTGAGATTTGTGTGACTGTGCTGCTCTCAGTAAAGAGGGTTCGTCTTCTCTTACTGTATCTCAAATAATTTTGTGTCTGCCACTTCCACAGTCTCTTCTTTATCTCTGCTTGTACCTGAAATGCAAACAAATTAATATGCATTTTGAAAGCAGGACGTGTTTTCTGTTTTACACACATATACAACTACAGGAAAACTTGTGGCTTACCTCTCCATTGAGAAAACAGTATAACAGAGCCACAACAAAACCCTGAGAAACAAAGAAACAAATATTAGTCAGTCAGTAAGCGTGCACTAACAAATCATAGAACGTCTCAATTAATAATAATAATAATAATAATAATAACAGCCAAAATAAAATAAAAACCTTTGGGATACAAGTTGACAGCTTTTGACATTTGCTCCAGGATATAAATGGTGGCAGATGTTGCACCCATAGGGCAAGTATTTTATTATATATTATATTATATTATATTTTCCATATGTTATATTGTTTATTACATATAATTTATGACATAATATTATGCAATATACATTATATATGTTGCTTATATACACTCACCTAAAGGATTATTAGGAACACCATACTAATACTGTGTTTGACCCCTTTTTGCCTTCAGAACTGCCTTGATTCTACGTGCCATTGATTCAACAAGGTGCTGAAAGCATTCTTTAGAAATGTTGGCCCATATTGATAGGATAGCATCTAGCAGTTGATGGAGATTTGTGGGATGCACATCCAGGGCACGAAGCTCCCGTTCCACCACATCCCAAAGATGCTCTATTGGGTTGAGATCTGGGGACTGTCGGAGCCATTTTAGTACAGTGAACTCACTGTCATGTTCAAGAAACCAATTTGAAATGATTCGAGCTTTGTGACATGGTGCATTATCCTGCTGGAAGTAGCCATCAGAGGACGGGTACATGGTGGTCATAAAGGGATGGACATGGTCAGAAACAATGCTCAGGTAGTGCCCAATTGGCACTAAGGGGCCTAAAGTGTGCCAAGAAAACAGCCCCCACACCATTACACCACCACCACCAGCCTGCACAGTGGTAACAAGGCATGATGGATCCATGTTCTCATTCTGTTTACGCCAAATTCTGATTCTACCATCTGAATGTCTCAACAGAAATTGAGACTCATCAGACCAGGCAATATTTTCCAGTCTTCAACTGTCCAATTTTGGTGAGCTTGTGCAAATTGTAGCCTCTTTTTCCTATTTGTAGTGGAGATGAGTGGTACCCGGTGGGGTCTTCTGCTGTTGTAGCCCATCCACCTCAAGGTTGTGCGTGTTGTGGCTTCACAAATGCTTTGCTGCATACCTCAGTTGTAACGAGTGGTTATTTCAGTCAAAGTTGCTCTTCTATCAGCTTGAATCAGTCGGCCCATTCTCCTCTGACCTCTAGCATCAACAAGGCATTTTCGCGCACAGGACTGCCGCATACTGGATGTTTTCCCCTTTTCACACCATTCTTTGTAAACCCTAGAAATGGTTGTGCGTGAAAATCCCAGTAACTGAGCAGATTGTGAAATACTCAGACCGGCCCGTCTGGCACCAACAACCATGCCGCGCTCAAAATTGCTTAAATTACCTTTCTTTCCCATTCTGACATTCAGTTTGGAGTTCAGGAAATTGTCTTGACCAGGACCACACCCCTAAATGCATTGAAGCAACTGCCATGTGATTGGTTGATTAGATAATTGCATTAATGAGAAATTGAACAGGTGTTCCTAATAATCCTTTAGGTGAGTATACAGGGAGTGGAGAATTATTAGGCAAGTTGTATTTTTGAGGATTAATTTTATTATTGAACAACAACCATGTTCTCAATGAACACAAAAAACTCATTAATATCAAAGCTGAATATTTTTGGAAGTTTTAGTTTTTAGTTTCTAGTTTTAGCTATTTTAGGGGGATATCTGTGAGTGCAGGTGACTATTACTGTGCATAATTATTAGGCACCTTAACAAAAAACAAATTTATACCCATTTCAATTATTTATTTTTACCAGTGAAACCAATATAACATCTCAACATTCACAAATATACATTTCAGACATTCTACAACCAAACAAAAACAAATCAGTGACCAATATAGCCACCTTTCTTTGCAAGGACACTCAAAAGCCTGCCATCCATGGATTCTGTCAGTGTTTTGATCTGTTCACCATCAACATTGCGTGCAGCAGCAACCACAGCCTCCCAGACACTGTTCAGAGAGGTGTACTGTTTTCCCTCCTTGTAAATCGCACATTTGATGATGGACCACAGGTTCTCAATGGGGTTCAGATCAGGTGAACAAGGAGGCCATATCATTAGATTTTCTTCTTTTATACCCTTTCTTGCCAGCCACGCTGTGGAGTACTTGGACGCATGTGATGGAGCATTGTCCTGCATGAAAATCATGTTTTTCTTGAAGGATGTAGACTTCTTCCTGTACCACTGCTTGAAGAAGATGTCTTCCAGAAACTGGCAGTAGGACTGGGAGTTGAGCTTGACTCCATCCTCAACCCGAAAAGGCCCCACAAGCTCATCTTTGATGATACCAGCCTAAACCAGGACTCCACCTCCACCTTGCTGGCGTCTGAGTCGGACTGGAGCTCTCTGCCCTTTACCAATCCAGCCACGGGCCCATCCATCTGGCCCATCTAGACTCACTCTCATTTCATCAGTCCATAAAACCTTAGAAAAATCAGTCTTGAGATATTTCTTGGCCCAGTCTTGACGTTTCAGCTTGTGTGTCTTGTTCAGTGGTGGTCGACTTTCTGCCTTTCTTACCTTGGCCATGTCTCTGAGTATTGCACACCTTGTGCTTTTGGGCACTCCAGTGATGTTGCAGCTCTGAAATATGGCCAAACTGGTGGCAAGTGGCATCTTGGCAGCTGCACGCTTGACTTTTCTCAGTTCATGGGCAGTTATTTTGCGCCTTGATTTTTCCACACGCTTCTTGCAACCCTGTTGACTATTTTGAATGAAACGCTTGATTGTTCGATGATCACGCTTCAGAAGCTTGGCTATTTTAAGACTTCTGCATCCCTCTGCAATATATCTCACTATTTTTGACTTTTCTGAGCCTGTCAAGTCCTTCTTTTGACCCATTTTGCCAAAGGAAAGGAAGTTGCCTAATAATTATGCACACCTGATATAGGGTGTTGATGTCATTAGACCACACCCCTTCTCATTACAGAGATGCACATCACCTAATATGCTTAATTGGTAGTAGGCTTTCCAGCCTATACAGCTTGGAGTAAGACAACATGCATAACGAGGATGATGTGGTCAAAATACTCATTTGCCTAATAATTCTGCACTCCCTGTATGTTAAATCTTTTTCGGACATTACCTTGCATGTTGTGTTTAATATATCTGTTTGTGAATGTAAAACTTCTTCAAAGTTTCAAAGATCAAAGTGCACAATAAATGTGCAACAATAAAAGTTATTGTCCCCAAAAGAAAGAACCAATTCTGAAATGCCTGAAACAAGTCATCAGTAATTCCAGCCTTAAGCTGGCGACACACTACAAGATAATTGGGCCGATTTTGTGCACAATTCTCCTCTTCCAACAATTTTAGGTAATATCTCAATTATCTTGATGGTTCTAAAGCTTATCTTAACAGATTTTCCTGTGGTGTGAAGCATGTTAAGATCGATTGAATCTGCTTGGAAGAACCTCAGGGCCACACTTATCTCAAATAGTAAATATCCAATATGTCGAATATTTAGAAATCCTGTTGTGCGGGAGAACCCTGAGGACAAATGCACACGCACTGTGCAGATTGTCACATACCAATTCAGAAAGCAAGCTGATGGAAATATTAAAAATTTTATACAAAAATAAAAGTAACATGTTTGGGTGAAGTCGTGTTAACGACTTCACCCAAAAGTGAAGTAACCAAAAGTGAAGTAACCCCAGAGTTACTTTCTGTTCGAATCTACGTAGCTCTGTAAAAAAAAATTGCATAATGCTCATCTATGATCTTCATTGGCTGTAAGCCAACAACGTGAAATTTAACCTGTCATCAAACACTGTAGTTGTAGCTGAGACCTGAAAGAGTTTGGTTCGTGTTGTCGACATGTTAAGAAAGCGCCTTTTCATTGCTGCCAAAGCAAATCCACTTTTGCACTTCCAAAGGATAAGGATCGAAGCTCGAAATTGATACAGTAAAACCAATGGCTTCGTTACTGTTCTTTATCACTGTGTGTACAAGTGCTGAGGAAGCCTTCAGAGCTAAAATTAAGATATGGTAATGGGCATTTCATTTTTGAACATACAATGTAAACAGTAGACCAATCACAACAGACTGGGCAATCTGACCAATCAAAGCAGATTAAGCTCTTGGAAAGAGAAGTTGTGTCTTATTTTAGCCGCATACATCATTGAGGCTGCCTCATTTCAGTAAAGTAACCATTACATTCAAAGGAATAAAGAAATGACAACAATTCATACGCATTACAATGAATAACTGTTACATTTATAATGGTACTTTTCTGAAATGAGACATCCTTGATGACGTATGTGGCCGACAAATACAACCTCTGGAAGACAGCCTTCGAGTGAGACAGACTGCTTCCCAACCCCAGGACTGCACAATTTAAATGTCTCCCTAATCGAACACACCAGATTCAACTGATCAGCATGTTAGTAAAGACTCCAAGACCTCAGATGGATGTGTCAGATAAGAGAGACATCCAAAATGTGCTGCGTTGCGGGGACCAGGGTTTTTTTTTTTTTTGTAGGACACCTTCAAAACAAAATTAGAAATTATAATTAATGTATGTAATGCAATCACAATCCCTCTGTATTCTGTGAACTTCACAGATGGTTGGTTGTGCGCACCTGAAACGGACCCAGGCCAAGCTCAAGAAAGTGGCGAGCATTTTCTCCAGTGTTCTCGGGCAGGAAAGCAAATACCATGTAGTGCATGCCAAACAGAGGAATCAGGAAAAGAGTAGACTTGGCCAGTCTCCTACAAGTATACATAAAGATCAGCATTACTTCAGATTAATAACGAACAATAAAATTACATTTCGGAGGGGAATTTTGCGAGTAATGAGCAACTGTGATGGCTGTAAATAAAGCCAGCCTGAAACCTTAATCATGATGTAAAAAAAAAAACGAGACACTTGCAACTCATTAATTTCAATATAATAAAAACGCATTACTTCAGTTGCATGTGTATAGCTTATCCACAAGTGCTGGACAATCGTCTGTGAATCAATCATTGACACTTTTATATTAAATTGCTGCTCTTTGAGTTGAGTGTGTATTTCAGTCCTTACATGAAGTGGTTGGTATCATTGCCACCCATTCCCGGAGACTTCAGCTTCTGCACAAGTATCCGGATCACATTAATGAAGATGAAGAAATTGATCTAGATAAAAAGAAACAATCACGATGACTAGGGCTAAATAAAAAGTGTTTGTCATTTTGAAATGATATGTAATGTTAGTGCAGTGCACATGACACATGAAAAATACATTCATAATACAGTATTTATTTTGAAAAATCTATTGCAGCCAATATTTTCCAATGTATTCCAGATGTGGCCTCATATATTTGATCAAATCAGCTGTGTTATATGGTAACTCATACCAGGAGAGAGACTGTGATTGGTCCTTTGATAATCCACCAAAAGTAAGCAACCTCTGTGTCATCCCAGCACCTGCAATGATTATTTATGAGTGCATCTTCATGGAATCTGCCATTTCACAATCAGCGCACCACAAATCAATTATCAGCATCACACACTAGTGTTGCTGTCAGAGACGTGAAATTTGTCTATATGAGATGAGATAAATCTGGACTTACCCTTTGTCATCAAAAAAATTCCTTGCTAGAACCCAGATGGTCAGTATTAGTGTTGGTAGACCTGCAGGTTACAGACAGAGGAATTGAATAAACAAATAAAATGTCTGTAAAAACATGTTTGTCATGTTTCTGCTGAAACGTTTCATATCTTCTGTAAGAGCAATGATTTTGTGATGGAGATTTCCTGGGAAAATACCCATCCTTTTTTTTTTTTTCCATCTGATGCCAACAGGTGTCACCAATAGAACGTAATACGTAAGGCCACACTATCATGCAACTACACTACACCACAGAAGACTCAAATAAATAAATAAATATTATAATAATAATAAACACTACCAGTCCAAAGCAAAATTTGGAATCATTTAGATTTTTTTTAATGTTTTCGAAAACAATCTTATGCTCGCCATGGCTGTATTTATTTAAATATAATACAGTAAAACAGTGATGTTGTGAAATAACAATTTAAAATAACTTTTCTATTTTAATATATTTTCAAATGTAATTTATTACATTAAGGCAATTTTCAGCAGGCATTAATCCAGTTTTCAGTTTTCATTCTGATATGTGGATTTGGTGCCGTTCAAAAGAACTTATTTGAAATAGAAATCCTTTGGAACATTAAAAATGCCTTTACTACCCCCATCCTTGCATAACAATAAGTATTATTATTATTATTATTTTAAATCTTACCCAAACATTTGAATTGTACATTCTTTGAGCAGCAAAAAACAGTGTTCAACACTGATAATAAGAAATGTTTTTGGCACAAAATCAGCATATTAGAATGATTTATGAAGGATCGTGTGACACTGAAGACTGGAGCAACGTCTGCTGGAAATTCAGCTTTGCCATTAATAAAATAAATTACATTTTAAAATATGTTAAAATAGAAAACACTAACTGTTTTACTGTACTTTTGATTAATAAATGCAGCATTGGTGAGCATAAGAGACTTCTTCTATATATATATATATATATATTATTCCAAACTTTTGTTAAAAACCAGTGGTCTAATTTAGTAATATTTAATCATATTATATAACAACATGTTCTCAAGTACCCGCTATAGTACCCACTTACCCCAGCCAATAAGTATGTACCACCAGAAATACTTCTTCTGTGAGACAAACGTTAGAGCAAGAAGAGTCTGCAGATACATCCCCTCTACCAGCAGCCAAAAGTAGTTAGCCAGGATACTGAACTGGAAGAAAGCCACCGCTGCCTTGCAAGAGTTCTGAAGAGGAAGACAGTGTTAGAGATTGTAATTGTTCTGTCAAGATGTACCGTATGTTCTTAGAATACATATCTTTCTACAGAAGATACAAGACCATAGTAATTTGCCGCAGCATGTAGCAAATTTCAAGACATCTGCATTGCATATTAAAGAGAAAAAGAAAAAATAATTGAAAAAGACATTTCAAGACAGCATAATGTTAGAGTAAGAAATTAAGTAGTGCTGATACGAAACAGCACAAATGCCATCATAGAGCAGGGGGGGGAGAAAAGTGTTAGCTATGCAAGGAGTGTTTTTTATACTTCAAAGAAGGTGTTTGAGTTCTAGCGGAGGCAGATCTTGAAAAGTGTGCCTTTAAGGCACCGATAAGTCGGCTGATACTGACGGGCGGAAAAATGGATGCAAAAAATGTGAAGCTAGTGTCACTATGCTGATAGAAACTGGCATAAAGCTTTGTAAGTTTTCTACTGTTCCAGAAAGATGCTGCAGCTTCATGCATTGTGACCTAATATGTTCATTGATCTCAAGGCTGATGATGAACATGAGCTTCAACATTGAATAGCATGCATGAGTTCATTCATTTGAATGACGTATAACGTGTATAAAAAAAAAAAAGTCTGCATGAGCCTGTGACAGTTGGCGAGTCTCACTGTTGATATGAAGCAGTGGTCCATATTCTCGTCGGAAAAGAGAACTGCATCTTTGATGAAGATCGCACTGGCTCGGAGGATGAAGGAGGCGAACAGATTGATGTGAATGTAGTTTCTAGTGCAGTGGAACTTCCTGTTTTGGGCAGGGTAAAATTGATTGCCAGATCATTCACAAATCTTATGGATTAAAACTGCTACTGATCTTGACATGAGTTTAGTGAGGATTCTTAAAGTACCTGAAGGCCGTAAACACAAAGATGGCAGAAATGAGGGAAATCAGAGAGGTAGCGTAGCCCACAGTGTACACCTGCTTGAACGTAGAGTAATATGTGGTCTGGAATAGAGGGGAAAAAATAAAACATAAAAAGAACATTTATAAAATTATTTTCAGAGATATATCCCTGAAAAGTCTGATTAGTGCAACATATTTTTCCTTCACAGTTCATTTTTGTTGTTATTGGGCCTTATTATTGACACAAGTAGAACAAATTTCAGTGTGCAGAATGATCGTGAGTCTATTCTTACAAACAGTCTATCCCACTGTTCTGAATGTGACAATTTGATGATTACATTTTAATAATTGTAATAATTTCAGTTCAATTTTGATAATTCTAAACGTGTAGATTTCATGAATCATAGAGGGTATGAGGCTGGATGGAGAGGAGTCTCACCATAAGGTCTGAAATATGGATGTTATAATAGGTGTTGCATTCAACCAATGATAGTGTGCAACAAAATGAACTAAATATTAATGATAAAAAAAAATACATTTCTTCATTCTGTTCACTCTGTTGTTGCGTTTATGTCACAACCTCAATGCAGCTGCCAATCAAATATAAATAGCTATGTATATGTATAAATGTATCAACTTTTTAAATTATTTAAATATGTTCATGGAAAAATGAAAACTTATGAATAATTGTTACGCTCCATCAGAGGCCATTTTTATTGTTTACAACCTGTGAACTGCACGAGGATTGTGGTATATCGTAGGCAGAAAAGGACCAGCTAACAAAGAACATTCCCAGAACTTTGGCTAACGTTCTGAGAAGGTTCTCTCAAAGTTATGAGCAAACATTCTTCCATTAACATTAATCAAGCTTTTTTTTTCTTCAGTTTTCTGGTCTTATATAATGTTCTCAAAAACATTAGAACAACATTATTCATGATAATTTTTTGTGAAATGTTTTAGTTGGATGTTTATCTAAAGTTGTTTAAATGATCTTAGAGTATATTTTGGTCGAAATATGGGGAAATGCTTAAAATGCTGCCTTCAAAATTCAAAAACAGATAAAGGCATCTTAATAGACAGGATGATATGAATCCTGCATTTTTTAGTCTTGAGACAAAGCCGATATTAAACGCAGATCAGCTTGTCCTGGGATTAGAGCATATGCAACTAATTATATTTCAGGTGCATCTATAACTCGATTGCTACTTCCCCTGATGCAGGCACAGCTGAAAGTCATTATGAATAAAGAGTTAAAGAAGTAGAGATTAAATTTAGCACTCAGGAGAGAGATCCACTCTGATTCAACTACTGTTAATTGGTTTGTTCACATTAGGAACACTCATCTGTTTTATTCAAAGTAGTGTCTCTATTCTCATTACCATTTCACTGTGGTCTTCTGGCGCAAAAAAAGAGAAAAATAATATAAAGGAAGTGCCAGGCAGAAGAGAGGAGATTTATGCTTTGAGGCAAGTAAATCATTTTTAATTCACTCCCATCAACTCTTTAACAAAAGCAAAGTGGTCTTTCAAGTTCTTAAGTGCTAAAGAGATCACCAAATAAGCTTGACCGAACATGCCCGTGTGGTGCGTGGTGAGCGGGCGTTTTCAATTCATTCTCTATAGGACAAATGCTTGCGTGGCAAAATGTGAAGCCATAACACTGCAAAGCCCTTTTACACAATGTTTTAAAAGCTAAGAAACACTCAACATTATGCGAGTAAGAGGCGAAAAATCCAGGACAGGATCTTGGAACCATAACAATGTCCCTTCCGTGCCAGTGAACAGCAACTGAAATTAGGGTGAAAATAACTACATACATGTTTATAACTATATTTGATGGAAAACTTGAGCAAACCAAAACCCAGCAGCTCCATTTTTTAGGAAAAATAAGATCACAGCATTTGTTTTGTATTTCTACTTAATTAAAGAAAGCTTTAACAAGTACAAATACAGAATTTGTTATGGGGAGGATTCTTAATTCTGAAAAAGAAAAATTGGTGTAGAAATAATTTTCACTTAGAAATTGATAGTAAATATCACAAACAATTAAAGAAATGGTAAGTAACACATTGAATTAAATGATGAATTTTGGAAAAAAAAAAAAAAAAAAAAAAAAAAAAAAACTGAAACAGGATATAAACAGCATGACATAAAATGTTTTTCACCTCCGTTTCCGATTCCACGTCCTCCACAATCTCACAAGCATTCACATAGGATGGGTAGATTGCTGTCCACCCACTGTTGGTGCAATTCCTTAGTATGAAACCTGCATTAAAAATAATCTTAAACAATGATTAGCTTGTAACATTTTATAGGCAACATCTTAAAACATCAGTTGGCAAAAAGAAACTGATAAAACTCCAAATACCAACAGCTGCTCATTATATTCCCTGCAACAGATACATCTAGTTCTTTTCAGTGGAATTATTTACAAAATCAAACAGATGTTTCATTTGTCCTAGATTTTAACCCACATTATATGAAATGTTCTATGAAGCTACTGTATAAGCTTATCTCAAATAACCTTAAATTTCAGGATGACACGGTCTATGCTACAGAAAGCCACAGGTCTTTACTGTAGCATTTGACAATAAAGGGATTATGTTTTTATTACTCTACTTATACCTTCTGTTGTATTTTATGATATGTAGATGAGTGTATTGAGAGCTCAGATGGATATCTCAAACCAGTCAGGTTTATACACAATGTTTTTATCAATTTGCTCCAGCATGGGGTTTATGACACACACATCGCAGTAAAATGAGATCACTTTGTCCCCTAAGTCTATGCAAACAAAGTAACAGAGAGCTACAAAATCAATGTATGAAACTGCAATAAGAATCAACAATACAGCCTTGTCCCTTAAATTTAAATGAATGCTTTTTTCTATGAATCTAAGAGGCTAGATGTTTCGTTTGAAATATGCATAAAGAAAAACAAGTGAAAAAAAGATAAAAGAAAGAAAGAATAAGGCAGAAGGCACTAGGTTTTAGAATCTTTCTGCAAGCCTTCATGAGAGAGTTTGAGTAATTGAGTAATTCACTGAAACGATTGGAAACTATTGATTCAGCAACAAAATAAGTGGTTGTGGTTTTTTAATGAGTCAGCAAATCATTCACAAACGATTCATTCAAAAATGCTGATTTACTCAGGAACGACACCCAACTACTGTTTGGTACTGTTTCGGTTTACAGTGAAGAATATACAAACTAATTGCATTAGGCCTATTATGTAACATGAAACAACATGTAAGCTAGTAAATATTATTTAATATATTGTTCTTAAAAATGCAATATCACATTGTGTTATTGGTCTGACTGAACATCTGAAAAACAGCACTGTCTTTGACCAAAGCACTTAAACCCAAATAGGTAAGGGAGCACTATTTATTTTTTTTTATTTTTTTTGTTCGGAAAAAAAACCAGGGTTCATTGTAAGCAGTTAATCAAAGACCTCTTTCTCTTGAGAATCTTGTGATTGCACATTACAGCTTCGGGGTACTAAAGCCCACTCAAACCCTAATACACTGCGTGCCGTGGGAGTTAATCATGTGCTCCAAAGACGAATACTCTCTTCTTTTCTATCATTCTTGGTAGGAGATGGTCAATTTGAGCAAAATGGTCCATTTGAGCATTGAGCATTACTATGAATCAGATGTTCCCTCTCTGATTACAAAACAGACTAGAATTTTTTGGACTTTTGATTGGATTGTCAAGCGTTGCTCAGTATTAAATTTGTTCCAGTATTAAAGGGGAATTATTATGCAAAATTCACTAACATGGATTTTGATATGTGTCCACAGTGTTTGTAAACAACCAGCCTATAATGGTAAAAATCCACCCACTACTTTTTTTTATCTCCATAAATCAGAAGCAGTGTCTGAAAATCCGTTGTTCTAGATTTCCCACTAATGTGACAACACAGTAGGGATAAGCCCCACCCATGAATGGTAATGATCTGCCCTAATAGCATAGATCCCATTCTGAATGAAGCACAGTTAGCCCCGTTTATATCCACAGTCATCTAGAGGTTTCAGGAGGCAAAGAAACAAACAGCAGCCTTTCATCCCTCATCATCATCAATCCCTGAGGGCTCTTCCCCTAGTAAGAACAACAGCTTTGACTTCCCCCACAGTAAACCCCATCCCTTCCATCCATTTTGGCATGGAGGACTTCCCCTCTGACTTGGTTGGGATGCTGGGTAGGTTACGACATTTGTGAGAGCAGTTGTAAAGAAGCACCCTGTAGCTTGCAAGCATCTGCATCTCCAACACTCATAACACAGTTCAGTGGCTATGGCGTTTTCCATAGGGACCTCATGATGTCAGTTTGGCGTAACTTCAAACGTGACTGACTGAATGGGACTGTTTAGGTTACTAATGTAATTACATCCCTCTAACACAGCCCTGCAATGAAATTATGTCCCCCCACGTCTCGCCTGGAATGGGGAGTGGTCTAGGTTACTAATGTAACCACCTTCCCTACAAGGAGAACAAGGTGCTGCGTCCCCTTGCAATACTCCCTGTAACTACTTTGTAGTTTCTGCCTTACGCAGTCACACGTTACAAAGTGACACAGCACCAATCAAGTTTGGACTAGTTGCACACATGCTTCAGATGATGGCATCCCGTTCCCCTCTCTGAGAACCAGGGTTGTATGTACAACTTGAGACATGTTTGTAATGACTGAGACAAATCAGACAATTATTTGTCATATTTAACAAATAATATTTAAGAACCATCCCCTAACTTGGCGAAGTTATCATGGACACCCTCTGGTAAGGCTTAGTTTTATTGCCCTGAACTATGCAGCCCAAAAGCAAAGGCCATAGAAAGACCCATGGCCAGACTTCCCTGCATTAATTTATAGATAAACTATTCTATAAATGAACATGCATCCCAGGACATTGTGTATTATAGTTGTCTTGTAAAGTGTCTCTTGCATTGTATTTTGCTTTATGTAAATCTTATGAGTGAACTATTAGTTAAGGTAACCCTGCGTACATCATGTCTCCTATCAAATTAATGCTCATTTAATGACACACTTTGGTGGACATCATCTCATAAAATGCATTGTATACTTGTTATATTTATCAGAGTATGGACACAAACTTCATAGCCCACACCCCTGCAAATGAGGGCACTCTCAAACAAAGAAAATCTCCCGCCAGGGAATTGGACATTTCTCATTGGTCAAGCCATGACTCAGGGGTGTAAACTTTCTGTAGAAGATAAATACCCCTGGGCAGAACACTCGTACTCTCTTCGTTCCTGCTGATACTATGGATTGCCGTCACGTGAGATCCAACCCAGCCTCCGAGCCGGGCTGGTAGGCCTCACTCACTTCAAGCCATGTGCAACATCCTCGACCACAACAGGGTCAAATTAACCATGCCAGTTTTAATTAATTTTCTTCATTCAATGCAGAACCATCAAGGATTTCTCCTGAGCCTGCCGATCAGGATGTTTCTCAAGAGCTAAGGCATTTGCAAGTATCGTTCGAACACTAAACGGCAATTTAGTATTAAGATTAATTAACAAAGGTGCTTTATAGTATTGAAACAGAGTTCCTCCAGCTTGTTAATTTTGACTCTTTTCATAGCTTCATTCACCCTTTCTGAAGAAGTTGATAGACGATCAATACGGAGTTCGCTGACCAAACAATTGAGTAATTGATTGTAATATTAATTCAGCTACATAAAGTTAATTTGATTAACTGAGTTAATAGTTATGAATAATTATCCATATTTCTTTTGAGCTAATTCGCTACAGTTGTTAATTGGAGTATTTGAAGTACAAACTGTAAAGATCTCTTCTGGAAAGGGGGCAGGAAGCAGCAGATCATTTGCATTTAAAGGTACACACACCAAAACAGCATGTTTTTCCTCACACCCAAATTAGGGAAAATCGGATATGCTATACTAAATGATCTGTGGGGTATTTTGAGCAGAAACACTCTGGGGACACCAGAAACTATGGTGATATTACATCTTGTAAAAAGGGGCACAATGTGTCCCCTTTAAAACAGGACTTGAAGTAGTGAGGCCACCTGCCACAAGGAGACACACACTGTAAAAACCTGGTCAACCGTTAAAATCTGATTACACTGAGTCCATGTGAACAAGGAGGTTATGTCATTGTTTAAGTTGTAGAAATGCCCAGTCATCCATGGTTCATTTATTCAGCGAGTGCAGTGTCCAATTACAGAGGGGTTACTGAGAGAAGTGAAATAAAGTATTAGGCTGGTCATGCAATCTCAACTCTTCAGCAAACATGAGGTGACTGATTTGTAAGCGAACATGACTTTAAGCATTTTTCATTTTTCAAAAATGCTATTTATTTCTTCAAATAACTTTTTAACGAGAGTGTAATTACTGAGAGCACCTTAAAATAACTCAAAAATGAATATTCTGTAATAATTTAAATCACCTCCATGTCTTGTGCCAGCTAAGTAAGTTGGAAAAATGTAATATTGATTTGCTGTTGCCCACAAGGTTAAATCAAACAATGCGGATCACATTTGGACTCGGGGCACATTTGAAAAGAATAAGACAAGTTTTTTTTTTTTTTTTTTTTTTTTTAACATTGTAGAAGAGAGCAGGAATAATCAAAACACATTTTGTTTTTTTCTCATTTATTCAGAAAAAATTCAGCCTAAAACTTTGGCCGGCAAGCAATTTAATTAGTTGTGTTGCTAAGCATTCTAACTGTAAATTTAATTAACCAGTACAGGTACAATATTTTTGTTATTTTATGGAATTTACTAATGGAAAAATCTTCTGTCATAATGATCATTCATGAGAAGAACGTTGAGAAGTTTACACTAATGTAATGCAGAAGAACAAACGACCACCACTTCTCACATGAACACCTTGCACTCACATCACAACATCAGCCTCATGAATGCTTTCTTACACTTATCGTTCCACTTGAAAGGACACTGATTCATCCACCAGGGTTGTACTATCACATTGCTATGTGGTTTTTCAAACATCAACCGAGCAGCAGCCATCGAACGTCATTAAATAGTCTCACAGTTAAAATCTTTGTATTTATCTAAAGAAAGAAAATCATATATATCATGAATGACATGATTATTCATTTTTGGGTGAGGTGTCCCTTTAAAAATGTTTGCAAGAATAAAGGGAAGATTCATGAGGACTGATAGAAAATACTGAAAATGAATAAAATTGTCTAAAAACAAGCTCATATTTCTCTATGCATTTGCATGATGCACTTCATTCAGACTAAGCCTCAGCTAACTCCCTAAGACTTGACATAACAGGTAACCTATAACCTTCTGTCTCCTCACCTACACTTATCTTGGCCATTCTGAAGGCCTGCTAAGTGGGTGGTTCAGTGCTAGCTTTCCAAAGGGATTTCTTTCCACCCGCTGTTTCTAGCATTACCATAAAGCAGAGTTCATCATGTACTGCAAGTCTCTCTCCCTGAAGCCACAGTGGGGGAAGACAGAGTAGTGAGGACCTGACCACTGCTGCTTTCTGTGGTGGAGATGCCAGGCACTGGCCTAGGGGGATTGAAGAGATGGAACAACCAACACTAACAGCCGCCACTGCTATAATGCCTGCTTTAACTCTCTTTGATTTTTAATATTTTTATTATCTCTTTGGCACATTTTCAGCAAGATTTGGAGCAGAGCACGGAAGATATCTTCAGGTCCATTGTGTACTTATGTATTCATAGAGCTGTGTGGAGGGATGGAAAAACAGCATGATGCAGATAGTCATCGTGTCATGAGTGTGTTGATTTTATTTTAGCCTCTACATTGATTTCTCAAAAGCCCTGGAGTAGTTTTTCTGGGTTCAGTATTTTTAAATGTTTTTCAATGCCAATGTGTGTAACTTGTGTATCTCCCACGGAAAAATACTCATCGGTTCACTATGTAATGAAAATGAACAAAACCTAAAAACACCAGTGTGTTATAATGACACACACACACACACACACACACATATACACACATATATACACACATTCGATACATACACACACACACACACACACACACACACACTTGCTGAAGACATTACTGTATCTAGCTTGAGATCCTTCCCATCTAAACTTGTTATTTCTTAAGTCTAGTAATGAATGTTCCCTTTCAGTTCGTCACGTTCGACGTTACATTAGAACACACTGACGAATTGGGTCTCGCCCGGGAGCCCAATCACCTTCAAGTGGTAACAAAACGAGCCAATGGTACGCTGAGTACCTTGGTTTGTGGAATTTGCATTGCGATATTCGCTCCGCTTTATAGGTATATAAGGAGCAGTACGAGCATAGTCGCATTCAAGCATTTGCTTCGGAGCCGAGCACTTCGTTTTGTTTTGACATTGTTGCTGCGCTTTCACCGGAGTGTGCATCTAAGAGTCTTCAGTGGTGTTGGTATGATGGTGTGGTTCAGCAGAGATCATTAGAAGAGCTTCGTACTTCTGCTCCAACTCTGCATTTCCACTGTCTAACATGTCTGGGCTTTCAGTACGCTGAGGCTGCATTTATGGATGACTCATGTTCCCACTAGCAATAGTGTGAAAAGATGCCCCCGTCATGCCAACAGAGTTCACGACCCTGCTGACAAAGGGTGCAATCAAGCCGGTCGCTCCAGCAGACATGCAGTCCGGCTTATACAGCACTTTCTTTATAGTACCCAAGAAAACCGGTGGGTTACGATCAATCCTAGATTTACATGCCTTGAACCGAGCCCTTCACAGGCTCCCGTTTCAGATGTTAATGCCCAAGCACATTTTCGAATGCATTCGTCCAATGTATTTGCAGCGATCGACTTGTAGGACGCACACTTATGTCTCCATTCTTCCTCAACACAGACTGTTCCTTTGGTTAGCTTTCGAGGGCCAGGCGTATCAGTACAAGCTTCTGCCATTTGGGTTGTCCCTGTCTCCCCACGTCTTCATGAAGGTCCATGAAGCGCTCCGCTGGCTCCTCTCAGGGAACAAAGTGTCTGTATACTAAACTTCCTTCCTCAATCTCGGGAACAGTTGTGCCCGCACAAGGATCTGGTGCTCAGACGCCTTGCCCATTAGGGCCTTGGGGTCAACTGGGAAAAGAGCAAACTTTCCCCCGTGCAGAGGATCTCTTACTTTGAATGGAAATAGACTCTGTGGCTGTTTGCGCAGTTTACGAACGAGCACGCTCAGATACTATTGAACTGCCTGAGTTAATTCGAGGCCAGGAGAGCAGTCTCACCAAAACGATTTCAGAGGCTCCTGATGGCATATGGCATCTGCAGCAGCTGTTGTACTGCTTGGTTTGCTTAATATGAGACCACTTGAGCACTGGCTTCAAGGCCCAGTATGAGATGGTCATGGCAACACGGCATGCACAGAGTGACAATCACTCTGGCATGCCGTCAAACCTTCATCCCATGGTTGGACCACACTTTTCTACGGGCTGGTGTTCCCCTGGAACAAGTTTCCAGGCATGTTGTTGTCTCAACAGATGCCTCTGCCACAGGCTGGAGTCCCATGTGCAATGGTCATGCTGTGTCAGGCTCTTGGACAGGACCCCGACTCCAGTGGCATGTCAATTGTCTTGAGTTCCCAGTAGTGCAGATTCAAGTCCTGCTTGAGGACAAGCATGTTCTGGTCCACATGGACAACACTGCAACCGTAGCGTACATCAATAGTCAAGGTTGTCTACGCTTCTGTCTCATGTCGCAACTCGCGCCCCATCTCCTCCTATGGACTCAGAGCCATCTGAGATTGCTTCGTGCCATTCATATCCCAGGCAAGATCAATCGTGCAGCCTACAAGCTCTCACAACAGCATTCACTCCCCGGAGAATGAAGACTCAGCTGATTTGGGAACGCTTCGGAGATGCTCAGGTAGACTTGTTTGTCTCTCCAGACACTTCCCACTGCCAGCTGTTTTACTCCCTGACTGAGGGCACCTTCGGCACAGACGTTCTGGCACACTGCTGGCCCCGCGTCTGTGCCAAGGGTGCCAGAACTTCAAAACAATATTTATTTGTTTCTTCTATTGTTTTTTTTTTTATTATTATTATTTGCTTTTAGTGAAACTGAACAAAACAGATTTAAAGTGGTAAATCTGATTTCGATTATATTAGTAAGTCATTACAATGCAACAAAATAAGATTAAAGGTAGCCCTACCTACCATGAAACTCATTGACTTAAAATCCCACTTCTCATAACCTACATTAACCATCAAATATCTTTAGATTGGTGGTGATTGTGTAATGTTTTGAGTTCAGGTTGGGAAGCATTTGTCATCTTGTGACTGACTACGATCTCTGGCATGAAACATAAGTTAAGAATTGTAATGTGTGAAAAATAGGTACCAATTTCCTGTAGACAACGCTTAAAATCCATCATGAGTACAATTTACTTGCTCACATGTTGCTAAGATATATTGAGAAATAACTGTAATCTACTCAACCTGTGAAAACAAATACACTCAGTGTCCCTAAGCAACTATTAACAGAGTTTATGATATCCGGATATTCAGAGCTCTAGCTATGAATTTACAGAGCACTCATGATGTTTCTCTGTGTATGCTTGCCTTGTCACTTTTATTGCCCTGGGTTGGTGTGTCAGTAAAGACTGTTTGCCATGCTTGAGAGCACGCAAGAGGCCAACCAAAAGGGTATGATCTGGTATGAAATGTGCATGATTTTTGGCAGTGTTTAAAAATGACAGTCTGACAAATACAGAGACTGCTTCTTAAGGTATTGGTATTGATAACATACAAACAAAAAGCTCCAGCAATTCACCTAATCCTTGTCATTTAATTCAACCAATACATTCAGTTTTAAAAATCAGCTTTGTTCATCAAAAACAAAGTTGTTGTGTTTCTCATTGATATTTCATAACAGCCACACTTAATATTCATAAAAGGCTGCCTGGGATAAGGGTAGCTTACCATGATTGTTTGCAAACAGCTGAGACACTTCGGAACAGGAGACGTTCACTACCTGTCCAACTTCTGCCCTGTACCAGCACCAAACTTCATCCCAGTTGGTACGACACCCTGAGATACGCAAAAATAAATAAGCAGATACAAATTATTTGTCAAAACATAGTCATTTCAAAATTATGTTCTGGGAGATATTTTTGTAATTATGGAGAAACATTTAAGAAAGTTTTGCTACCATTCCCATTAGAGGAATAGTTTACACAAAAATGAAAACTCTGTCATCATTTCAAGTTGTTCCAAGCCTGTATAAATTTCTTTGTTCTGTACAGAAAGGAAGATATTTGGAAGAATGTTTGTAGCCAAGCAGATCTAGCCCCTCGTTGACTATCAAAGTAGGGAAAAAAAAGTAGTAGTCAATGGGGGGTGAGATCTGCTTGGTTACAAACATTCTTCCAAATATCTTCCTTTAGGTACAGCAGAACAAATTTATAAAGGTAAGGAACAACTTGAAGGGGAGTAAATGATGACAGAATTTTAATTTTTGGTTAACTATCCCTTTAAGTTATGAACACATTATTTCTGAATATTCTCTGAATGTTCAAAATGTCTAGTTTATTAAACATTTTTAAAATGTTTTTTTCTTGGTAAATGATTACACAAACATTAAGAGCATTCCATTTTATCACTTTGCTAACCTTGTGGGTGTCATGTAGCAGTCAAAGGAAGATGAAGAAATGGATCCAATTAGGCAGTTTTATTCCAATTATAAGATGATAATCCAAAAAGTCAAAGTAAATGAAACTGCTAGTACATAGACAACAAATAATAACTCAAAGAACAAACAGAGGGCTATATAAAAATGGTATAAACAAGCAACTATAGACAGGTGAACTAAAACAACAAATGATCAAACAAAAAAACAGGAACTAAACAGAAACTCGGGGGCTTTTACAAAACACCATTTTCAACAAAAACTGAAAATATATGCATTTTGTCTGTTCAATTACACGACAATGTCATTTTGGGGGCCTGAAAATGCAAACTTCTGAAAATGGGTCTCAAAGTGCAAGTTTTTGAAAACGATACCGTTATCATCTCCATGTAACATACGTTGTGTAGATGTACCCCAAGAACTCCTTAAAACAGAACTCTACAAACTAAATATGACAATAGGAAAGTTACTTTTGAATGTTCTCTGAAAATTCTGAAACATTTGAAAACGTTAATTTAACGTGCAACTGAAATGTTCCAAGAAAAAAGTCGTATGAATTATGTATAAATAACCTTTCCAGAATTTGGTGAATGTTCCCTGTTAGACAGACAGACAGACAGACAGACAGACATAGGGCATAGACACTCTCTCGCATAGAATTGATAAAAAGGGTTAGATAAGCATCTCTACTGTTCACGGGTGAGCCTCAGTCGGAGGAATAGACGACTTTGAGCATAATGAGAGCCACAGGGATCATATTTGGTCATAAATATGACTGTCATGTCTAAGCCACAGATCTTATCTCCACTGCTCATAGACCCACACATACACACGTACTCATAAAAAAGACAAAAATCACATAAAGTTACTAAAACTTGAAAGTATAACTGTATAATTTTTAATTTTATAAAAGTATAATTTAAACTGAAAGTATAACAATAAAAGTTAATTTAAATATGTACTATAATAGAATATAAATAATACTAAAGTAACACTGACCGAACGTACACCGACTGACAAGAGAGGCATTTAATTGGACAACAGATTCAAGCTCAATAAAAAGCTTCCAGACAATCTAAATTAATCGTAAAAACTAAAAATTTAATCTGAAAAAGTAAAAAATTCTGACTGTTATTAAAATAATTTATTCATTGATCACATTCAAGGAAAAAAAAGATCACAATCAGTCCACAACAACAGCTGGCATCAATCAGACAACAACATCCTTTGCAGTAATGGGGAAATATTTGAGACAGACAGATAAGACTGAACATCATAGTGAGAGCTGGGAAAGTATAGGAGAATAAGTGTGAAACTCTCTGGCATACATAGACATTTATAGAATCTTGGACTGGCCCCCACAGAAATGAGAAAGACTTTGAAGGCCTGATGCCACCTCATTAAATGTAAGTATTATCAAAGAACCACTGGAAAATGCTACACATTTATTTTTCATGGGCAAGCCATCTTGCTCTCTGTGTTGCCTACGACAGGATAAGTAGAGATTTATCAAATGAGTTATGAAATATGAAAATTTTACATACTTTTTAAGTACAGTTGTAAGATGATAGTTATATATAGGTATATATTAAATAAAAATCTTTATCTTCGCAGAAAATGCACCATGCAGAAGTGATCAAGCACTGCTCAGAGCACAATACGAAACAAGCAAAGGAAAGACTGGTTCGTTTCATTTTTTTCTTTTAACCAAAAACCTGTTCCATTCCTGTGCCAATTTGGCAATCAATGCTTTCAGATCTTCCCTCAGGAGGGGGCCATGAATAATAAAGTAGGGTCCATATAGCGAGGTCTTCTCCATTCTATTAATCTGGCCTTGGACCAAAGCTCTAAAGGAGCATGCTGCCTCAAAATGCAGGCCTGGGGCCCTAGTCACACCAGTTTGTCTCAACAATCTCCTTGGAGGGGGGATAACACCATCGTCTGGCAACACAGCTGTGCGGAGATTGGGTGGATTCCATGGTGTTAAGGACCCCCAGACCTGTTTTACCTTTGCATATGCCTTCCCATGATCTGCAAAGCGGTAAACAGAGGAGGCAGACTTAATAGATAACATTTGACTTTACTCTAAACTCCTGTAACCCCACAATTGAAGCTGCCATGCTGCCTCAGCAGACACAGGGCCAGCATCCGCGAGGCGCACCGCACTGCCTTTTTGTTGATTTTAGAAAAAAAGAGCAGTGCGCTGCGGTTATTTATTTTGCGGTTAGCAAAATAGTGCGAGTGCTCTTTGGTTTGCTGTTAAACTGTCATATTAGCAGAATCTTAAAAAAAAAAATGAACGTTACAAGAAAAGCGCTCCATCTTTGCAGTGGCCAAAGAATTGTAAACGTTCGTCAGCACGGCAGAAAGCCCGTCTCTCCATTCATTCGATTGGACAATGGGAAAAAAAACACGAATGACGTCGGGCACTTTTCTGCTCAGAGTTGCTTTTTTTTTCAACTTCAACTCCTGCAAAAACGCGAGGCACAGCATGCGATTAAAACGAGAGGCTCCCGGGGTGCATAAACGCTCACTGCCAATAGAAAACAATTTTAAAAAGGCAAAAAACACATTCTGTCTGATCGGGGCCTAAGTCAAGTGAGATGGGATCTTCCTCCATGGCTCATCACAATGAATGCATTCAGCTCCCTCGAAAGCTGAACATGCTCACTCAATCGGCAAGGTGGTAGCCTTCACAGAGGATGCAGCACTAGGGGTGAGATAGGGATCTCATCCCTCGAGAGAGAGAGAGAGAGAGAGAGAGTCAAGCAAGGGTGTAAAGTTTCACTGTAAATGCATCACACCAAGCGCATTCAAGTCCCAGTCGCATGAGTGCCTTCTATTCCTGCAAATGCTATTCTCTTTTATCTTACACATACATAAAAACAATTGGCTCCTGAAGACAAAAAGATGAAGATGTGTGTTGCAGGCACTGTTTTATACAAGCATGCACCATTTATAAGGACATGGACTGTTAATAAAATTTGCGTGAGGTTACACACGCTTCAGACACCGGTGTTGCTGATGTTGCTCCCCCCACATGACTTTAAAAAGGGAACTAAATCCATAAAATTATCACATGATGGAAACCCCTAAAAGGTTCTATTGGAAGCATCTGTCAGAACCCTTTAAGATTCTTTATAAAACCTTTTTTTCTAAGAGAGAAAATTGAGATTGAGGGACATGAATGTTTTTACTTTTTACTGTTTCTCAAACATTTTCTTGGTATACTTTTTTCATTATTTTTATTCTGTCTTATTCATTATTGACAGTAATTTCATACAGGGGAACATAATGTACTGAACACCAACCTGACCCTTAATCAGTGACCATTGAGTCCTGCCCTGCCGCTTTCTTCTCTAACTTGTGTCAAGCTCAGTCCGCTCTGCACTACATCAAAAGAGGGACATGGCGCCTGCCCTCCTCCCCTCTGTTAGCTCAGTGTTAATTAAAGTCTATGTGGAGCAGGAAGCAGAGCAACGTGGGTTTCTATTAGGAACTCCAGGACAACACTTAAACCTGAACTGATTCCGGAACTGACTTCTTCTAAAAACCTCTCAATATGTCTGAATCACACTCACCAATGCTCTACAAACTCAGTCAATACGGAAACAAGATGCCCACTGGCATATCAGCCCAGGGAGGTCTAATACCTGAAAAAGCTATCCATTAGTATTAACAGTCATCTCATCCCGATCAGTTGTTCACCCAGCTTGTTTTGAGCCATTCGTCTGAGCCATAGATTTGATCAATTGATTTCACTGCAGGAAATTTAGTAATCACAACACTAATTGGCTGATGGCACCACAAGAAGTGCATAGTCTAGCAGGAGACTGGGAAAATATAAGTCCATTTTACACTTTTAAGAGCCTTCTAAAACAACTTGGGCACTTATAAAATAGTATAAAAACTAATATTAAAAGGCGACCTATTATACAAAATTCACTTTTATTAGGTGTTTGAACACAGTGGGTCAACAGTGTGTATAAACAACCAGCCTATAATAAAATCCACCTACTCCTGGAAGCATGAGCTGTTAAAGCTCCGCCCTCTTCTGGAATGGGAGCAGCTCATTTGCATTTAAAGGGACACACACAAAAATGGCATGTTTTGCTTATACCCAAATGGGGCAAATTTGACAAGCTATAATAAATTATCTGTAGGGTATTTTGAGCTGAAACTTCACAGACACATTCTGGGGAGACTTATATTACATCTTGTGAAAAGGAGCACAATAGGTCTTCTTTAATATAAACGTGTTATATAAATGATTGTTTAAATCATTAAACAATTTATTTCTTTAGAATACACAGATACTTGTATTATTTGTACTATACTACAGATTTTTTTTTTTTTTTTTTTTTTTTAATTAGAGAATTTGGGCATCCAAACTAGTCTATAGAAATACTTTCATTAGTTTACTAAGGATGGTAAAGATATGACAATATACTACTCTGGGGAAGTCCATATGGAATAACTTAAAAGTGGTGTCTTGGAAAGAAAGAAATATTCTTTGTACTCTTATCAGTTTTGACTAACAATGGGAGGGACAACCAAGTAAGGGTTTCAAATGTGACTGGAAATTCTAAATATTTAGAAAATTTGAGAGAATTAAATTGAGAATGTAACATATTACTAAAAATTTGTACTACACCCATGACTTTGATGTTTCTATCTACCATTTCGATCGATTGATTGGATAATTTTGTTTCTGTTTGTATAACATTTTTATTTCTTAAAAAACTTTTATTTATTAAAAAAAAAAGGAAAACTACATGATGGCAAATTGAAAGAGTTGAGAAAAAAGAAATTGAAAATTGAAACAACTAAATCTGGTAACAGTCAAGTGCAAGAAGACAGTGATCATTAAGTTTACCAAAATAACAAAAGAGGCTAAATCATAAAACTTCTACATTAATCTGATAAAAATAAGTATGCTTATCCATACCTTAGAAATGACAACGTTGACTAGGCTGTTAGGAAAAGACAAAAACTCAATACACCCGAAAAACAGTACGCCTGTCTACAAATATTACATATGATGTATCTTAAAATCTTAGTGAATAGAATTATGCTTAATATATGATCCTTTATCCTTTGATCACTGACAATGAAAGAACAATGAAAGAACAATGAAAGGAGTTGTATTGATCCCTTCTGCTGATCCTCAACCTTCATCAGCAGCCAGAATTGAACAGCATCTGTTTGAGTTACTGCCTTTAATCTCCTAAATCTCTACACTTGATTGCATCCTATAATTACCTTGCCTGAACTGACCTATATAGGAAAGTGTAATGCTTAAAATTGTAAACCTAGTTTTCAGCATGCTATCCAATCAGAAACACGTAGTCTGAGAATCTGTTAAATCATGTTCACCCCGAAAAGTGTTATATTACCAATCAGCAAATGGGTAGATATTAAGAACATAAAGAGATGTAAAGTATTAAGGACTGAAGATTGGTGAGCTCACCAGTGATATTTTTGCTGTTGCGGGCCTCTTGTCTTTGTGTGTGAATGCATTGCTCTTGAGCCTTCATATGATCAGCCACCAGAGCACATGCTGGATGAATCGTTTCCACCTGTGAATGATGATAAGAAAAAAAAAATGTGTTAGGCAAATGAAATTAAAAACTGCAGTACATAATAAGAAACCGCATAACCATGCTGAGCCCATTACAGAAAAATGGCGAAAAAGCAATTTCATACTTTAAGTCACTTGCTATTAAGTCAAATTGCTAATAAAATCAAGGAAAAACATTTGTTTCAAAACATTTGCTAACAGCCTGGACATTTGTTTAACTCCAATTGTGTTCCACAGAAGAAAGATCGCATGCATTTGAAAAGACAAAAGGGGGAAGATTATTTTGCGGGTTAATAGATTCAAAATACATTGTATATCTATTTAGAGGATCTAAATATTTATCAGACAGAGAAACATCTCGTCAATCAACCCCAGCCAAACTCAAAAATTAGTCTATAAAATCTCATTATCTCTGAAGCAGCCATTGAACCCATTTGAGCCTGTCTTACCATCATTTACAACAATTAAATACATTACAAATAGAGAGAAAATGACTATGTTACAAGAGGCGTAGGTTGTTGTCTCATCGACAACATAAAAAGGAAAAGTTGCTTCTGTTTCATCTCTTTGCTGCATAAAAAGACCTGTAATGGCCACCCACTTATTCCTGAGAGGAATGAGAGAGAGTCAGAGGTGGGTGAATGCTAATGATCCGATTAAGCCTGAGGTTACGGTGAAACGAGCAGTAGAAACAGATTCAGGAGTTGCTGAAACAGACTACGCATCTCCAAAGGAAAATAGAGATGGTGAATCACAACAACGCTAGAAAACGTGAATTGTTGGATTTATTCTAGAGGGACACCTCAGGGGTCTGTGTGTCATAATAGTCATCCTCTATGTGTAAATCAAATCAATAGAATGACGTCAGTATGGACATCAAGGTAAACATTCCAGCTATGTTGACTGTTATTCATCCAGAGGTTGACGTTGTGCATGTCCCGTTCACTGGGCTAATAGGCAGATATTTATGTTATCATGATACGAGTTGATACAAAGAGTGAGAACGCTAGTTTGAGTGTGTTTATGGCTGTTTGTGTTTAGAAAAGTCTGCATGTTTGCTTGTTTATTTGCCTGCAAGTGTTTGTTAGTGCTTATGTTCTCTCCGAATTCAAAATCAGAACAGATGGTTGCGCTGTTGGTTTCAGTGACCTCTGTCGCCTGCTGGCAGTCGAGATATGAGAGGACGGATCGTGGATGAGTTCGGGAAGCTCTCGGATTTTTCAGCCTCTAACCATTATACACGATATAAATATGCAATATAGATTAATGCATATAGTCAATCATTTAAACCAATAATGATTAAAAAAGCAAAGTAAAAGTAGTCTATATCACTCCTATTCCAAGTCATTTGAAGGTAAAACGAAAGTACAGTCAATGTGTCGCTACTGGTCTCAAGACATTGTACATGTGTCAAAGAGTGTCAAAGAAATTTGATGTCATTAACATCAAACTTGGCAAAAGTTTTTGACTGTAAATGAGATTTGAATGCTGTGTCACAAGGAACATTTTTAGGACTTAAATTTGTTCCTCACAAACCTACAATGTGGTTTTGGAATTCTTGAAATGCGCTGCACATTAGAATGGACTGGGTTTCACCAACATGAGGGTGAGTAAATCATAAACCCTAAAAGTTTATTCTTGGCTAATGATAAACCCAAAAAGGTTTATCTGTGGGTAAATAAATCGATTACTCTGAAATGAGCTGAATACAGCACTACAATCACATTTTGGTGGCACTGTATATAGAACAAAAATAGCTAGATTGAGATGTACTACTCAGAAGTCAAATAGAAAATTATCATTTGAATGTATAAAATTCGCCTTTATATTTTTACATTTGCATTCTATAAAAATATCATTTACATAAAATTTGGACTTTGCGAGTTTTTGCATTGAAACACCACAAGAAAGTTGCTCTTTCAATTCGATCAATTCTCAAATCTCTCCAAAAAATGTAATTTTATTTTAAAATGAGATTGGTTGTATGTATATTTGTGAAAAAATCGGAAAAAAGATGCATAGAGTTTAAGTTTGCATGCATGTTTCTATAAAAAGAGAGTGAATATTCAAAAGACTGATGGAGATTTGTGTGGGAAAATTTGGCAAGATAAACTGCGGTGATTCGTGAATTTTTTTTACGGCACTGAATGCATAATAACCTCTTACACTGTATATATGTAAGAGTGGCATGTAATCTAAATCCAAGCAGATGCTACAAATCTCCCTGGCATTTGCTCAAGCCAAGGCCAAGGCTCATCTTGGACATACTGAAACTGGGAGTAGTAATGAGTAAAGACCTCAAGTCATCACTACAACAAATTTCATTTGATTGTCAGGGTGGGTCCAAAGCGTGCGCACAGGAAGCCATCTCTAACACTGTATAGAGAATGTGATGCTAACGTCACGCCGTGTTGAGTTCGGGGCAACGATATTGTTTAGACGCCATATTGGGAGGATTGCACTGCCTTTCTGCAAGTGAGTTTAGAGCAGTATTTAGATTTTCTGTTGCGATTCTGTTGTGTTGCGAAAATGGACAATTTAATACATTTTTTTGCCTTTTCTGTGTAAAAACACCAATTCACTGATTGTACCCGCTGTCTATCACTCAATAATATTGTGTCAGTGTCTGTTCAATGCATCTATTCCACAATCTCTGATTCGTCTGTTAAAAAAAATGTGTAAAATTATCAAGCAATGTGATAAAATAGCTTCTCTTCCCTGCAAATGATAAGATGAAGAATGTGAATTATATTATATATCATTATATTATAATGTGTATTAATTACAGTATAAGTAGCTGAGGGCGATCGTCCTAAGATACTGATCTGATTTCTCTTCTGTGTCTTTACACTTGAACGGACAAATACACACAAAAATGTCAAACTATCCTCGTAAAGGTCTTAAGTGAATGTTAAAAGTTGACCAAGAAAACACTTGTAACAATATACTGGATCAGAGCAGTTCTTAAAGTGACAGCAGCCTAATATTCCTGTTGCCGACTCTATAATAACCTTAAACAAACAAGACAGAGAAAATGTCCTCGCCAATTTTGACTGAATAACTTTTTAACTATATTAATGTAGACTTTATAAAGGGCAGTGTTATTCGATTAGTTTCTGTACCCGAATACCTTAAAATCTTGAAACACGGTTTATTTCAACATTTCTTTAATTACTGAGTGTTTACTTAAATTTATATTAGTTAGGCTACTTGTTTTTGTTATGGTATTTTTAAACCATGGGTAAAAGTGTAAGTGTTCTTTAACCTGTTCATTTTTGTTCATGGTATTAGTTTACAATGAAACGTTTTGCAATAAACTAATTTTTTTTTTTTACCTTATTGGAATCGAAATTAGGATCTGATACACAAAATCAGAATCGTTAAAATAAGATACTCAACCCAGCTTATGTCACACTTGACTTTTGACTGCATCCATGTGGCACTAAAGGTCCCCAAAAAGTCAAGTCTTCTATCTTGCCAAAACCAATTATCTGCTGATAAAGGCTGTTCAAGACCACCTCCATAAGTCTCCCTACAAATTTACATTACAATAGTGATAAAATGTACATCATATTGGCACAGCAATGCTGCAACAATGAGCTAAAAATGCCTTTTTGTTTCCTTTTGGCTACATATCTAAATATCTTAAGTAAATAGACAACTGTTGTCTTCAATCACTCTATACTAAAATGCTCTGGTAACCTGATCAGAAATGTTGAGAGGACAAATAAAGAAGAAAATAACTGACCGATAAGGATCCTGTTATCAGTCAAACAGCATTCAGTTGCTCCCAGGAAGAGGCTCATGAACACATGGAATCATTATTATAGGAAATGAACATCCATTCAGGGAAGGAAAGCCATATCATTAGAGGGAGTACCAAACAACAACTACATTTAATTACAACATTGATTTGCGATTTCTTTGTGGCCTGTGCTCCACAGAAATTGGAATGGTAATCCACCTTTGACTATTATTTATTTTTATCTTTTTGAAAGCCAATAAAGTTGTATAAAATGCATGCATTAATTTTTATGACAGGAACCTGATTTGGCCACTCCGGTTAAAATGTGTCAGTGTTTCCCTACTGGAAATGGTCATCAAAACATCGTTAAAAGGAGACCAGGATCTCAGGTCAGTGCAGCTAATCAAATCAACATCTGTGACACATCAGCACATTAAATATAGCACCGGACTGATCCCTAGAGAAAATGGTGTAAATCAAACGGTATTGGTTACATTTAATTGACATAATTAGCTCAGTATGATGCCTTTTAAAAGAAATGTATCTTTTGAGTATACCCATTTATATTTATATTTATTCTTTCTCAAGGAAATCTCACCTAAATCTGGAGGCAGTGGTATTTTATGACATGCAACTCAAAGAGCATACAATATGTCTAATTCAGTGGTGCAGTGCCATGCCTTTTAAAATAAATAAGTCAATCTCTCTCAAAAGAAAATATCACATGAATCTGCAAGCGAATGTCAATACACTTTGATGTCAGGGCCATTATAAAAAACTTAACATGTGTCCTCATTCAAACTGCATACACTTTTTTTTTTTTTTTTTTTAATTCAGTGGTAGGCTACCTTCTTAAATAAATATGCAAATAAAATCTGCCAAATGTTACATTTCTATGAAATACTTTAGGAAAGTTGACATGATCCTGTGGTTTGTCATGCTATTAAAACAGTATGTGTTAATTATTTTTGTTATGCATGCAGTATTTAAGACCTCATTCCTTTGGAACATTTGTATTGAATTTAAATTCATTTGTCACACAAAAGGTGAAAAACATTACGCCCCATACATATTTTAATCAACAATGAGGTTGATTAAACAAAAAGCTCATAGACATGTTATGCAACTACAAGCCAAATAAATTAATGGCAGGGACATGATAAAACACATAACATCTATCATTTATTTCCTGACATTTTTCTTTCTATTATGTAGCCCACAATGCATAGGCTAATTAAATTACAATGACTTCTTGATTTCAAAAGCACCCAGTCTATAATCAAAGACGAGAAAACCAAGACCAATATTTTGGAAATCTATAATCTCAATTTAAAAAGCACAGTGTATAATGTGCGCGGTAACAACATAACAAAACATTACAATATTAGAAATAGGCTAAATGCACAAAGCACGGGATCCACACAGATAACTTACTGCTTTCCAGATGCTCTGGTGAATCCCCAAACTCAGGAAAACCGCGACCAATCTTATGGTAGACCAAGTTCTGAAGGGAAACATAATTACGACTCCGGTATAATGGGATGGAATGAAGTTTGTTACTGTCTAACCGAATAACGCAGAAGCCTCTGTTAGATCTCTGGATGTTTTCCAGAAGTCTCGATGTCTCCAACCATACTGTGCGATGTCGTTCAGCTCAAACGCTCAGTCCTACATGTCTTATAAAGCTCGCAATAATTGTAATTGAATCATATGTCTCTTCCTCATAACAGCCGGTAAACAACCTGTCGCTGTGAGTTCCCAACACACTCTGGGCAGAAAAGTGGCGCGCGTGGCGAAATGAAGGCACGGTGCGCCTCCCCTTTACGCTAAAAAGGGGTTCGCCAGCTTGCTAAACTGCCAGTGACTTCACTCAATAGATACACTTCGTCTTCCAGTGGTTTTTATTACAACTATTTGAGAGAAAACAAAAGGTTTTTCACCGAAAACCACCCAAACTGGTCGCGAGAGAGTGCGCGTGGACCCCTGTCACCGTACAGCAGGTAGCACCAGTTAAAATGATGAATTCCTCAAATACAGTTCAAATGTTATTTATTCGCCTATTGTTGAATTTACGTTTCTTAGACCAGGGGTTCTCAAACCTGTTTTGGAGTACCACCAGCCCTGCCAATTTTGTTTGGCTCCCTTCATCTGACATACGCATTTCAGGTGTTGCAGTCTCAGCTAAAGAGCTCATCATGAGTTGAATGTGAAGGTGTGATGGATGAGGGAGACACAAAATGTGATATTCCAGAGCAGGGTTGAGAACTACTGCCCTAGACAATTATGCAATTTACTATGGCAAGCCGTTTTGACTTTTATTCATTTTCAGGATATGAACTTTCACTAGTTAAAATGTTAATTCTTGATATCAGGAATTACATTTCCACTAGTAACAATGACAATTTTTGATAACAGGAATTAGATTTCCACTACTAACAAAGTTCATTCTTGAGATCAACAATTCAATTTCCACTAGTAAAAACTATCATTCTTGATATCAACAATTGTATTTTTGCTAGTGAAATCTCGCCATAGGCTGCCATTCAAATTCAATTGTTGATATCAGGAATTCATTTCTTACTAGTTGAAATTCCAGTTTCACATATCAGGAATACAATTCTTACTAGTAACAATGCAAATTTCTGATATCAACAATTACATTGTTACTAGTGCAAATGTGTATTCTTGATATCAACAATTGAATTGCTACTAGTAAAAATATTAAATTCTTGATATCAGAAATGTGCATTGTTACTAGTAAGAATTGTATTCCTGATATCAACAATTGCATTTGAATGAACCCTATGGCGGGATTTCACTAGTAAAAATACAATTGTTGATATCAAGAATGATAGTTTTTACTAGTGGAAATTGAATTGTTGATATCAAGAATGAACTTTGTTACTAGTGGAAATCTAATTCCTGATATCAAGAATGATAGTTTTTACTAGTGAAAATGTAATTGTTGATATCACAAGTTCATATCCTGAAAATGAATAAAAGTCAAAACGGCTTGCCATAATTTACTGATTTTCTAGAGGTCATTTATTACTGAGTTTGCTGAGTTAGACGCGTTCCTGGATCAACATTCCATCCGAACTTTAATCCATAAGCACTGCTATATCCCTAAAGTCAGAAGGAAATGAAAGGTGAATAACACTGATGTAGAAGCACTTAGGTTGTAAACCTAAACTTGACATGAACTGCAAAGTTGTCCCTTAAATCTGATTGATTGATTGGAGAAAATATGTAAGCTGCACATTTAAATTTATTCTCCACTAAACCACTAGATGGCATAAAAACCCATCGCACGTGGAAATTTGGCCGATCGGTGACGATATCGCGTGCAGCGACACAAATTGCTTATGTGCTAAATTATTATATTCTAATATTTAATGTTTTTTTTTTTCTTACATTCAATACATTTATCTAGAATCGACAATATTGCGAATGTATTTTGAGACAAAGGTCTTGTTAATTATTTTGTACAAGGTAATTAAATCAACAGTTTTTCAATAACTGAAGAATTTGTAAAAGTATGAAATTTAGGGTAAAAAAGGATATATATATATATAAAGAATTTTTACACTGTAAAAAACGATTGTAATTTTAACTGTAAAAGACTAAAAATGTGTGGTAAAACCCTGAGTTAGTTAACAGTAATTTCCCGCACTATATACAGAAACTGTAAAAGCCTGACATTTTGTGAAATGAAAATAAAAAACTGTAACATGTACAATTTTTAAAGTTAAAAAAGCAAACAAATAAACATAATTTACAGTGAAAAAACATAATACATTCCCAGAATTTACTGAGTGACACTCAACATTTGATGGGTTTTTTTTTTATTATTTTAAGAATTATGTTTCATCAAAGTTTTTTTTTCTTATCAGCTGTAGGTTTTTGTGTTACATCTTATGTTGTTAAATTAATGTTTATTGCATTATTTTCAAGTCATCTGGGTCACAATCATGGTGTTTTGTATTTTGTGTACATGGCACTGTGCAGCTATATGCTAGAATACTTCATCTTGTGGAAATGCTACTTGTGATGAACTTTAGTTTATGTGTGCTTTTTCTCTTTGCCATTGTGTTATTATTACAATGGATATCAGTATATATTAAAAGTACAAAACAGATTTTAGTTACTGTGGCCGTGCTTATTCATCAGAAAAGGGATGGATTTTCTGGTTATTTTTATTTATTTATTTGTTTGTTTGTTTGTTTGTAAATTGCTGTTTTAAATTGTAAAATGTACATGTTGTTCTGTAAATATTTTCATTTTTACGAATTTACTGTATACTGATACTCCCATGTCAAAAAATCAGAGGCTATTGTGTATCCAAAGTTAAAATTAAAATGAAAAATTAATGAACAATATGAGGAGTAAACCAATGAGAGCACAACTTTACAACAAAAGCACTGGTGGGAGTTTTTTTTATTTTTTTTTTATTTTTTTGTAATTTGAAGTGAAACAAGATAGATGAAAGATTAATCCTTCACCTCATCTCAGTAATTGGTCAGTTAATTATGTGAGAAAACATTGTGATAAATTATGCATGGCTCTCACAGTTTTATTCCTATTGATAGTCCCTATTGTTATTTCCCGCTACCCAAATTATATTTCTTTTTTAGTTTCCAGGTCTTTTCATTGGCCTGATTTAGCCTTTTTAAATTTCATTGTGAAACTGTGATTGTCTTGTTTGACTGATCATTATGCATATTTAATGAACTGCTGGGACTATCAAAAGTCAACTTCACAATAGAGCATCTGTGTTTCTTTGGCTGTCCCTAAGGGAAATATCAATTTGCATATGTATTTGGTGTTTTTATCCAGCTAGGGAAAACATTTTCTTAGCTGGACAGCAGACCCCCGTTGCTTCCAGCTGCGTTGTCATGCTGAGAGAAAGAGTGAGAGATAGAATTAGTTTCAAGGACAGATCCTTACAGATAAGGAGATAAACATTCATTCCCACCACAACTGTCCTCAAAGGAAACCTGATTTAAACATACTGACCAATAGTATGTGGTAAACACTCATTGTTCCGTGTGATAAATATTCAGTTCTGTGGCTAATGGCGGGATGCAATTTTCAGACTTTTTCCATAGACAAAGGGAAACTCTCTTTCCCACTCTCACATCAAACACATCTCAGTCAACAATTCAATTAAATTCAATTCACATTTATTTGTATTGCGCTTTTCACAATATATAGTTTCAAAGCAGCTTTACTAAACATGCATGTTTGTACAATTTAAAGTAATCTATTATTTAGAGGGGACTTTGTCCAAGTAATGTCCATCTGTCAGAAATGTAAAATTCTAAAATAATTCAAATCGGTTAGCAAACATCATGTATTCATTTATGCAGAAAAAATGAGCTCATTAAAACAACTATTACAAGTTGTGATCATAATGATTGCAATCAGAATATATAGAAAATTTAGCAGGGATGCATGTTGATTCAGATTTGGCATCATCTGAAGTCCTCGCAGGGGTTGGCGTCATCTCTTCACAGGTGTTTTGTCATCTGAAGTCTTCGTAAGAGGCTGGATCCATACCGGAACTGGTGTAATCTCTAGTTATAATCCTGAGAACAGAAAGCAAATGGAAAATAATTAATAATTGGCTAAAGAGATGTGTCTTTAATCCAGATTTAAACTGGGAGAGTGTGTCTGAGCCTCGGACATTATCAGGAAGGCTCTTCCAGAGTTTAGGAGCCAAATGTGAAAGTCATGAAGAGAAAACATTCTCATTCATCTGAAGATTACATAAAATCCAAAGCTATTGACATTCCAATATATATATATATATATAGGAATGAAGAAAATCTCTATGATTTTTGGGGATGCTGAATTTGTTAATATACATGATATATAATAATAAACTGTAGGGAAATATCCAATATTTAGGAAAAAGGTCATTTCTAAATTTTGATAGACTGATTGACTGACTGATTGAGTGATTGATTGACTGATTTATTGATTGATTGATTGAAAAATCAATCAACCTTAATCTCGCTGTATCCTAAATTCCCATTCAGTTTTCATTCGAATAAAAAAAAAACTAAAGATATTAAATAGGAAAGTTAAACATCTGAACTTATAAACTGAATTTTGAAAATAAGAATATATTTACCTGGGGATTTGAATAATGATTAATCAGTACAGAAGTTCACATCCATCCAGTCTTGGTTAGCCAACCTGTAATAACTTCATGGCATATAACTTCATAACTACTGAATGGTGTGAGTACTTCATTGCATTGATCAGAGACTTACCAATATTCTGTTGAGCTCACAAGTGGTGCAAATTTGATTGATTTAACTGAGGAAAAAAAAGACTGGAAATTAAATTACATTAAAGAAAGGGAATGTTTGCACACACACACACACACACACACACACACACAAAATATGTATGTGTTTAAAGTCAACTAATGTTAAAGGCATGTCTAAAAGGACAGAGAGTTTAAAACTAACAATAGATGTAATATTACAAAGTACAATGGGCCTGCAGCATAGCACAAATTAAATGAGGGACACAGAATGTGTTTTGCATGAGATTTGGTGGACTAGGACACTATGCTGATGTTATTTCCCGTACAAGATGACAAACATCTCAGAGTTGATTATTAAATTAAGTTTAAATTAAGTTTTAAATTGCAGATAGGCAGTTACCTCAACAACTGTGTCATATATTAATTAGATATCTTGCAGTGGGGCTTGGCCCAGGCTTCGGAACAAATCTTTACTTTGCAAATAGATTTCACTGGATCTAACTGCTGCATTGAATTGTTAGTTTAAGCTAAATTATGGTGAACCTGACGATTATTAGTTATGGTGAACCTGAATAGAGATGGTAAATAAGGGAAGCATCTAAAATATCCAGTGCTGTGGAGGCTTCATGAACAGCCGATGCATACACAGTTGATGCATATACACTCAAAAAACCATACTAGTGCAAAAGAAAAATATCTTTCATTGATGTCCTTGATCTGTTCTCATTTTTGTCAATTTAAACTCATTTTCATAAAGGGAAAATACGAGGAATGTGCCACCTATAAAAACCTTCTCAAATCTCTCACTTTGTTAACAGTTCAAACATGCACTGAGTGCTATTACCATAAAATCAGCACTTTTCTGTTAGAAGATGTCAGCATTTATTGGGATGTGTGCAACAAACTGACGCATGTGCTCCTTTTATTAGTCTCTTGACTTTCATCTTCCTTCATCTGGGGAGTTATTCTTCATGCACATTAATGGAGGATGTGTTTGATGTCCGTTAGGTATCTCAGCTTATGATTAGCAAAATCAGTGACCTTTGCTGTGCTCAGAGAAATTGTGATGTACAATAAAAGACATTATGTTCTGCAGGCTGTCATTGGAGGAAGAACTGATATGGAAATGTCATGGCAATACTTGTTTCGAATAAATATGCATGCTAATTATTCACAGGCAGATAGGTCCTCAACTCATCACTGAAATCACATGGTTTTCTACATTCAGCAGATGATGGCTTGCTGCTCAGTATTCAAATACTTGTTCAGTGTTTGCTGTAGAAGTTTTCTGCATGCTTCTGCAGAAACCCTTCACCTTCCCCAGCTCCACCTGCATCTGCTGTGGGTAATATCATGCATGTGATTTGTGCAGCAGCATCTTACATGCTCATAATAGCATATCTGTATATACAGTATATAATATATATTATATATATATAATATATTATATATATATATATATATATATATATATATATATATATATTGGCAGTGGCAAGTCTCTGTACTGCTCTACAGCAGCATCAGCAGCGTAGATCTATTTCGCTAAGACCAATTACATTAACAGTGTCATCCATTACCATCCTTAACTTTCTGAGAGCTGTCATGATAGCAATTTGTAAAGGCCACAACTTAAGGAAAAAATGTAAATATTTTTTGTTTAATTAAACCTTAAAAAGTCAAAATACATTAAAATATACACTTCAAAAGTAAAAGAAAAAACACTCTAAAAATGCTTGGTTGAAAATGGACAGACCCACCTGTTGGGTTAAATGTTTGCGTGCTGGGCAGTTTGGTTTAACCCAACTATTGTTTAAACATTACTATACAAAAATGAACCCAAAATAGTTTGGAAATTAAAAATCAGACACATAATTACCAGAGGCAGCAACAATAATAAATACTTCATTATTATTCATTAAATTTATTAAAAATGTTTGCTTATTAAGCATATTAATAAATGTTAATTTCCAACATACTTTGGGTTCATTTTAAACAAGCAATACAGTTATTTTTAAACAATAGTTGAGTTAAATAAATCTACCCAGCAGGTTGGGTAAACATTTAACCCAATCACTGGATTTGTCCATTTTCAACCCAACTTGTGTTGTTTTTAACCCAGCATTTTTTAGCGTGTACATTTCTTATCTTAAAATAGTAAAACTAGTCATATTTGAATATGAAATATTTGTCACAATTACACCAGTCCTTCCTCACTGCTGCACACCCTCACTCACACTCAAGTCTACAATTCCCAGCATTCCTTCTGTTCATCACCTGCACATACTCAACCACCATCTGCACCTAATCAGCACCCTCATCAAGAGCACTGTAGAGCACACACTTCTCTCTCCCTCTTTGTCTGGTCTCCCATGTGGATGATAACTCAAAACCTGAAAGACTTTTACCTGTTCTTCAGCGTCTCCTCTGATCCCTCACCATTTTTACTTGCTCCACTTACCTGGAATCCACTAATCTCCATTCACGGTACTGTGTGCTCAGCAATCAGTCTATCCACCCCTGTGCTTCCTCCAGAAACCTGATAAAAGAGATTATTCATCTATATTATTCATCTACCATTACCTACAAAATCTCTATATCTGCATTACTTACCTGTATATTCTCATTATCCACCTGTGCAATAAAATACCTGTCCAGTTCACTAAACTCTGTCTCCGAGGTATCCCATTACAATATTATTACAATTTAGCATAACTGTTTTCATTGTAATTTATTCCTGTGATAGCAAAGCTGAATTTTCAGCACTTCAGGTACTTGCATACTGTCTGAAAGGTAGCTTTCTGTGTGCGTTCTTCAGGTGTGTGAACCCACATAAATGATCTATCACAGCGCTCAAGTTCTCTTTCACAGTGTGTTGCGTTTAAATGGCTTGAAATGTTTTAACTGACAAGACTTAAAAACATGTTAAAGTGATAAACTTTCTTGAGGAAGCAGCACTAGCCTGATCATTCAACTGATCATGATGATAATTTTAGGGGGACTGAGATGACAGATGGGGGGCTAAAGAGATGGGACCCTAAACCCCCTCTCATTTCCAAAATGTTGTGCAGCATATATTTGTGTATATAAATGTATATATATATATTATATATATATACATACATATATATAATATATATATATATATATATATATATATATATATATATATATATATATATATAGATAGATAGATAGATAGATAGATAGATTATGCTCAAAAACATTGAGGGTGTATAAGTCACTAAACCTTGTTAAAAAAAAAAAAAAAAAATTCTAAGAATATTTTAGAATTCTAAGAATGTGGCTTGTAGCCATAAACACCTGTGCAAATTATGTTATTTCAAATGGCATATTGTTCAACTTCATGTTGATATTTATATCCTACATGTCATTCTTTTCTTTTCCTTTCTTTTCTTTCTTTTCACCACCACCTGTGCCCATGAGGCTGTGCAGCATGTGTTCACTGCGTCTATGACAAGCTTTATTTGACAGTAGGGTATAATTGAGCCACTGGCCTTTCCCTATGAGGTTGATCCCCACAAAGTGACATTAGAAGGGCCACTACCTCAGTTCACTAATTTGATTCCTGTAATACAGACATATGCACACATTCATTCACACACACACACATTTCTGATGGAAAATCTAACGGACACTAACAAAGAAGTGTAAAAAGCAAGGATGACAAAAAAAAACAGCAACCAAAAAACTCAACAAATCTACAGTGCTGTATTAAAACATGCATTTAATAAAACCAATAAGGCCAAATGTCAATTAGTATGTATGAAGCCATTCAAATGTAATTACTATCTTGTGTTTAATTGAAAGGACATCAATGATGTCTACTGCATTAAGTGCAAATGGGGTCATGGTAATACAAGGTAATTGTCCATAAATTATTCGTTCTTGTGGAACTGCAAAGTTTGTGTATACAAGGTGGGTGCATACAAAAGCAAAGTGAATAAACTGTAAACAAAAAAAATAATAATAATAATAAATAATGACCAAATACTTGACAATCGTTTGAAAGTCTCAAATGTCAAATGTTGTGTTCAAAATTATTCAACCCCCACTGAAATTGATTGTTTTGGCCGGTTTGACATTGATTTTGATCATTCAGTCATCCTGCTTACAATTAAATCAAAGAGGCACGTGTAGGTCAGACAAATATAACATAACATTTATAATGAAATAACCACAAATGTCTTTTCTCTGCTCACATCATTATCAGTTTTATTCAACCCCCAAGTGACATTCAATCTTAATACTTAGTACAACATCCTTTTACAGTTATAACAGCTTTTAAACGTGAAGCATAGCTTGACACAAGTGTCTTGCAGCGAGCTACGGGTATCTTCGCCCATTCATCATGGGCAAAAGCCTCCAGTTCAGTCACATTCTTAGGCTTGCGCACTGCAACTGCTTTCTTTAAGTCCCACCAGAGGTTCTCAATCGGATTTAAGTCTGGTGACTGCGATGGCCATTTCAAAATGTTCCAGCCTTTAATCTGCAACCATGCTCTAGTGGACTTGGAGGTATGCTTGGGATCATTGTCCTGTTGAAAGGTCCAACGTCTCCCAAGCCTCAGGTTTGTGACGGACTGCATCACATTGTCCTCCAATATCTCCTGGTACTGAAGAGAATTCATGGTACCTTGCACACGCTGAAGCTTCCCAGTACCTGCAGAAGCAAAACAGCCCCAAAGCATGATTGACCCCCCGCCATGCTTCACAGTAGGCAAGGTGTTCTTTTCTTCATAGGCCTTGTTCTTCCTCCTCCAAACATAGCGTTGATCCATGGGCCCAAACAGTTCTAATTTTGTTTCATCAGTCCACAGAACACTATCCCAAAACTTCTGTGGTTTGTCCACATGACTTTTGGCATGCTGCAGTCGACTCTTCTTATTCTTTGGAGACAGCAAGGGGGTGCGCCTTGGAGTTCTGGCATGGAGGCCTTCATTACGCAGGGTGCGCCGTATTGTCTGAGCAGAAACTTCAGTACCTACATCTGACAAATCTTTTCTCAGTTCCTCAGCAGTCACACGGGGACTTTTCTCCACTCTACGCTTCAGGTAGCGCACAGCAGTCGAAGTCAGCATCTTCTTTCTGCCACGACCAGGTAGCGTTTCAACAGTGCCCTTTGCCTTGAATTTGCGAATGATGCTTCCTATGGTGTCTCTTGGTATGTTTAACATCTTTGCAATCTTCTTATAGCCATTGCCCTTCCTGTGAAGAGTAATCACCTCTTCTCTTGTCTTCCTGGACCATTCTCTTGACTTCACCATGTTTGTAACCACACCAGTAAATGTCTAGAAGGAGCTGAGTATCACAGTCATTTTAAAGCTGCCTAATTGGTGCTTATTAGGCTTTATTGCTGCTCCCTGACATCCACAGGTGCTTTCAATACCTGATTGAAAACACTTCAATGGACCTCTGTTCTTCAGAGTGGTAGTCTTTAAGGGGTTGAATAATTGTGTCAATGAAGAATTCACAAAAGAAACATTTACTACTGTATTACAAAACCAATTGATGTCATTTTAGTTGCATATGCTTCTTTAAGAAGTCCTTGTAGGATTTCATTCTGAATTCAATTACAAATGTACTCTAAATTCTCTAAAACCATTTACAGCATTGGGGGGTTGAATAATTTTGAACACAACTGTATCTTATAATAAATATACAAATATATATGGCAATTGTAGAAGACACACTTATTGTACCTTAAGCATATGTGTAGGTGTGCTTTAAAAAAAATTCCATGTGTGCTGCATAAAAATTCCCATGGAACAGATGATGATGTTGATAATGACTGTGCATCTTCACTTCCCAATGGTAAATAACTATACTGATTGAAATTAATGGAATGCATTTAATTTTACTTTCCTTGGTTCTGCTTTACTATTTGGAAAAATACATATATTATAGGTTCATCAGCAAATGATTTGTTTATAAATATAATTACAAGAATGAAAGTAGCTGAGAATAAATAATGCTTTCATCTGTTTGCTCCGCCAATGAACATAGTTTTAAACAAAGCCACAGTAAAATCAACTGTTGAATATTGAAATAAATGAATTGGTTGAATGAATGATTCAATAACTAACTCAAAAAGAGAGTGACCTATAGCCATAACTTACAGGACATCTATTTTTCTGAACAAAATAAATTTTTGGGGGGGACATTTAAATACATTTACATTTTTTGGGGGGGATATGTACCACAGTCGCTTTACATGCCCTTTTCTATATGAATAAGGTAATTGCCAGTACCATGTTGATGTTCTTTTGCTTTTTTAACATGGTATTCTTTGAACCACCTTGAACTATGTGAATACAGTACATGAAAATGGCAACACATTAGGCTATTTTTTTTTTAAAGAAAAAGAAGTCCTGTCATTTTTTTTTTTTTTTTTGTTAATATTTGTGTCTTGTATCTGGTTCATTATTTTTGATAATTCACTTTATTTGCTCATTACACTTATACTCCTTTTTTGTCCATTTTTTTTTCAATAGACATTTTGGATGTCTCCCTTAAAGGGTTAGTTCATCCAAAAATGGGTCATTAATTACTAATTTAATTATCTTTGTTCATCTTCAGAATACAAATTAATCAATTTTTTGATGAAATCCGAGAGGAACGAAATTACCACATTCAAGGTTCAGAAAAGTAGTAAAAACATTGTTAAAATATCAATATGACTACAGTGGTTCAACATTAATGTTACAAAGTGACGAGAATACTTTATGTGCGCAAAAAAAAAAATAAAATAAAAAATAATGATTTTATTGAACAAAATCCTCTCTTCTGTGTCATTCTTCAATGCTGTTTACGTTGCAGTGCTTCCAGTTCTAAGTCAGAACTCAGTATTGGCCGGCTCCTGTGTCAGGTTCACACGCACACGTCATGGTGGTCACATGAACACTGTTGTCCAATACTGAGCCATCATTCTGCCGTAGAACCTAAAAGCTCTGCAACACAAACAGTGTAGGAGAATGACACAGAAGGTAAGATATTGTTGAATGAAGTCGTTATTTTTGTTTTGTTGTTGCGCACAAAGTATTCTCGTCACTTCGTTAACATTAAGGTTGAAAGACTGTAGTCACTTCAACTATTTTAATAATTTTAACAATGTTTGAACAACTTTTCTGAACTATAAATGTGGTAATTTTGTTGCTTTCTATATGGAGGATAAAAAACCTCTCGGATTTCATTAAAAATTTCTCAATTTGTGTTCCGAACATTAACAAAAGTCTTACGGATTTGGAACGACATGAGGGTGAGACATGACAGAAATTTCATTTTTGCAACTTTTTTTAAACTTTATAGTGCATAGATGTTGTGACAACTTAATCCAGTCTTCTATATTTATACAATTCCTCACATATTATGGCAATGGTATAATGAAAAAAAAAATGAAAAAATTTACATTAGTTTTGCACCAAGTGTTTTCTAGATCATCGCCTAACACCCAGCATATATTCCATGTAAATTAGTAGTAAAGCATAAAGAGCTGCACATTTTATTGGTGCAGAGATGAGTGTGTATTTTGTAAAATGTTTGAAATGCTTTTTATTACTTAATATGAGCACCAAATTGTGTTGTGTTACATAGTGATTACTAAACAGATACTTTTAAAGTGTAAAGCGGGCATATAGAGCAGCAAAATTTGTAAATAAAGCTCTGTAAAAAATTTACTTGCATTTTTGCATTTTTGTCTTGTTAGAGTGTCCTCACTGTATAATTAAAAGTTCAACACGCACTGGGGTCTTCACGCTCACTTAAACACTTGGGTCAAATACATGAAATGTCATGCAAGCAGGCAAGTGGCCAAATGCAAAGACAGCAATTGTGGGTATTGGTACAGGCCCAAACAGTGTAAAGTCCAAGGTCCAAGAATTAACCTAAATGTTGTCTATTTTTATATATATATATATATATATATATATATATATATATATATATATATATATATATATATACATACAGTGGTGTGAAAAAGTGTCTGTCCTCTTGCTGATTTTTTTTTTTTTTTTTGCATGTTTGTCACACTTAAATGTTTCAGATCATAAAACAAATTTAAGTAGTCAAAGATAACACAAGTAAACACAAAATGCAGTTTTATTTATTATAATGTGAAAAAGTGATTGCCCCCTAAACCTGATAACTGGTTGGGCCACGCTTAGCAGCAACAACTGCAATCAAGCATTTGCAATAACTTGCAATGAGTCTTTTATAGCGCTGTGGAGGAATTTTGGCCCACCCATTTTGCAGAATTGTTATAATTCAGCCACATTGAAGGGTTTTCTGGCATGAAGTGCCTTTTTATGGTCATTCCACTGCATCTCAATAGGATTCAGGTCAGAACTTTGACTTGGCCACTCCAAAGTCTTCATTTTGTTTGTCTTCAACCATTCAGAGGTTGACTTCCTGGTGTTTTTTTGATCATTGTCCTGCTGCAGAACCCCAGTTTGCTTCAGCTTGAGGTCACAAACTTATGGCCAGATATTCTCCTTCAGGATTTTTTGGTAGACAACAGAATTCATGGTTCCATTTATCACAGCAAGTCTTTCAGGTCCTGAAGCAGCAAAACAGCTCCAGACCATCACACTACCATCACCATATTTTACTGTTGGTGGTTGTTCTTTTTCTGAATTGTGGTGTTACTTTTATGCCAGATGTAATAGGACACACACCTTCCAAAAAGTTCAGGTTATGTCTCAGTCCACAGAGCATTTTCCCAAAAGTCTTGGCGATCATCAAGATGTTTTCTGGCAAAAAATGAGACGAGCCTTAATGTTCTTTTTGCTCAGCAGTGGTTTTCGTCTTGGAACTCTGCCGTGCAGGCCATTTTACCCAGTTTCTTTCTTATGGTGGAGTCATGAACACTGACCTTAACTGAGACAAGTGAGGCCGGTAGTTCTTTGGATGTTGTTGTGGGGTCTTTTGTGACCTCTTGGGTAAGTCGTCACTGCGCTCTTGGGGTAATTTTGGTCAGTCGGCCAAACTCCTGGGAAGGTTCACCACTGTCCCATGTTTTCACCATTTGTGGATAATGGCTCTCACTGTGATTCGCTGGAGTCCCGAAGCTTTAGAAATGGCTTTATAACTTTTTCCAGACTGATAGATCTCAATTACTTTTTGTCTCATTTGTTCCTGAATTTCTTCACATCTCAGCATGATGTCAAGCTTTTGAAGGTCTTTTAGTCTACTTCACTTTGTCAGGCAGGTCCTATTTAAGTGATTTCTTGATTGAGAACAGGTGTGGCCAGAGAAATTGATCTCTGGTGTGATAAACCACAGTTAAGTTATGTTTTAACAGGTGGGGCAAACACTTTTTCAAACAGGGCCATGTAGGTTTGGATTTTGTTTTCCCTTAATAATAACAACCGTCATTTAAAAAACAACAACTGCATTTTGTGTTTACTTGTGTTATCTTTGACAAATATTTAAATTTGTTTGATGATCTGAAACATTTAAGTGTGACAAACATGCAAAAAAATAACTTTTAAAAATAACAAACACTTTTTATTTAAATTATACTTTTAAATTATTTTGATAAATTTTGGGATGTTAGTTCAGGGCAGCTGTGACACATTGGCTGGTAGTCTAATAAATTTGTTAAGTACTGTATATATTTTAATAGAAATCATAAAATTGTGTATTACTCTGGTTGCTTTACAATAGTTGGCTGCATCTAATTTTATTTGTTGGCATTTTTTTCTTATGACTTAAAATGCGCAAATAACAAGATAGTATACTGTTAGTATTCTGATTATTACAGACTAAAGTAATAAACCCTTCAAAATAATATTTACTTCACTCTATTTCTGCCTCCTTAAGAACAGATTTAGAATACTTTCTCTACTGTTATTGATCAGGGTAAAAAGACCGAAACTAATGACTTGCATGGATGAGAATTGAAACAAGTAAACATGCACATCACACCTTCCCATCCTCCCTCCTACACATGATTTTTCTCCAAAGGTGTTGACATACCACAAAGGCAAGATCCTGTTTCTGTGAGTAGCACTCTCAAATACGCCAACACAGTGGCCATGGCCATCAGTATTTGCACATACCAGGTGTGCAATGTAGAAAGAGTCAAGCTCATTAATGATTGCTTTCTCCATATAACCTATGTTATGCAACCTCTGTCTTCTTGATTCTCATTTCAGAGGAGGTACTGCATACTGAGCACAACAGTGCCTTGGCAAATAATAAGGGAGAGTTGTTGTGTTCAGCTTAGTGGGGGTTTAATGAGGTTTTCTTGCTGGGTTTTGTTTTATGAACTGAATCACAGACTTTTGAATTGTGGCACAAAATCTGGCTAAGAACCGCCTCTCAAAAAGAGACCTTCCAGACCATCTGAAGCTGAAACTGTGGGTATGATTACATGACAATGTACTAAAACTGTACTTAAACTGATGTACTGAAAAAGAGAGTTTTCCTTTACATTTTTTACATACAAGCGACAAATTTACATACAGCAAAAATTACTAAAAAACACTATTATGCATGCCAGGCCAGTAGTTGGCAATGCCACTTTGTAAAGAAACACTATGCGCCTGTAGACAGTAGGTCAAGAGAGGGGGGAGCTGGAGCTCCAGAGGGTGGGAGCCGGAGGTTATGGCTCTACAGTGAGTAGCCTTTCATTTTTACAAATTCACGTTTTGTAGTTTATACTGAGACAAAAACAGTATCATTTTCAAAAACTTGCACTGTTTCCAGGCCTCCAAAACGCTCTTTTTGAGTAAATGAACAGCCAAAATGCATACAAAGTTTTCCATTTTTAATTGAAAACGGTCTCATGTAACCATCCAGACTAAGTGTATTCATGTTCCAGCTGAGATTTTTATACCGTTTATTTTTAGTAAATTAAGCTTTCGTTTTTGCTGCATTCACGTTTTAAATTGACTAAATTTTCTCTTTTTGAGAGTCATAATCTCCTCTGGGTCCCATAGGGCCCTCAAGCCATAGATCTCTTGTCTAAATAGAATTAGCCCAAGAAAAGCTGCCTTGTTGTCCATGAGTTGTGTGATAGAATCAGAAACATCCATGTCAGATTTTACTCATAACTAATGTTTTAGTGTCCCAGCAACCGTGCAAATAGGAACCTAACTGACAGTGATATGTGATTGGAATATCTTTTAATGGCCTAGTGCAACCTTTGTGGTTTCCTTGGTGACTTGTTTTTATTAAGTAGCCTTCTAACCTTTTATGACATGATAGATAAGCATGTCGGTGAAAAGCGTTAATTACAGTTATTGCTTTTGCTCTTCCATGCCATCACATGCCCAATGCTCCTTTCTGACTTTGGAAATGTTTAACCACAAGGGCCAGTACTCTCCATTATGCATTAAAAAATAAAATAAAAGTACTCCTGATTCAATTAGGGCAAATAATCTCTCAAGATGTGCATTTAATACAATGAATTGATGACACAAATGAGAACATTTTCATTCATAACAGTTAATTCTATTTACCAGATCAACCAGATTTGTCAGGTGAAATCAGTTGACATTGACTCCACCCACAGTGCTGAGCTTTGTCTGCCTAATGAGTTCATCACACAGGGAGTGCTTTATTGATTTAGAGTCAAGCATTAGAACATTTCCTGTGCCTGTAAAGCAGTGCTTGCTGATCACAGGTCTGCTCTTCCCAGTGTCTTAGTGAATTCAGTATGTGTTGGCTGTGTATTCACACATTCACTTTGTTCTAAATCAATTCAAGAGGGCTCACAATGACAGCATGGATATGAAAGAAATAAGGAAAGAGTTTCCATCGAAAGAGAAAGAATAAGTAAGAGAAAAGAAGTGCATGTAAGTGCATGGTGGGTGCTTTGAGAGGACAGAAGCACATATAGTTTGAAAGTGACAATATAATTAGTTATTTGTTGCTTAACTGAAATTATTTCTTATCTTAGCTGCAAACCAAAGTCATAAACTGTCATTCAATAATAATGATACCTATTATGTATAGGCCCCTTCAAGGCACAAAAGGACACCGTACAGCATGAAAGCAAATCAGTAAAATAAAAAGCTAAGCAAAAACACCGATATACAGATCAAACATAAAATTAAATCAAACAATCAAGTCACTAAAAGCTATTCTAAACAGATACATTTTAATCTGAGAAACCAACTGGCGGATGTGCAATTCCTTAAGGAATTCCATAATTTCTGGCGCTGCACAGCTGAAAGCCCTACCGCCAAATGAACTCAACTTGAAATCTGGAACAGTCAATAATTCTGCAGAAGATGACCTCAAAGAAAGTGAAGGAAAATGTAAATAAAGAAGATCTGAAAGAAGAAAAGGAGCCAAATTATGAAGAGCTTTATAGGTGAGCAGTATAATGTTGTAATACTATAACGAACTAGAAGCAAATGTAGTTGGAAATGAATTGGAGTTATATGATCAGGTATGTGAATGGGTAATAATCCAGTGCTATGCTGAGAAAGTGATGAACGGAGTCTAGCGATGGTGCGTAAATGAAAAAAAAAAAAAGCAATACGTGAAATATTATTAATATGGGTACCAACAGAAACCAAACCATGAAATATAACACCAAGTTTTGTAGATAAACTTGTCTGGCATTGGTGTAAAAATGGAAAATGATGTCATAAATACAAAAAATGTGACCAAGGAGTAGAATATAATAAATAATTTAAAAAAAGCTTGACCCAACTCTGACCCCTGTGGAACACTGTGAATAAATGACAGACTCTGATCTAACATTCTTAATCTGGACAAACTAATTCTTGTCCCTTATATAGAAAACCAAAGGTCCATTTTTTAATGTATCATATTAGATTATTTGTAATTGTGGGACTCATTTCCCCCTTTTTTAATGTTTAGATTACATTTGGTCATTTAAGTAATACTTTAAAAATGCCAAACATTTATTAACACTGCCAAAATGCACTCTTTAGCATATAGTCTAATCACAATAATATATTGTCTATAAATATAAATATCAGAATTTTGTGTAAATGTTTACAGTGAAGCCTGTTGCTTAAGGCACCTCAAAGTGCGTTTTGAATGAAAGCACTGATTTATACCAAATCACTTTTACTTTTCCAGCCTTAAAGAAAGATTTTGTTGAAAGCCCTGTTGTGATTTTTTTCCCCTCACCCCTTGCTGTCTGAACAACTACTGTTCCGTCAGTTATAGTTTAGGATGATGTGGTGAAAGACACAAACAAGCAAGCTCGTCCAGGTTTATCCCTGCTCGGAAAGGGAAGAAACGTAATGAGCCGAGATCTATTGTTCTCACACAAGCACATACAGAGGGAGAGAGAAATAAAATGTAGAGGATATAGTTCTTGTCAAGATATATTTATTTATCGTTTGATCTTTTCCATTGGAATGAAATCATATACAGTAGAGAAACACAAGAGAAACATGTGTAATGAATGGCTGTCCAATGAAATAAATCAAAATATGTTGCTTATTTATGACACTGTGATCACATACAGTATGGCTCACAATGTTAATCAGTAGCAAGAAAGCTTCATTTATACTGGACCTTCAAACAGAAAAACCAATAACAATTGAAAATTAAGATCAGTAAGTCATCGACGTTTTATAGAAACTAAATCTATATCTTTAAATTGTCAGTATTAAATTTGAACAAAAAATATCTTGACCCCATTTTCTATTAACAAGAATTAGGCAGCAAGCAACAGCAGGTCTTGTAACAGTTGAAAAATACACATTTGAAAATAAAATATAACTAAAATCTCACCAAAATGGAAAGGGTTAAGAGTAGAAAATGACTGTATTATTATTTCTTATATACATACAAGGCACTTTGAGAACTGGAGTCATTTTTTTCGAAGTCACTTAAACGATATCACCCTCATCCAGCATGTTTAAAGAGCATGTACCGCCCAACAGAAAGTGGCAATTTTTGACTGATGAATGCAGAAATATGGAGCAGAAGCATATTGTTTTATGATTCCCTTGAATAGAACATTATTATTATTAGAATCCATTACTAAGCAGACCTAGTCATAGGCAATGAGATTGCACATTCTCATTTATTGATATGTACGTGTTGATTTAATCACTGATACAGAGACATGCTCTTGCTCTGATAAAGGTACATGTAGCCGTCACAGAAGAGTCGCTTTGCCACACCTTCCATCTCTCGAGGCACTTGATTTGCCAGCTGAGCCAGAGACATATGTAGGTACTGGCCAACCTCTGGACATGCACGCACTTCTGGGATATTATAGCCATTGCTTTCACCTACAAACAGGTAAGTATATGATCTAACGTGCAATCTCATCAAAACTGTTGAACTCAAACCAGGCACATATTCCACAGACATTCACTTACCAACTCTGTCAGCCATACTATCAAAGAAGATCCAGTCAGTATCCTGAGGTCCGTATTTGACAAATGAGACATAGTGGCTGGTCTCTATGCACAGCACAGCAAACAGCTCTAATTTCTCTCGTGGAGGAGTGCGTGGATCAGACCCTGAAATCTGTGAGAATCCCTGAGGAAGATGCACACTTCTGCGTTTGTGGCATCGACGCTGCTGGTGAGAGTGAACCTACAGAAACAAATCAATTCCAAGAGAGTTTGTTGCATTTAAATGAAGAAAAATGATTTATTTTAAAATTTAAAGTTCAACGGGAATGATGAAATGTGTTTTAGTAGTACGTTTTAACATTGTAACAATTAACAAATTGTAAATAATATTCAGATAAACGCAGAATGTTTAACACCCTACCTGAGTGGAACATTTCAAACAGAAATATTTGAATCCTGTGTCACTAAACAATGAGTCTCTGAAGCACTCATCACACTCTTCATTTGCTAGCTGACCACACAACACACATTGCTGAGGACCTAATGACCAAATGTACATAAACACACCTTAATAGAACACATAGAAACCAGGAAATACATTGCCAGGAAAACCCAGAGACATTAATATTTGTATAAATGTTTAAGACAAGTTACCATCAGCGAGAAGACCCGTTATGTCCAATTCTGTAGAAGGAATGATTTTTGGAAACATTTTGAAACTCTTCCCTGAGCGAGGCATAGTAAGAATCAGACAAGCAGGCACCTGGAGGAATAAGTATCAGTTTGAGCATACAATAAATTATGCATCTAGATTGTGGATCCATTTCAATTAGATATCAAGAAAAACTCATAGCCAACAAGTTGTATATCCATTTGGGTCACACCAGAAATATTTAAGCAGAGAGAAACAGTACCATCTGCAGGTCAACCATGGAATGTCCAACCAAAATAGGACAAATAAAGAACTGAAAGCAGAATTGCTTTCAAACAAAAAAAAAAAGGGAAGAATGATACCTCTGCTAGTTTCAGACTGTTGCTGAAAAACGAATGTTCCAGTAGCTGTTGAACAGTCGGCAGGACTAAATGGTGGTTGAAATCCATGAAGATTTGGTAATAGTAACAGCTTTGCTCTTTATGTCTACTTCCTGATATGCTGCTGAAGTCAGAAGTGATACAAATATGTTAATATATAAACTCTGAAAAAAAAAAAAAAAGATAAACTAGAAGAGATTCTGATTCTCTTAAGGAGCCAAGACATATTTTGCAGAAGTAATCTCTGAAAATCAGTAGTAATCAAGAAACATTGTTTTACTAACAATGGGCAGTTAAAGGCTAGAAGAGAGATTCAGTGTAATAATATATCAATACTTAAGTTACACTTGGTAAATTCACATAAATAGGCCCTAAAATATTACCAAAAGCACTTTTTTTGTTTATTATTGTTGTCTATAATATATAATAGTTAATAGATTAATTATTTGGCACTACATCAAAAAGTAATTGAAATAATTAATGAAATCGCAAAAGAAGCAGAAAGCTAAATTCCTTATGGTTGCCATACCTACTGAAAAATATGATAAAATCAACGAAAAGTGCCCTACCAGAGTTTAAGTGGTGGATCTAGAGAGAGAATCTCTTGCATGATGAGAGAGAGGAACTCTTCGGGATCTGCACACATCAAGAAAAACACAATGCTTAGTCCAATTCCATAAAACAGCCAAGAGATCTTTTATAGATAATGAGATATAAATAATTTGTGGAAACAGCTGTGTAATATTTTGGATCTGCGTTTTGATGACTTGCAGAGAAATGTACAGTTGGACATTTTCCTTCAGTATTCTGTTTGAAATCTGACATAGTTAACAAAGCTGAATACGGCTATGACATCAAGAAGATAGCGTACCCTTCTCATCTGTGGTGTAAGTGGGGCAGTGTTCCCGATTTTGCAGTTGCTTCCGAAGATTCATCACACTGCGCTCTGATACAAAACCAAGTCTGTAAACATGAGAGAAAATGTTGTTATTTGAGCTCTCCAATATGTGCTGTAAGGGTGACTGAAATTTCTTTCAAATATCAATTTTACAACGCCCCCCCCCCCCCCCCCCCCAAAAAAAAAAAAAAATCCTCTGAAAGCTCACTTGCGGAGAGGATTGACAATGCTTTTCAGTAGAATGCTTTGAATGGTTTGATGTTGCGTGGACTTAAAAAGCAGAGAATCTAGAACTGATGAACAGGAAAACACACTGGATAAAAAACAACAACAAAAACAAACAAACAAATGAGATCATGCCATATTATTCAAATGTTGGGAAATGAAAAATAATATACTTAAATTGCGGGTCTATGGTAAGTTCTAACCTGAACAGGGCAGAGTCCATATAACAGGAGTTGCAGTGACCCTGAATGCCCTTCATCTGACCAATCAATAGCTTCGACACATCTTCTGTTCTAATAGGTGGTACTGTCTCCTCTTCCACAAATAATGCCTTATCTGTTACAGACAAGAATGAGGAACAACAGTAAAGTTCCATGAGTCGCACTACAGTAGGTGGTGACATTCATTGTGGCCATAATCTACCAGAGCAGTCCTTGAGAAAGTTTCACTTTCTTCTGCTAAACACCTGACACACCCGATTCAGGCATGTTGTAATTAAAAAAAAAAGAAAAGAAAAATAATCTATAGGTGAGGACTTAAACTAGGTCTTACCAGAGTGTCCATTAAACACCTTCTCCTTTGGAGCATAGAAACGATCATCAGGCCGACAACATGACAGTTTCACAAAAAACCCACTTTGAGGAAGACATTTAAAGTACTGTTTTCCTTTATATGTTCCATCACTTACTCCATTGCCATCCTCCTAAGAACAAATACATATATTAGTTAAAAAAACAAAACAAACAAAAAAAACTGAATTTAATAATTGGCTGACTAGTTTTATTTTATTTCAAAATTACAGGAATTCCTGAAAGATGGCAACAGTTAAACTGATACAGTATATAGAGAATATACCACTTCCAGCAAAGCACTCTTCTCAGGATAATCAGGTAAAAATCCAATCCAGCGTACAATTCCATAAACTAGTTTTTTCCCCACAATAAACTGCACTAGGGAGCCAACAGAAATTTCTTCAGAATCGGTAACACTCCCCATCTCTGGGCTCTGAGAAGTGTCCATTTTTTCAGTTTCATCTGGTCATGAAAAAAACAAACAAACAAACAAACAAACAAAAAAAAACGAAAAGTATTTTATGAAACTAACTCCATTATATTGCAAGGAAAGGATTTTTTGTTCATGTAAATGTCAATGCCTAAATATTTATACAATGTGTTCTTCTGTGTTATAAGTATACATGTGGTGGCACATGCATGTTACCTTTATTTAGCAGCTCCTCTTTAATCACACAATCCAATGGGACTATCACCTCTCCCCCTTGCTTCCCCTTTTCATCCTTATCCTGAGAAGAAAAATGTTTTAGGAAATCATTCTGACCCTCTACTATAACACTGTACTTAAACTCATCTTTGTGTGACTTTGATGTGAACGTCATGTGCATATACTCATTTGTTTGTCTTATACATCTTTTTTATTTAATATCTAATATCCAGCGTTTGATGCAGATCTGTAATATTATTTAATTTAAAATTTAGTAGACCTGTAACAGTACTGCTCTTTTTTTATTCCGCTGTTACATATCAAAATTTCCCTCATGGGATTAATAAAGCATATCTAAGTCTAAGTTTTGGTTTTATCTTCAGCTCTAAGGGAAGTGTTTAAATAGAATTTCTGTCATTATTTAATCCACCCTCATGTTGCTTCTAACCTGTATGCTGCCATTTCTTTATTATTATTTTTTTTTCTGTGGAACACAAAACGAAAATTTCTTCAAAATTTCTCCTTCTATGTTTGACAGAATAGGCAAATTCAAACAGGCTTAGAACCACAGTAAATAAACAATTCATTTAGGGGCAAACTATTCATTTGGATCGCTCTAGAACTTAGTACTCACAGTTGATATGAGCACTGTTTTACCATTTGGGCTGTCCATTATAGCCATAACCATGCCATGGTGAGTATTTTTGTCACCAAAAAATGTTACTCTGTCTCCAACATTGAGAGGCTCAGGAGATGTCGTGGATGGGGAAGACTGAGTTGGTAGTGTTGTTGCTGAAGGTTTATGATCCACTGGTCTGATTCTTGTAAAAGGGGCAAAAATGCCTGACTTTGCGGGACATTTGAAGTAGGTTTTGTTGTTGAAGGAACCATCATTTTGGCCTTTTCCTTTGTGTTCACTCTGAGAACAGATAAGAATACAGGATTTCCATTAAAACCCTTAGTGGATTGTTTGTATTGCTCAACCTCCATTCGCTCTTCTACAAAACCACGGACACATTCTCACTCACACACACACACACAGGTTACTCACCTGCAGTTCCACCCCGAAGAAAACTCCAGTTATAGGACCAGAGCTGCAAGGTGTGATACTGCCAATATATCGAATCACACCTTTGAGCCATTCATCTTTATATTCCACATAAACCTGACAGCCTTTTGACAATTTTGAGGCCTCCTCTAGAGCCTTAAGATCATTGAGTGCCAACAATCGCTCTTCATTTGAATCGAGAGCTAGCAGTAATTCTGCTGATCTGAGTGTCAGTGGCGTCAGAAGCACTTTATCAAGGCATGTATCGATACATGAGCCTATACGAATAACAGGTAAAATGTCTGTGTCGTTCCTCTTTTGCCTGTCCTGAAATCGTTGTTTATCTATATAGCATATTTCACCAGCAGCTGCTATGTACCCAAATGTTGAAGGTGGTTTTGCAGTTATGATGAAGTACAGCTTGTTTTCAGCTGAAGCCATTACTTGAAACTGAAGTATGTCAGGCTTTCAAGTTGACATCAGTGTTTCCAATGTGAGCATGGACCTGTAGCACTGGAGTCCTCAGTTACTTGCTGACTTCCTCTGAGCAGTACTTATTCCTCCTGTACGACATTCATACACTTCCAAATGAACAAACAGTTAGGAAGAGCTCTGTAAAACAGTAACTTGTTAATAGTTCACTGATATTGACCTATGTGGCGAATGAAACTAAGTTTTTAAACAAGTTAACTAATCTGAAATGACATGAAATTATTAATTCACAACAAAATCGCGCAAACATTCGAGCGGATTATGCTCATTACTTACCGATATCAGTGGGTAACGTTACTTTCGATTTCTGTGTCCAAAAACCAAACACGTTAGAAACTGTCAATCTTCTTTCAAATAAGAAATGAAGACAGAATAAATATATTGTGATTGTCAGAAGTATATAGTGCTGCTCTAAATAAAACTACTCTCCAGGCATATCGTCTGTCTACAAAGTTTCGTACAACCAGGCGTTGTTCGTTTGAGTCCAAACCAAAACTATATAATCATCTGTTGAGAGGCGCGTTGTGATTGGATGCTGCTTTAAAACGTAATCACAGGCGTCGTCGCCGTTTTATGACAACAGTATTTTGGTGCCAAGATGGCTGAACGTGAAGCGCTGAAGAGAGAAATAGAGGAACTGCAAAGTAAGTATGATTCTTTTATTTTTATTTCGATATTTAAGTGTAATTCAACCCAAAGCATACGTTCGTTACTGGCCATAGGCAAACAGCGTGGCCGACCTAACGGTTATTCACTAACGCTAACACAATACTGTAAGTTGCCTGGTGTTACACTTTTTGAGATGTTTATGTTTTTTTTCATGTGTTAATTTTCATTTTGCTCGTTGTTGGTATTTATTTGCTGCTTTTTGTTGTAGAGCAGGTTCAGAAATTGTCCAGGGTAGTGCTAGAAACGACAATGAGACAAATGCCTCTTTCTTTTTCTTTTTTCTTTTTTAAATGATGAACGTTTCTGTTCGTTTATCTGTTATTAACATTTGGTTTGTATAATAATATTCTATTCTCTATGATATTATTTTCAGACTGCTGTCTCATATATTTGCTTTCTTGTTAGCTGTTGAATATGTAGCTATATAAGATGTTTTTGATGAAGAATACATTACTGGTTGGAAACGATGATCTTCAAAATCCGCAAACTTTGAATTTCTTGCGACTTTATAAGGTATAGACTTTTATAATGAAATGGCAAATTTCATACATTGGATTCTAGCAAAGTGTTTATTGTTTTATGATTTATGTATATATTCCATACTTTTTGTTTTTATGAAAACATAGGTTGGTTTATATTTTGCATTTGATTTTGTAGTTATCAACTATATAATTTACTTGAATAACTGAAATTTATTTGAAGTATTTGTCATAAATGGGTCATTTAAAAAAACAATTTGAATTGAAAATGGAAAAATACCACTGAAAAATCAGCACCTAACTGATTCTTGAAATAAGGGTCAAACTATGTTTTAGATGCTTTAGATGTATTTACTATATAATAATACATTATTGTAAACATATCATCAAAAATATCTTAATTTGTGTTCTGAAGATGAACGAAGGCCTTATGGGTGTGGAGCGACATGAGGGTGAGCAATTAATGACAGAATTTTCATTTTTGGGTTAACTAACCCTTTAAAGCTGTGACAGCAGAGACCTCAACATTGTTTGTATAAAATATAAATAAGGGTTAAAGATCCTGACATTTCCTGATTAAAAAAAAAAACAATTAAAAAAAATCTTGACGGAGTTGACACAAAGTGAGGACACAACTTTGATAAACATTTTTGTTGTATAGAAAATATAATTCAAGATTTACTTTTTATATTGTTTGATATATTACAGATCTCTGTCTTTCAATTTTTATTTGTTTTTACATTTTTTGTGTTATTAAACACTTTGTTTGGCGGTTTTACATTGTGACCTCATGCTTAATACTTAAGAATTTATTTAAAAAATAAAAGCAATGAATGTCCTGACTATACAGATTTCCTTTAGATAAACTTGTTTTTTTTTTTTTTGTTTTTTGTTTTTTAAATGAATTTCTTCATTTTTAAGAAGGGCTTTGTGTGGAGTGCATGTTTTGTCCCTCATCTCAAGAATCAGATCTTGTATTGATTGAAGTTCATCATACTCCTTTTTAATCTAGTCAGTTAAAATTGAGTGTAGTCTCATGACTTTGAATGCTATCTAATTTCACACACTACTTCTTTACTTTGCAGACCTCATTAATAACTATAAAAGTACTCATGGTGACATTCCCTCAAGCTCTGCCCAGTGGGGTCATGCCAGGAGGAGCCAGAGTCGGGGTCATGCCTCACACTACACACAGTCATATTCTTCACTGGCACAGCCGTATGTGCCTCATTCTTCTGGCAGCTGGAGGAAAACATACTCCCTTAACAACAAGACAAACAGGGCTGTTGGGAGTCATGTGTCTCACTCAGCTCTGGACCACCTGAACCAGGCTCCTCACCTCAATACGACATCTGGAGCCACTGCTACTAAGGATAATGTTGGACTTGTTGGGAATAACAGTGTTTTATTTAAAAAGTTTACAGCTGAGCAAACCAAGGGTAAATCTGCAACATATTCGCCCAGTGTCCAAATTGAGACTTCAAAGGAGAGGAAAAGTGAAGCCAGTGGAAAAAGGACTGTGCTTATATCTGCGACAGGAAAAACCTCCCATGGCTGTTCTTCTACCATTGAAATAACTGATTCTACTTCATCATCAGAGCCTGAAAGGAAGATAAAACCCACTTTGAAATCATCCTCAGCTGTGAACAATCCCTCTATCCCTTCAACTGTCAAACTTCCAGCTCAACTTCAAGTCAAACCGCACCTCCTCACTGCTGCCTTATCCAATAGGACTGTTGTAATGCCATCAGCCAATAAAGATTCTTCTATCGCTTCTTCTGCTTCTAACCTTCCGTCTCAGGCTTCCTTGAGTCCCACAAAGCTCCAGCTTAAGCTAGACTCAACTCAGACACGTATAGCCTTGCCAAGCCATAAGAGATCTCTGTTTACTTGGGTGAAAAACCAAGAGATGGTAAACATAAAAAGCACACCTAAGCCAGTGACTTCGCCAGTCTCTGGGTCCTCTCCTGGGACAACCACGGTCAGAAGAGTCTCCAGCTCCAATAAGAGGGTGTCTCGAAAGCTTAATCTTTCCCTTGGAGCTCATAAGACTTCAAAGTACACCTGGGTATCTTCATCTTGCTCCTCATCAACAGGTGGGAAAGCAAACACTTCAACGAAACTGCTACGCAAGCCCCTTTCTCCCAAATCTCTTAAAGCCCCTGTAAAAACCTCTCCAGGTGGACTAGAGGGACCCAAGAAAGAAAAGAGATATGTCACAACCTCAACAACTTCGTCCAAAAAATCCAGAGCTGGGGGTGCAGCTACATCCCATGCTGGACATGCTAGTCGCTATCGCTGGAAGGCGGCGGGACAAAATGCAACAGCAAATGCATTTAGCTCAACTTCTAGGACTACCCATAAGGGCACAGTGTATCGGTGGACAGCTAATAAGAATGGTCAAAAGGGGGAAAAGGGATCTGCAGTGTTCTCAAGCTCAGCCCGGATTAACCCTACTACCACTCCATTGTCACCTGGTGCCTTCAAGCTCAGGAGCCGAACCAAGATCATCAGAAAATCTGTTAGCAAGTGAGAGTTCTGCTTTTTTAAGTCCAATTTACTCTGCATTGACAGACCCCGACCTGCAGCGACAGATATAGCGCCATATTTACCAACAGCTTGCACCAGCACAAACCTCTTTTGCTGTTAAAAACTACTGGCAGTGCTTTTTGCTGCTAACCTTATTTCATATGCGTTTGTAGGAATTTCCCTTTCAGATGCAAAATTTGTGGGAGGAAAATATTTAAATTACTCATGCAAGGTGATTTCCTAAGGTTTGTGCTAGTCAATTTACTGGTATTTGCACCATTATTTACTGCACAAAAAAAAAAAAAAAGAAGTCTTAAACCAGAAGCTAATTTGCACTGCTCTTGGTAGATTGCGTTAGTCATTATGGAACTGATCTGGCTTCGTCTTTGTTCTTTAATTTGTCTATCGGTAAATCACGTGCAGAACTTTCCACTCACATTGGCGCTTTTTTGGAATTTGCCATTTAGTAAATCTGGCCCTTGGTCGGGTTTTGTCAGATGAGTGTGCTACACCTATCAATGTCTATTGCAATTGGTTGGTGCTTGTTTTTGTTGTTTGTTGAGTCGTGAAATGTCTGAGGGGGTGTTTACACGAAAACATTTTATGCGTCTGACCGTACATTTACACAACAACTGTGTTTTGGGGGCAAATTGAGACGCAGATTCTGTCTATAGGAGCGTAGTGTTTCTTTTCAAACATCGCCAACTACTGGCCTGGCATGCATAATACAGTACGGGGTTCGTTTCGACAACATTTTCGTTTGTATGCACAAAAACACATCGGAAAAACTTTACATTTTTGGTACATCATTGTCGCATATATGTACCCTGAGAAATGACATACAATAATCTGGTGATAAATTGGTCCTTAAGATCATAATGGAATGTACCATAATGTGTGAAGTTGGAATGAATCATTTTAGAGATGCACCTATATTAAGATTTTGGCGGCCTGCTACTATAAACAGATAGTTATTTTCATGTTTTGGTCAATGCTATTTTGGCTAAATAAATAAAAATTAAAAAACTAAAATCAGTTGTTTTAAATGCTACCGATACATTTAAACATCACAACATTGCAATGAATGGCTTTTCTAAAAAGTGTTATTAAACTTAAAAAGTATATTTACTTTATAAAATTTAAAAACCTTATTTATTTATAGAAATTTGAAAATTAAATCTAGAAATATTTTGTAGACTGCTCTTTGTAAGTACAGACTCTATACTTAGATTTTTTTAAAATATATATAAACTGAAAAACCTTTTGCAACACCTTTTATCAAAACATGTGGAAAACTGTATTAAATGACCCCTTTAAAGTGTAAAATGATTATTAGTTGACCTTTCGTAAAACTGTTGCAATGCCCGACAACCCATGCGCTCTCACGCCACACATCACGTTCTCCCGCAGGGAAAAATACATTGCGGAGCAAAGAGGACACTGACAACGTATGAAACGGTTTCATATTTAAAATATTGTAATTTTTTTAAAGTAGTTTAAACACTAAACACCATACAGTGGCTCCTTAATGTGTCGAGACAGATCCTTCAAACGGCTTGTGATCCGATCGTCTCTTCATACTAGTTCATTTATACCGTCAAATAAACATGAATATACATCAGAAGGAAAGTTAGGATAAGATGGCGGATTGGGCGTTCTCATTGGTTATATCGCCTGTCAATCAAACTGTTTGCAAGGGTCAGTTGGTAGCTGGTAGTTGTATTGTTCTTAAAATGTCCTCTAGATGGCACCACACAGTGCTTTAAATTTCTTTTGCACTTCAATTGAACAAACTAAGCGTACTCTTTAATTGTATTGACTTCTGTAACATAATAAAAAAATAATATATATTTTTTTTTTACAGCATTTAATGCATGTTTGTCTATATGAAGTCCCTCATTAGGCATCCCCATTGTGCAGACTGTAAGGAGCCGGTATTCTTTGCGGAGGAGGACACACACTCTGGTGAAGACTCCAACCAATGCCAGGCGAGCACAGCCCAAAGTGCTGGTTTCATTTGGCAGACACAAGCTTCGCCGCCTCTCTGTTACCGCCACCTCATTAGGGACCACAAGATCAGGTCAGTTACTATGACTGCACATTCACAAAATGCTTTGCAACTCTCAAAACACAATGCAACTTTACCTCTGCCTTTTTAAACAAACAGATTGTTTTTATCTCCGCTGTGACTAATTGGCTTAATTAGTAATTAACGAAAACAATCTCTGGAAAATTAATTATCGCCGCTTTCATTGTTTTCCTCTGAGAGGGGTTGAGATGGGCTTTATGTTCCCGTGGAAACACAACCCTGCATCATAGATGAACTGTACACTGGGTACTTTTGTGAAAATAAAGTCTTAATGTAGATAAGATCATGGAAATCTTTGCTACTTTCTATAGTGCCCTCATTTCATAGCCTTGTTATTTTTGAACATGTTTTATTTCTAATTTGTAATTTTAATTTAATATATCTTTATGGATATTTCCTTATACTTTTTTTTTTTATGTCTTTATAATTCTTACTACTTTTGCATTTCTAAAGCTGCAATACGCTACTCAACTTTTGCTCAGATTTTTGGCCTTTCATTTGCAGTCTGGACATGTTGCCAAAAGTCAGAGCCAGTCTGCAGATTTCGGGCAGATTTTGCAAAAAATTACGTAGTGGTGGTCACAGTCTTCAGTTCTATCAACTATAATTCTGTTCAGTCAAAGGTAATAAACCCTGAACCGTGTGTGATCCTCAGTTGTTTGGTGTATAATGGCAATTTTTCTCCTATAACGATTTACTAAGTCAGGATGTGTGTGATGCCTGGAGTTTTGAAATCTTTTCAAATTTGTAAAGTATGTTCCAATCAAAGCATTGGAAGCTGACCAGGTGCTGAAATCTATATATCAAATTCAGTCAGTGATGAAGGCGAAGAGCCGAAAAGTTTATCTCCTGTGTGTAATGAATAAAGTGTTTTAGAAGTGATGACCTTTTTTTTGTATTTTTAAAGCATATTCCTGCCATTAGAGTGAGCATTGGTGGTAACTAGGTAGTACTCGGATGTTCTGATGATTTGATCAGGGGTGGTAATGGGCTTCGTGAGCCACTATTTAATCAGTTATCACTAGACTTGCTTTGAATATTGAGTAGTATTGCTGCAAAATTCTCAACTCCTTTACCGTAGGTAGCTTTTTAACTGCAAATTTCTGGCTTTAAAACCTGTCTAACACATGTGACTATATATTACCACGTACACTATTTCTTTTGTCTGACGTCTCCTAAATGTGAAAGGTCATGTCTTAAGTCTATTGTCTGACCGCAAACCTCCAACAGAGGGCAGCATGCTCTCAGCAGCCTGGTTGGTTTAAGAGGGAGTACGTTTGGGTGTGATGGCCCGTATCCACTGGGGATAGGAGGAGTTAATTAATTGCCCAATCGGCCCGTGATGGTGTACATGTGCCGATAGCGGGTAATTTGCAGCAGTGGCCCGCCGAATACGGCTACACTATCAAACCCTGCCAGCGCTCTCACTCAGTAGATAAAAAGGAGCTAATGCGTAATTATCCCTTTGCAAATTGGATTGTTTTAACGAACTGGAGAATATAAGCCCAACCTGATGGAAAGCAATCACTGTTTTTACGGCCAACTCCACCCCCTCCACCCCATCCCTATGAAGGCAAGCCGACAATCTCGCTGCAATCGCTTACGGTCTGTTTCTGTGCACATTAGAGTGTCAGTATTACCTTAGAACTGCCTGCCTTTCCCATACCTGTAAATTTGCCTGTCTCTCTCTGATATTATTACCATCAAGGTCTTGAAATAAGAAGTTTTGTCTTGTTCCAGCCAGGTGATGCTTCTTTGAGTTGGATGTGAAGAGAGAGGGGGTGAGCGGGAAAGACAGGGTGGGTGATAGAGGGGTTAGCCAGAGGGACTCTGTGCAGGAGATAAGAGTGGCTAATAAAGAGCAAATTGAATTACTAATGAGGAGAAAGAGGGCAGCCGCGTTAAAAACCGCCACTAACTGTCTCTCCTCACTGCCATGGCCAGTGCTGCGTGACATCTCTTAATTCCTTCTCTGATGAGTGCCCACCACGTCTCTCTCTCTCTCACTCTCTCTCCCTCTCTCTATCTGTTTACCGAGGCTGGTTGGTTATCTGTTGGGGGATTTAAAGGGGCATAAACCTAAGTGAGCAGTTAGGAGCGTAATGAATTGCGGGCAGGGGAGAAGCGCCTCGATAATCCCATAAAATAGATAAATGACAGAACACAATAGTGTGGAGATGAGAGGAAGGGAGTAAAGGTGAAGAGAGGAAATGAAGCCGCCTGAAGCATCTCAACAGAATTTTGGCTTAGGACTCTTGAGTGTTCACTGTTCATAAACAAATAAAGGCATCTTTGTGTGCACTGATTAGTCTTCACTCCCTACAGAACAGCTTCATATATTTGTGGATACATGTACACCCTTACAAGGTCTTCCCATGGTTTGATGGGGCTACATACTGTACTATGCAGTTTTTCAGCTGTTCACAATCACAAACAGCAGCTTAACAATGTTTATTTTTCCTTTCCGCTCCTTATTATTTGATTTTTTTTTATATTATATTATATTATATCAGGGACGTTTCCTCCAAGGAGGAAAGTGAGGCAGTGCCTCCTCAAAAAAAATGCATGAGAAAGTAATCGATATTACAAAATAAAACAACGTAAATTTTACAAAATTTTATATATATATTTTTATATAGGCACACATTACTTGTGTGTATGTATGTATGCATGCGTATATTTTTTTTATATATATATATATATATATATATATATATATATATAAAATATACGCATGCATACATACATACACACAAGTAATGTGTGTCTATATAAACAATGCTTCATATAGGTAATTTGGTATATATTTCTCACTGTGGCTTCAGATCTCCTCTCATGCGTGTTTTTGTAGGCAGCATCTCCATGTGTTAAAGTGATTAACTTCAGGGAGAGTTGCTGTGGCTTTATTTGGTACGATGTATGCACACCTCCACCCTACCTCCTTCCATTTCACTCACACAAATACACACTGTTCAGGTCAAAGTTTTAACATCTCCTCTGCAAATGATTGGTATTTTAATGTGTAAATCAGAGGGCAGTGTGTATCTTTTTCAGGTGGCAAACTCATGTATACAGCACATGCACATGCTGACCTCCTTGAGCATCGATAGGGAAGGTTTACGATTAAGTTGGAGGTGGACACATCACTCTTTTGTAAAGGCATACTCGCATAGTCATGTTACCGCAATTCCACAAACACACCCATATACACACTTTAGCCCTGACAACCTCCGTAGGGGTCCAATTACTGTACAATATTTGCACCTTTTTATTTACCCATAAATCACTTGTCCGGTCTTTCACAGCCCTGATCTCACTGTCATTTTACACTCGTTCTGATGGTGCCGTCCCTCACCAGCTCACGTAAAGTTTACACACATGTGGCCACACACGCAAATGTCAACAGTAAATATAGGCTTATAATAATAATTATTATTATTAATATTAAATATTTTATTTATAGGTGCCTTTCATGGCTCTCAAGGGCACCTTACAAAGTCCATAAAACAATGACATTAAACAATAAAGCCAGTACAACAAACAGACATTGAAATCACATAAAAGCCTGCCCTAAACAAAGTTTTAAGACTATATTTAAAAACCGGAAGACTTAAACTATTGCTTAAACTTCTTATGAGTTTCATAAATGAGGAGCCGCATAACCAAAAGCTTGTGATGTACCAATGGAAGTTATCTGAGTGCGTGGAAGAACAAGAATAAGTGCAAAAGCCAAGAAGAAGTGTGTATATGAAGATCTTGAAGATATGAAGGAACCAGATTAAATGAAAAGTTTACATGGAATGTAACTGGGAACCAATGCAAATTATGTAAAACCGGAGAGATATGTTCTGAGATGGACGTTTTGGTAATAACTCGAGCAGCAGCCTTTTGAAAACTGTAATTTGTTTAATGGGCTTCCTTCAAATCTCTTCACAAACCATTACAATAGTCGATTTGTGATGTTACAAGAGCATGCACAAGAGTAACAGTACACTTAAATGAAAGGACTGGTCGTATATGATTAATATTCCTGATGTGAAAGAATGCAGAACGGGCTTCGGGTTACAAGCCCGAATCCCTCACCGTTAGGCCACGACTACCCACCTAAACTTTTAACCGAATTAGACAGAGAAACAATGCAATTATCTATTATCACAGAGTAAATATTTGACTTGGCTATTGTATTGAACCAACAAGAAAAAATTCTGTTTTACTACTATTCAAATTGAGAAAATTACTTGAGAACCAATTTTTAATTCATCTTTGTACTCGAGAAGAGCAGCATGAGGAAACTTTGTGGAAGGTTTAGAAGACAGATAGTTTGGTGTCATCTGCATAACAATGGAAATGAACACCATATTTCCTAAAAATGTTGCCAACTGGTAAAAGATGGATAATAAACAAAAGAGGTCCCAAGACAGAACCTTGTGGAGCACTATGGCAACATAAGTGGGCTTTGATTTGAACGGTTTACGTTTTACAAATTGAATGCGGTGTCTGAGATAGGAACGGCTTAAAGCCATACCAGTAATTCCAATAGATTCCAATCTGTTTAAGAGTATGGAGTGTGAAATGGTATCAAATGCTGCACTAAGATCAAGAAGTATAAGTATAGATCAAAGACCAGAATCAGCAATACTGCTCAATACTGCTCATCAACTGCTCATATAAACTATTACAAGAAAGATAACCACCTTAACCTTAACTTTTATGTTTTACCAAGTCTTTTTATTTTATTTTTTTATTTTGTTGGTATAAAAGAGCAGTGCAGGATTTATTATCTGTGATCATATGCATTCACATCTTTAATTTGGAGGAGGTGTGCAGATGTATTTTAATCTACTCATAGCTGTAGTTTAATTCACAGGTTCCCTATACTGTTCATTCCTCCCTATACAACAAGCAAAGGATATCCATAGAAGCGCATTTGATAAAAATTTATTTGATGGTGTCATAAGCATGTATTATTTGAAGGGTTTGTGTTCAAAAGAACAATGCTTATTTGAAAAAGAAATGTTTTGTTACATTTTACAGACGAGTCAATATGACGTAGTATATAAAGTAATTTTAATGCATGTGAGTGGGTGGGTGGGACTGGAGCATTTAGGAATTGAATGGATAGCCAAACATCTCTCTCGATCTATATCTATCATATATCTATCTATCATACATACATACACACACATATATATATATATATATATATGTGTATGTATGTATGATAGATAGATATATGATAGATATAGATCGAGAGATATCTATATTTTATATGTTAGTGCTGTGGACTTAATGTGTTAATAAGTTTAATACGTTGGTTATTAAATTAAGGAATTTAATGTACATGCCCCTCCACCGACCAACATTCATTTCGTACGGCACATGAAGCAGGGCAACAAGCAACAACTCACTGCATTATGTAGCCTATAGAGTGCTACATAAGTGCTGTTTTTGTCCCAAAGAGCACTAGTGCAAATTTGGTATTGATTTTATAGTTCATTAAATAAGTTAATATTGTGTTATATTTTGGGTACAATATTGTCTATTTTTGCTCATTTTTTTCAACCAAAATATTACCTACAGAGTCAGAGCAGAACTGTTGTGCATCTCTGAGCAACACACAGCAGTCATTAATTTCTAAATGAATTTTCATTTTGAGCGAATCAAGCGGGTGAACCAATGATTTAATGGGCCATTCAAAAAGAGAGCCACTTACTTTATTCCTGAATGAATCAGCCTTTTGAAAGAATCAAATGAATTAATGGCTCAATAACTTACTCATTAAGGCATTTACTGCCACCTACTGGGAGTTTTAGTTTCTTTCTTCATTAAAAAAATAGTTGATATTACAATATTGTTAAAAAAACAAATAATAAAAAAAAAAAAAACACATTAAAGGTATAGTGGCCCCTCATGGCCTTTTGAAGCCTAAAAGTTTATGTGTAACAAATCCTGTTGAAATTGATTTTTTTTTTTTTTTTTTTATTTGATTATTTTTTGGGGGGCATTCTTGCTGTAATGCCGTTTTGTATTATACCGACCCAATGAAACCCCCTGCTGGCAACCATACACGGATTGTAAATTTTAGAGGTGACAGCCAGTGCGTCAGTCTCCACTTGCCCTTAAGCGTTCGTTCCTTATGTGGTTTGTTTGTTTATTTTAGTTTGTTTTTTTGCATCACTCACTAGTTCACACTTCCTTTAGTTTCTGCCACTTTTTTTCACACTACCGCTGCTCCCTCATCTGCTGGATCTCATTCCCAGCTCCCCCCCCCCTTCCGTTCTTACATATTCCTCTACCATATTGAGTAATCATCCCAGCTCCAGTCCAGTAATATATACCCTGTTTATGACAAATGTGTGTCAGCCGGCCCTGGTTTACTTGATCCACATGCCCTCCTGATCCTAGGTTAGCACTGTGCTCCAATGCAAAGCGGCAACCCTCCTGTGGAACTCTGCAATGTATACTGTTAGTTATAGATATGCAGTTGTTTGGATACAACTTTTTTTTTTTTTTAAAGCTGTGTTTGTGTCTACAGGGTGAAAGTAAATAAGAAAAACAAGCACAAATGAAAGCAAATATAACGTGAAGGGTGGATGAATCTGAGTGCAAAAGAAATAGTAGTTATTTATGAGGGCCCACATAGTGTCTTAACTTCTCTCAACTGTCACCCGAGAGATATTTGCTCCAAATACCACAATGCCACAGTGGTTTCATCAACTGCATCAGTCACGCTTGCACTCGCACACCGTCGACCCTCAGTCTCTGGGTTGAACATTCTGCTCATTCCACCTCACTTTCTCAGGCCCTGCATGTCAAGCAGATGGGCCAACTTGCACTTTAATGGGGTGTAATCTCTCCCATTCACCAGTGTCCACTGAATAAACATCCAACTACTCAGATTTGTGCTCTGTACGGGTCCTGGCATGCACACACCAACCTGCTCATAATGTGTCCAGCAGGCTTGTCTTTGGGAGGACCACCCACCACCTGTTATTGTAACAGCTATTGTGTGTGCGCAGATTTTCTACAGTATATCTCAACTTGTCTGTCCCTCAGCTGTCTGTTGTCAGTTTTTCTCTCCGGTTGTTGTTGGTACAATTGCCAATAACTTTCACCATGTTCTCTACATCTACATTTATACTTGTCATGCACAGTCCAAGATTTTACAAGCTTTTGCAACAACTAAATAAGACAGGCCATTGACACATTAATTGCATTTAATGGGATGTGAAAAAGTGCAGTACTGGCTCTCAGAACAGATAGGTTGTAAATAGACTACAAGCTTAATGTGTAGAAAATATTTTATTGGGGCGGAAGGAAATTTCTTTTTTTTTTTTTTTTTTGTCCCAGCTGTTTACATTCACTTAAAGACTGATTGACAGTCTACGGTTTGTCATTTAATATAAACACAGTCAGTTAGGTCTAATCAAGAACGTTGCTGTACACTACCATTTTTTTTTAAAGAAATTAATAAATTCTTGCAAGGACACATTAAATTGATCAGAAGTGGCAGATATATAAAACCATTATTGAAATTGTGGTAAAATTAAAAAGGAAAAAAAAAAATATTTAGCTATTTTTGATCAAATAAATGCAGCCTTCGTGAGCATAAGAGACTTTATTCAAAAACATAGAAAAAAAAATCTTTCCAACCACCAAAACTTGGAATGGTATTGTACATGTGATTTTATTTTATTTATTCTTTTGTTAGTCATATTTGATTGTTTTTCTTTAATTTTTTTTTTTTTTTTTTTTTGGTTAAACTTTAAGTATTTATGTCTTTAATGCATGTGTGCATTATTGGCATGTAATGGATGCAGCGTTACTACATTTTAGACATGCACAGAAACAAAAAAAAGTCATTTAGAGTTTTTTTAATTTTATTTTAGTAGATTATTATTCTAAATCTTAAGTTAAAAAATATTTTACTAATATAAGATATTTGGAAACATGTAATTATGGTAATGAGCATCATAGAGCACAGACAATACTTTAGAAGGGCAGCTTCTATATAATATGTATATAGGTGTTTACAAATCATTTGGTCAGAATGCAGTAGCATACCACAGCAACACCCAGTATACAACCACAGGACAACTGATCAACCTCAAACTGTTTAACCAAAAGACCTCGACATGGATTCCCAGTGTGTAATTCGTGTACAGTCACTGACAGACATAGAGAGACATTATCCAGTGCTCTTGTGCCTTGCTCCTCTCCCCTCTGGTGGCTGGGCCCCAGGCCTCTGGCTGCTCCCTTGTCAAACTGTCAGCTGGCCATAATTAAAGCTTCTCACGGCTCGGCCTTGCGTGACACACCCAAGCAGCAACGCAACTAACAGCCACCTGCCAGGCACACCCGTCCCCTGCGCGTATGTGTAAACTGCATGTGAGCACCTGCAGATTAAGTGCAACTTTGAAAGGTGTGCCTAATATACGCTTGCATAGGAAATGTATATGGACAAGCAGAAATAGAAAATATGTGTTTATCGTCAAACTGTTTGTGCACATTGTCATAGTGGTACTGGTTTTGTGTCTGTGCAGTAACGGTTTGGTGTGTGTGAGATCATTTGTTGAGTATTTGTGCCAGCAGTTGAAGGCTAAGTGATGAAAGTGTAATCCAAACTCCAGTGAAACGGGACACTGCACTTACACTCTTTCCTTCCCTGTTTTGGGGGTAAATGTTTTCTTGGTATCCCGAGGGGTCTCCAGTAACCCAAGGGACAGAATAAATCAGAAACCTTAAACAGGACACGCCTGCTAATTATTTATGAACATATACACCATTTTCTGCCTCCGACACATGCATTGTCGTTATGTGTCCAGGTTCTTGGGACTTAAAACATGCTTGTTTTTATGATTTATTTGTCACGTGTCAGTCCAAATATTGCTTTACTTGACTAATTAATGTTGACATGTGTGATTGTCATCATCTAGTTTCTGTAGTGATAAATAATTGCTGTACATCTATTACGCTGTCCAGTAATCACCATAAAATGAAATGCATTATTATAAGCTAAATACAATTATTTCTTAATTATAATAAATGCATTTATATATAAAGCACACATAAACACGCACATGAATGTTATATTTTTTAAAAATATGTATGTATGTACCAAAATTTAAAGCAGGAACTTTTTTTTTTTTCAATATTGATAAAAAATGATTCTTGAGCAGCAAATCAGCATATTAGAATGATTTATGAATATTATTTGAATGCTTGACACAGAACACTGGATTTAATGGTGATGAAAATTCAGGTTTGTCATCACAGGAAGGATGTAATAAATGAAGTAATAATAATAGTGAAATGTTATTACAGTTTATGTTTTCAATATTATACTTCAATATTACTGTTTTTACTGTATTTATAATGATATAGAGGCAGCCTTGGTGAGCATAAGACTTTTTTTCAAAAACATTAAAACATTGTAATGTTTCCAAGCTTTTGAAAGGTAATGAATATTAAAAAAAATATTTATAATAATAATATTAATAATGCATATTGTTTTATTTTCAAACTTTTTTTTTGCATTAATATTTTAACCAAACTGCTCCTTTTGCTGTTAAACTGTCCTTTTTTGACACTGAACACTTTTGCTTTTACAACAGTCTTATGTAGCACAACATAAAGTTCACTTAGTTGTTTTAAGACCGTGGCAAGTTTCCTACAAATGGCACGTTATAATATTACCTCCTGCCCAAGCCCTTTAAGTTTCCCTTTTCCAGTAATCTGATCTTAGCAGCCCCTCCCACACACCCTTCATCTGTCCACACGGTGTGAAGTGTTACCATAATAATCACAGTAAATTGGTTTTGCGGTCTAAGGCCAGCCAAACACATCTATAATGAGGCTTTTTGGCCCTCTCAGAGGGTGGACTGGGTTGGAGTGGGTCAGGCTCATGGGGTCAGAGGTCTTCTACTTGGAGGAGGCATAAAGTAGGCCTAGAGAGTAAAGGCGCACAGTTAAAAGTATAGTCCTTTTGGCCGTGAGCGCAAATTGATTTCAGGTTTACACTATTTTCTATTTTTATCTTCTTATATCTTTTTAAAAGAGCCTAGTTAACACTTGATGGTTTTCTTGAACCTCTACTCAACCTGTTAAACTACCTAAATCCTCAAAGGTGACTCATGATTTTTTTTATATATATATATATATATATATATATATATATATATATATATATATATATATATATATATATATATATATATATATATATATATCCATACATACATATATCCATATATCAAAATTTTGTTTGGTTTTTTTAGGGGGAGGGGGGATATGTTGTCACACTATATTTAAATTTACAAGGAAATGGCAGTGTTAATGTATTTATATAGTATTTTATCATTTGGATTTGATAAACTGTCTGAAGCTGAAGTCTTTTACTCTGGATATCAAACATGTTGATATTTTGAGCCTATCTTTGTTTTATTTGTCATGGTTCACCTACCAATGAGGCACGTTTCCGTCAGGGTTTGTTGTGTTTGGAACAAAGTAAGTGATGCCTAGTGTTTTCAAATCTGTTCTGTGTAGTGTATTCCAGTTTTTCAACTTGTTTCATTGTCCAGATGATTAAGAATTGACTCATCTACATTCTTTTTTTGTTCTAAATTCTGCAATCTATAATAAAATCACTAGTTCATTTATGATATGAGAGAAAATGTTGATGACTGGTGAAAGACAGGTGTATAAAGAAAGAAGAGGAAGTGTAAGAATTAAGTAGACTGATTAATATCCATTTATATTTTCGGCTGTGGTTATGTGAGCCCACATATGTTCATATCATTTTTAGTAACCATATCCGAGAACAGTTTCAACACATCGCAGTCAATTACAGTTCTTGCAGTCATAGTATAGCCATTTACACCACCATCACTTGTGCAGTCTCACTCGGTTTTTAGCCTTTGATCTGCCTTGTTCATTCTGTCCAAGTTCCTAGTTCCCAAGTTGCCAAGTTACTTTCCAAGTTGTCAGTTACCCATGAAGCCCATGAAAGTGACTCTTAAAGCTGTGATATTTTCTGTGCCACAAGTGACCAAACTAAATTGGAAAAATGTTTTTTTTTTAAAACACAACCACTGGCCACGTTCACACCGTAGCCGAATACTGTTGTCAGTCCTGTTTGAATCCCTAATACGTTTATGTTCAGTAATAATGGGAGTGACAACCGCATTCTGTGAACTCGCAGCCTGGAATATTATCTGCTGATAATTCAGCTTTGCCATTACTGGAATAAAATTACATTTTAAAATGTATATTAAAATAGTAAATGGTTATTTTAGATTGTAGCAATATTTCACAATATTACTGTTTTGACTGATTATTTATTTATTTTTATTAAATAAATGCAGCCTTGCTAAACATAAATTACTTCTTTTCAAAACATTATCTGAAAATCAAAAATCTCACTGACCCCAAATTTTTGAATGGTAATGTCCATATAGGTTTGTATTTCCACATGCAAAATATTATATACTTCCACTCCACAGTGTGTGAAGAGGTTGATTGACTTGTTTACGATAAACAAACTTGACCCTGTGGCCCTAAGAATATTCTAGAATTGCATCATTTCACTGCATGTATGAATTACACGGCTTGTGGAAAAGAAAAAGGAAAATCTAAACAATCAATAGGGGATGTCAATAAAACAACCGCAGTTCAATTCAACTGGAGCTTGTGTTACTCTCATCGCCTTCCATATGGGCTTGAATCAACTTCTGTGACCATAGGCTAATGGTATATTTCTGTCCATTCCTCTCCCTCTATCTTTCCTTCTCAATGAGGGAGTGATGAAATTCTCCTAATTAACTGGCTGGCTCTAGCTGTACTCTGGCCAGAAAGGCCATCCAGGGGCTAGAGTACACACATACCTCCCAAACCCACAGTCCGTTCCATCTGGCCCACGGCCCATGACGGAGGGGTGAACTGGGAAACCCGACCCTAATCACTCTCAACTTTCCAGTGGGCCAGACATCGGAGCTCACACTCTATTCTGGGCTTGAGAAGTAAGCCAGCAAATCATGCAGGCATCCTTTCAGTCGCCTTTCTCTTTCCTTGCTGTAATTAGTGTCTGACCCAGTCCATTTTCATCTGTAATTCTTCTTTTTTTTTTCTCTTTGTGATAGGCTTCTTTTGCTCAGACCTAAATTTCGCTCCATCATATCCCTTTTCTCCTCACTCTCACTTGGTCTCAGTCTTTATTTTGCTCTTAGGGGAGCAGTTAAGTGCCTCCAGACCTCTTAGAGACTCCTGGCCACGATTGGCATGCAAGTTCTCTAGCTCAACTGCCCCTATCCAAGTAAGCTCCATAAACCCTGCGTACACACACACACATGCACACGGGCTACACCAACAAGCTATCTCAGTCATCCTCACAGGTGGCGGTCCAAATTTAAAACCGCAGGCTGTGTGTGCGTTATCCTGGGAAATGTGTGGGAGCTTGTTTAACACACAAAGCTCACAGACGGATAGACAGAAATCTGGGAAGCGAGTGATGTGTCAATGGAAGGCCCCCAGCTTTCTCTTTCACTTTCTCTTCATCCAAATGTTTATTTTTGGTTTATTTTTTCTTCTGATTTTAAACTTCTGTGTCTGTTTTCTGATCTAACGCAGTGCTTCTAATTTTCTAATTATCCAGTGCTTCTCTGCTTATTCTGCTTCAGGACCGAGATTTTACGCGAGGCATCAAATGATAAACCAAGCTGCTATAATATATATATTTTTTTATTGTATACAAGTAATTTATTACCATGAATTTATATGTAGATTAAACAGTGTTGACGTCTATCTTTGTGAGGACATTCATTGACACAATGCAAATCCCTAGCTCCTTGCCCTAACCCTACCCATCACAACTAAGTGCCTTAACCTGAACCATTACCATAAACCTACACATGTTAAAACACTCTAATACCATGAGTTCACAAGTATACCCTTAACGTAGAAACAACCCTATCCCAAAAAGCCTTGAGGCTCAAACAGGCCTTTTAAAGAGCTCTCAGAAAGTGAGGACTGGCCAAAATTTCCATTTTACTCACTCTGATGGTCTAAAACTCAAACCGGTTGTCACAAAGATAGTTGTATTAAATATGAATGTTATGCATTAGGGGTGTAACAATATATCTTATCACAATATATCGCAATACAAAAATGCAACAATATGTATCGTGGGTAGTGGCAACACGTATTGTGTATAGTCAACCCAAAATGAAAATTTCTGTGTGAGGAAAAAGTTCTAATTTACAGAGTTTTAGTGTCAGTACTACATTAAACTACTATATGTAATTTTGAATATAATGTATAGTAATGCAATGGTGGAATATCTGTGGGTCCCAATAATGCCAAATGTCTTATGTTACCCATAAAAAGTGGCTTACAATATTTTAAATACTCTACACATGGTATTATTCTCCTAGGGTTAGGGCTAACCTAACCGTAACGCTGAATGTGCTTCTCAGCTGGAGGGCCACGACCAAAAATACTAATTATTAACTATAGGATATAAATAAACAGGCTTATTAAAAATCATAAAAATACTTAAAATCATTTTGATTTGGCATTTAAGTTTGACAAATAACACTTGGACAACATGGACAGGTTGCACAATCCTCAAATCCTTAACAAAAGAACAGAAAACAAAATAACCATGTGTTTGTGTGTGTGTGTGCATGCTTTTCCTGTGTGAGTGTCCGTTTAATTATGGATGATTGTTTGTGTTGGTCTGTCAACCTGCACAGTTGTTAAAGAACTTTAAGATAACTGCTAATTCCACTCCTGCAGTATTGATCTGCTGGGTATGGTTTTATAGGCTCCCACTCAGGCTACATAATTAATGCTTAACGTATTCAATTAGTAAGCTTTGCTCTGAACTGAGAGAGTAATTGAGTCCAGTCTAGCAGGAAGGGCATATTACATTATGGGTTTTTGTACATTTTCTTGCCTTGAATTAGAATCCTGACTCCCTGCACTTGTTCGGCGGGATAGAGATTTGAGTAGGACATGTATCATTTCCCGATTCCATTGCCGCCATCTCTCACACCACTTTTTAAAAGTCAAACTGCGTGCTACAGATTCTGCGACTAATGTAGCTCATCTATTGGTTTTATTCCTATTCTCGAAGTCATAGCACCAGTCTCAGGACATGATTCCAGCTGCTATTTATGCAGGATTTGTGTTTGCTAAGAGATCTTTTTTGTTCATTACTGATCATCACCTGCAGAGGGAGCCCTTTTACAAGAGCCCATTGGTCATTTAAACCACTTGATGATTTGGTCAGTACATGCTTCATCTGTTGTACCCTTTAGTAGATTTGTCTTTCAAAGTGACTTTTTTTTTATGAACAAGTTTATTTACACTGATTCTTGAGACATGGGACTAACATGTCCCAGATAGTCATTGTAAATGGCTATAGTGTGTGTTTCTGGCTGAGATTTGTGTTGAGGGTCTTTCCCACACCTCTGCACGTACAGCGTTTCTCTCTGTTGACAGCAATCACATATCCCACACACTTATGCACCATCCAAATAAAGAGTCTCAGTAATTAGAGGAAGAAATGAAACACGCATGCACTCATGGGGATTGTGATCTAAAGATAGTCTTTGTCACATTTTAAAATATATTGGTGTCTCTCATTTAATAAAGTTTACTGATATATATTTGTTCCTTTAAAATTGAGTAGTTTAACTCCAACCCCAAAAAATAAGAATTATGTCATTTACTCACTCTCATGTTGTTCCAAACCAAAGCGTGAAACCCAGAAAGAGAAACGGCTGTAATCCGCATGAAGATCAGTCAGAGTATTCTTCAAAATATCTTCAGAATTTTCTTACCATTTAAGTCATACAGATTTGGAGAAACATCACAATATATACATGTAAATGGTGGTAAATAATGACATAATTCTCTTTTTTTTGGTAAACTTTAATATTTTCTACCAATTGCTTTTACTGATTGTGATTGTCTAGATTATTACAAGAAGGAATTCCAATCCATTTGTGGATTATAAAATAAGAAATCCAAACCTTTTTTTTTTTCCATGTTGCTCTGGTGTGACATAATTATATGTGGTTTTGCACATCATGTTATAGTGTGTATGAGTATGTGTGCATTTGTTTTTCGTTTTCTCTGTGAGCAGCACCAAAGTACAGAGATAGGGAGAGAGAGGAGCTGGATGGTATTGATCAGGGCCAGTTCATTTTCTGTTGTCCCCGGTGAGTTGCTCTGTGGGAAATAGCTAGTTTGTCTCCTGTCAGGGTGGCTGTAGAGCAACCTTGGGTCCATCCTGGTTAGTGATGGTCACTTATCTGGTCAGGCTTTGCAAAGATACTGTCTATGAGCTACTGCTACTAACAACAGCTTCATATGCATCACTCATTACGTATTTCTAATCATATCAACCTTTAACAGATGCACAATAATGCTGGTTATATTCTGGCTTTGGCTATAATGGCATATAGCTACATGTCACAATGCAATTCCTCAATCGAAGGAAATTAACTCTTTGAACATTTCTTATTAACAAACTTCAGTGAGAACCGTTTAATGTCTGTCTTATTTATTTTAGATTGGCATTGGGACACATCACAGTAATCTTCAGAGATATAATGTAATAGACCTCTTAAATCTAAGTTTATTGTGTATGTAGAGTAATATACTGTGTTACATGGTTCTGCTATCAAGCTGGCAAATGGTACACCATTGATCAGTGCTGTATGGTGTATTTTTGCCTGACACAGACTGATAGTCAGGCAGACTAAAGCATTTATTAACCATTTTGGGACCATCTGTATATTTAAAAAGTGACAGCAGATCCCATGTGTGAAGCGCTGAGGTGGAAGAGTCATGCTTTTAGGCACAGTGGACTGCGTGATATTGATTGTGTGTAGTGGTCAATCGGTCTTAAACACTAGTGGCTCCAGTGGTTAAATGTTTTGCGTTTTCCTTCCTTCACATCACTGCTATGATTTATGTTGGTAGAATCTTCACTGTCAAATTCCTACTTTTCCTATTTTCCTGCATAACATTTTTTTTTTTTATCAGATTTTAAGGTTAAGCTTATGTTTTTTAGAATGTAATTTATGTACAGTGGGTACAGAAAGTATTCAGACCACCTTAAATTTCTCACTCTGTTATATTGCAGCCATTTGCTAAAATCATTAAAGTTCATTTTTTTTCCTCATTAATGTACACACAGCACCCCATATTGACAGAAAAACACAGACTTCTTGACATTTTTGCAGATTTATTAAAAAAGAAAAACTGAAATATCACATGGTCCTAAGTATTCAGACCCTTTGCTCAGTATTTAGTTGAAGCACCCTTTTGAACTAATACAGCCATCATTCTTTTTGGGAAAGATGCAACAAGTTGGTAAACATTGGTGGACAGCCATTTTTAGGTCTCTTAGGATGCTCAATTGGGTATAAGTCAGGGCTCTGGCTGGGCCGTTCAAGAACAGTCACAGAGTTGTTGTGAAGCCACTCCTTCATTATTTTAGCTGTGTGTTTGGGGTCATTGTCTTTTTGGAAGGTAAACCTTCGGCCCAGTCTGAGGTCCTGAGCACTCTGGAGAAGGTTTTCCTCTAGGATATCCCTGTACTTGGCCGCATTCATCTTTCCCTCAATTGCAACCAGTCGTCCTGTCCCTGCAGCTGAAAACACCCCCACAGCATGATGCTGCCATCACCATGCTTCACTGTTGGGACTGTATTGGACAGGTGATGAGCAGAGCCTGGTTATCTCCACACATAACGCTTAGAATTAAGGCCAAAAAGTTCTATTTTGGTCAGACCAGAGAATCTTCTTTCTCACCATCTTTGAGTCCTTCAGGTGTTTTTTTAGCCAACTCCATACAGGCTTTCATGTGTCTTGCACTGTGGAGAGGCGTCCGTCAGGCCACTCTGCCATAAAGCCCCGAATGGTGGAGGGCTGCAGTGATGGTTGACTTTCTACAACTTTCTCCCATCTCCCGACTGCATCTCTGGAGCTCAGCCACAGTGATCGTTGGGTTCTTCTTTACCTCTCTCACCAAGGCTCTTCTCCCCCGATAGCTCAGTTTGGCCGGACTGCTAGCTCTAGGAAGGGTTCTGGTCGTCCCAAACGTCTTCCATTTAAGGATTATGGAGGCCACTGTGCTCTTAGGAACCTTAAGTGCAGCAGAAATTGATTTGTAACCTTGGCCAGATCTGAGCCTTGCCACAATTCTGTCCCTGAGCTCTTCAGGTAGTTCCTTTTGACCTCATGATTCTCATTTGCTCTGACATGCACTGTGAGCTGTAAAGTCTTATATAGACACGTGTGTGGCTTTCCTAATCAAGTCCAATCAGTATAATCAAACACAGCTGGACTCAAATGAAGGGGTAGAACCATCTCAAGGATGATCAGAAGAAATGGACAGCACCTGAGTAAAATATATAGTGTCACAGCAAAGTCTGAATACTTAGGAACATGCGATATATTAGTTTTTCTTTTTTAATAAATCTGCAAAAATGTCAACAGTTCTGTGTTTTTCTGTCAATATGGGGTGCTGTGTGTACGTTGAGGAAAAAAATGAACTTAAATGATTTTAGCAAATGACCGCAATATAACAAAGAGTGAAAAATGTAAGCGGTCTGAATACTTTCCGTACCCACTGTGTGTGTGTGATGTTTTTTTTTTTTTTTCATCATTTAGCAGACGCTTTTATCTAAAGCGACTTACAAGGGGAGCAATTAGGGGTTAGGTGTCTTGCTCAAGGGCACTTTAGTCATGGTATCGAAGGTGGAGAGAGTGCTGTTTATTCACAATCCCCACCTTCAATTCCTGCCGGCGTGGGAATCGAAGCGGCAACCTTCTGATTACAAGCCCGACTCCCTCACCACTAGGCCACGACTACCCACATTATTTATTTATTTATTATTATTTCTGTTAAGAAGGGCATCAGTTTTTGATCAAGATCTTGTATTGACAAAGCAAGAGGTGACCAATACATGTGTCAAAATGATTCTGCATGCTCTCGGAACCATTTTTCCACAATTTCAAGTCTCTGGCATTGTATTCCAGGAATATAGCCATGATACGTCTTCCTACATGGTTGTTTAAGACATGAAAAGCTACACACTCATCTTTCATGATTAAGTGAACAGTTTCTGAACATAAAACATGCTAGAAACATAATAATCACTGTAATCATCATCCAGTCATAGACTTAAATTTTTGCCAGTTAAAATCCAAACAGCGACTTTTTTTTTGGCGGGGCAGTGTATTTTTTTTTTTTGTTGTTGATGTTGTTGATTTTTGTATGTGTGAGGTTAATACATCATTAGTTAATATTATATTTGATCTGTTTCATAAATAGTCAGGCTGTCTCATCATAAGTCCTGTGGCATGCAACCGTCACCCAATCTAATGTTGCACAAGTCATGGCCTTTTCACATGGAGCACTGCCAGCAGATTATGAGAAATCATCGAGAGAAACACAATTTATGCTCCTCTTTTACAACTGGATTCGATACTTGTGCAGTAATGAGTGCAGGACTGGATATCAAATAAAAGTATTATTTTATTTCATGCCGCATATTGAGTTAAAGTGTTAAAGACACTTGTTAACTGATTGTGTGATATGTAATAAGATCTTTTTATGGTCTAAATGATAGCGTTCCTTAATGCAGCTCTGCGGTTAGGGTTAGTGAATACCACCTGGCCTATTTTAAGCGCCACTGATTTGTCCCTCTCCCTGCCCTGCCAGGGCACTTGTCATGTCCCAGATCCTCTTTCATGGCATTCTCCACTTAACGAGTTTGTGGATATTAATGACCAAAGTTTGAGATGAAGCCTCTTGGCTTACAGCATTGATGGGACACTGTCACTCTTTCTTGCTCCCTCCCGGTCTTTTTGCCTTCGCCATTATGAAAAGGTTGTAGATTTTGTCATTGCTTGGCACAGATTCCACGCCTGGCTGGTATTCTGGTGAGAGATCTGGCAGTAACTCTTCCCTAATGACACGTCTAAGGTTAGCCGTGTGGATAAACTGAAGGTCAGTGGCTTATCCTTTTTCAACGCCCTTGCTGTTGTCCTGGTGACATTGAGGGCAGCTGCTCCAGCGGTTAGGTGCCCTCCTCTCTGCCCACTCTGAACAGATGCCTGTTCCCCTTCGTGCCAGCCTTACCCAGAGGGACCAATTAAAGCTTAAAGCAGCTGCTGGCATCAATGCCAGTTAAAGCGGAAGGAGGAGTGTGAAATGATGAAGAGATGTGAAGGGACTTGAGATGAGAGACACTACAACGTCAAGTGATTTCTGTCTTCTTAACACCTGCTTGACACTCAAAGGTCTAGGTGTAAAGACAGGTCTTTGCACTAACCAAACCTGGCAGTCCACCACTGACCTTTCCCCTGTGAACTTTGTTGAGCTGAATGTCAATTTAGCTGCTTGGTGATTTTAGTTTTCTTCACCTTTTGTGGATTATGATGGGGTAATTGAAGGAATTCTGATGCTATAAAAAATTGTGATTTTTTTTTTTTTAACCGTAAAAGACTGCAAAAATGCTACGGTAAAAAAAAACCCTGTTAATTTGTTAAAGTTTCCACACTATATATAGTAATACATTTTTAGAAGTGAAAAAGAACGAGTCATTGTATATTTTACAGTGAAAAAAGATCAAGTAAATTGACGTCCCCAGAATTCCCTGCGTATTTTCAATGAAATATTCATTTTTCTACTTAGTTTTTCTTAATTTTTTTGGTTACACTTTACAATTATGGAGGACCAGGAGTGCCACATAAAATAAAACGAAGAATCAATTAATTCATTTAATAATTCACACTTTAACATTATTATATACATTTTTATTTCAACGTTTACTAATATATTATTAAAATCTTGTTAACATTAGTTAATGCACTTTGAACTAACATGATCAAACAATGAATAACTGTATTTTCATTAACAAACGTTAACGAAGATTAGTGAATTCAGTAACAAATGTATTGCTCATGGTTAGTTCATGTTAGTTCATTACCATTATTTTTTTTCTAATTGCTTATGTACATTAGGGTTTTATGTTAAATCAAATGTTTTTAAATGAATGTTTAGTGCATTTTAATGTCATGTGTGTTACCATGATGATGTTTGTGTGAATGAAACTGTGCACCTTCTATAAATTAGTGTTTACCTTCTCAGCTTGTGGAAAAGCACTGTGTGATGAGCTGTAATACATCATGTGACTTTCATCTCCATTTGTTATTGGTGGTTGTCGTCAGTGTATTACAAAGTACAAAACCGAAGTTAGTACTTCATTAGGATGGGAAATTATAATCAAAATCGATTTATTATAGATATACATAAAACAACTGTTTACAGCTTTGCCATCACTGGAATAAATTAAATTTTAACATCTATTAAAAATATAGTATTAAAATAAAGTATAATAAAATATAGTATTAATATAACAAGTATAATTAAAATAATAAATAGCAGTAACATTATTTTGAATTGTAATAATATTTCACAATATTGTATTTTTGATCAGTGCAGCCTTGGGGAGCATTTGAAGAGATTTTACCAACCCCAAATGTTTGAAAGGTAGTGTAATTCATAAGTGTAAATAAATCTGTCTCTTTAATCAGATTAAAAAAAATTAATGAATGAATTTAAGCCTTAGTTCATTAATTTTTCAATCAAAAATTAAATTTCTGTCACGTCTTTCCAAACCCGAGTTTTTTTTTGTTTGTTTGTTTTTTTGTTGTTGTTTTTTAATCCCTCATAGAAGGCAACATAATTACCACATTTAAGGTCCAGTAAAGTAGTAAAGACATCATTAAAATAGTCAACGTGACTGCAGTGGTTTAACCTTAATGTTATGAAGAGACACTCTGATTTCATCAAAAATATCTTAGTTTGTGTTCCAAAGTTGAACAAAGGTATAACCGGTTTGGAACACCATGAGGGTGAGTAATTATTTGACACTTTTTTTTTTTTCTGGTGTGAACTACCTTTTAATAGAGATGAATCGATCACCAATATGATTGTTAGTTGCATCCCTATTCTGAAACAATACTATAGCTTTGTGTGAGAAACAGCCCAAAAGTTTTAAACTTTTCCTCTGTTGTCACTATGGCGGTAGCTCAAGACATGTTGCAGCAAGTATCAGTGATTTTGAGAACCATTACTGTTTGATGTAATTGATGTCAAATTTGGTACAACGCTGAGTGAATAATAATCCGATCTCCAAAAAAGAACTGTCATCATTGTAGGTCTCATTGGGTCCAATGGCCATAATTTACGATCCTGCTTAGTTGAAACGCAGCCCCCAACATGACCATCTCAAGCTTCTGCCCCTCCTACTAGGTGAGTGTTTACCACAATGACACTTTCACGACCTCCATAAGTCACTCAGGGAGCCATCGACACTCACATGTGCAGGGTTAGTGACTGCTCGGTCACGCTCAATGTCTCACTCAGTGAGTGGAACCTAAGTTTTTTAGCCAGTCGAATGCTCAGACTTGATTGAGCATGGACAGCCAAACACCAACTCCTTTTAGCAACACACTTATTCACACCCAGTGATTAACGATGCCCTGCAAGGAGAATGCCGCCCAGGGTTTTGTCCAGACTCTTAGGTGCCCTTGGTGGTGGACAGGTGGCTGACAGGTGAAGTGTATGCTAGAGTTTGTGAGAGTGTCTTCTGCTCTCAGTAGACATACTTACTGAGATGCATTCACCCCAGAATGCATCAGTCAAGTTTATTCGCTCTGTCACCACAGAGGACGTGTGCACGACATAAATGCACACATACGTTACCCATGCTCATTCTGTGAATATATGCGGTTCTGTTGTCGGCACATGGCATAATCACACCCTTGGATATGTAGCATAGCCTGGTGTCTTCTAAATTTGCTATCCCTATTTTTGTGTCTCTCCTTTAGACACTCATGCTTGCACGTTTTGACGTTTTGACGTTTTCAATGGATGGCAGTGTTTCAGATCCCAAGTGCTTTATTGTGTGCTTGGTCCCAGGGCACTTAACCTTCATAAGTACCCCGGTGCAATATACACATACATATACACAAGGGGTAATGTTTTTTTAATCTTTTGCTTAACTGACAAACACTTGTTTCTGCTGACCTTAGTAACAGCCCTGAGGCACTTCCTTAAAATGTGTGGCTCATGTGATTTTGATAAGGTTATGGGTCAATGATATGTTGCTTTTATTTTCGTCCGAATCTATTAATTTATTTAAAAACATTAAAATGCAGTTTAAGATTATGTATATATTGGTTTACATTCATGTGTTCAAGGTGTAATGAAAATGTCATCACTTTTTACTTAATATTTACTGTAAGCTTTTCTTAAAAATGCTATCCAATTTAAAAACCACCAAAAGAACATTAATAAAAAGTAGTAGAAGTACATTATCAAATTCTCAGCAAATGTGTTTTTAAACTAGGTTTTGAACAGGTGTTTTTTTTTTTTCTTAGACATTTTTCATAGACATTCTTATTTGTCATTGACCCTTAAACTAAAAGCAAAGTCCCAGAAATTATTAGCAGACATGTTCATCCCTTCAAATGGTTTATTGCACAGTTTTGTTTTGATAGGAGTGCAGTACTCTCAGGCTAAGGGCAAGGTCATAATGCTTTCCTTTCATCTCTTATTAATACCTTTAATGCTATAACTGGATGAAAACAGTACAGTATACAAGGAAGCCGGTGTCATTACGCATTCACGTTTTTCCTGTTCAGTCTCTAACTAGCAGTGACACACAGCATCATGCATGTAGAGAGAAAGCAATGCTGGAATCCCAAAGGAGTAAACATTAGCAATATGGAAACATCTCCATGATGTGGGCTCTATGGTGTTGACGGCCTACGAGAGTCTTCTAGCAGAATCCAAAAGTAACTTAAATGTTAACACACAGTAAAATTGCAACAGGCGTGTGAATTACGACTGTCAACTGTCCATTTCGGGCTTTATAAGTAGTCAGGGATGTTCGGTGCAGATCGTGTTGCTCTTATTAGTCCCAGCCATCTTGGGTCAAGTCCTCAGTTGATGTGGAAGCAGGGCGAGTATTTATGCGTTTTAATGTGGTGTTTGTTTCCGTGACGATAGCATCACACCAATGACTGATGAGGCCTGGCCTCGTGGGTGACACTTGAGCCTCTCCTGATTTTGACTGGTATGGCACCATGGAGCCGTCTACTGGTCCATGGTTCATGGTAAAGAGGTGATTCTCTCCAATGTACATCAACATTCTTGCTGCCCATTTTGCTATGTATGTGTCTGCTTTAGAGGATCCTTTGACCCTCAAAGGGCTCTTCTTTCTGCACTTCCCCTGATCTCCCCAAGGTCACATCCCGTCCATTTCACATGGATAAACACGTGGCTGAACAACAGCTCTCAGAGGTGGGCAAAGATCTTTGTTGGCACACTTTACCTAAAAGCCACATACACGTACATTCAGATGAGCTCTGTAGTTTGTGCCAGGATTGAAAAGAGGCATCTTGGTATTTTGGGTCAGGGTGCAATGGCCTCCCTCCAGTCGTATGCTGACTCTTCCTCTAATTCCTCTTGCCCATCTTAAGGGAGCAGGTGTCACCATATTACTCAGCCTTGTTTGCTTGCATACCAGATTTTGGAAGCCTTGCACAATCAAGTTACAAATGGCTGCTTTCAGCTTCATTCTATTATTAACCCAGTATTTTTCTTTCTAGGACCCCCTGTGTTTGTTGCCAAATATGATACGATTGCACTGCCTTCACACATGGTTTCAGGAATTCCTGTTCAACAGCTGTCCCATAACACAGGCTTAGAATTATTGACGGAATTGTTTGGAAGAAAAGCAGACAGGCAGAGTTCATTCAGACTAGGGATGATATGACCAAAATCTTATGTCACAATATGAGTAATTTTATTTCACAATAACAATGTATAATGCAATATAGTTATTTTTGCTTTAAATAAGGTTTTTATATCATCAACATTTTGATGACATTGGAATTTCATAGTTCTTTTCACCAATTCCAATATCACAAAAAAAAAAACATACTAAACAGAGAAACTAATCAGAGAAATAGAGAAATAGACACACCTGAAAAACTTTTTAAGTAAAAAAACTACCTTTTTAAAACTTTTTTAGAAATATTAGGCTGATGTCACGAATGCATGGATCCAGTATACCGTTACACATTTTTCTTTTTCTTTCTCAACTGTTTGTTCACTTGAGACAAATGATTGTTTACAAGGATACTTGCAAAGGTGGCAATTTTGACACACAAGTATGTGCATTTAACCATTGATGCCCAATTAGATGGCAAAAAGAACTTAGTTCAGTACTCGCACGCTCTGAGAAGCAGCATGTGTGCGTCAGTCAGACTGCTCATGCATATAACAAAATGAGTTCTTTTTCGCTGCTTATTGTGTTTCAGTGGTTTAAAATCACTTGATTTTAAACCGCAATGCTTAACACATGCAAACGATAAGCTTTCATGACCTTACAGCACTTCAACGTCACATTGGACGCCAGTCCAATCTCTACCAGTTGGCAAATTTCTATCAGTTAATTGTGTCTACTGGTATATTACCCACTCCTAAATCATTCTTGCATGCAGTAATCAACAACTCACAATTCCCTTTAATCCAGTCCCTGGCAAGAGAGCATTCCGGAGCTAAGCCACACTCCATTTTGGCTACACTTGTTTTGTCCTACAAGATTCTGCACTGCCTTAACACTAGTTTGATAGCAGTGTTAAGTGTTGCTGGTTTACCAGAGAAGCATTTAATGGCAGCTGTGCAGTCCCACTGGGAATCAGAGGATGAGACCCTGGGGGATTGCTGCAGAAGCAGGAGGGGTATCTCTCGCTGTCAATAATGAGATTAATGATGTGACAGAGATGGAATGGTAAAGAATCGGACTGCTGTTAAACGGAATTAGTTGTCAAATTTGGAGACGGGATCAGAGAACATGAGATGACACGGCTTGATAATCCCTAAGAGGATGCAGGGTGTCACTGCTCCCCTGTCATAACATTTGATGAGGAGCGCAGGGAACATTCCAGAAAGTGTGAAATAAATACTATAGCAGTTGTCGCACTACGTGTATCTCCATTTCGGTTCCAGAGAGCATGTTAGGACAAGGATTGCTGTTTGAATGTCTGCATTTCCTGTCCTTCCTTTACCCCATTTTTTACTTCCCGTCTTTTTCTTAAACTTGTATTTTGGGTTTACCATACTTGACCTTCAAGTGCCTCTTTTACTTTCCCCAATTTTTTTCCGGATGCCTATCTATCTACTTTATCTTAAAGTTCTTCCATCCTTTCCTTCCTTCTTACCTATCTACCTACCTTATTTTGCCTTCCATCCTTTCCCACATCTAGGAAAGCTGAATAGACTAGATGGTCTGAAATTAGGTGGAACCATGTAATTTCCAGGACCTCTTATTGGCTGTACGCAGATGTTCTTTTCCTGTTAACGTTTACATTACCAATCAGTTTTTCCCAAGCAGCCCAACCTAAAGCCCGGAGACTAGACAGAGAAATAACATGGGAACCTGTCAGAAAAATGAGTCTGTGCATGTGACAGAGAGGGATAGATAAAGGTGTGAGCTCGCAGCGCTGAAGCCGAAGTGAGTTGAGTAAATAATCGGCCGTCTGAGGAGCCGCGGGTGCGGGGGCCGGTGTGTCAGCAGGCGATGGATGAGTCCCCAGGCCTGATTGTAAAGCCCAGCAGGTTGTGTTGGTTGAGTGAGTCTGTGCCGAGTGGAGTCTCAATCTTCCCTCTAATAGGCCACTGACAGGCCTTTACCACACACATATACACACACTTGCGAGCACACACATCAATAAAGTGTCCTGACAGGGACCATAGCCTCAGCTTTGGTACCTAGCGTGCAGTTCTACACTAAACCGGCCGCACACACGCGCACAAAGACATGGGCAGCATCAATTCTGCGGCGCTATCATTAAACAATAGGTAAGGTGGAACAATACAGTGAAGTGCGTAGTATACAGCTGGCTGTGTAAGACACAAGCTCTCTGACAAGCCGTATTTGTCATCCGCTGGGACAAAGGCAGGTCCGACATAGGTGGTACAGATGAGAGGTGTGTGAAAAAGTGACTTTGAGCCAGACAACTAATCTCGCTGCCTCACTTGCACGACCCCTTGACAGAGGCCCACACACAAGTGTGTTTGCTCCCTCACTTATGAAGTCTGGTCATATACTCCACAGCTCAAACACTCCATCACGTAAAGCACACATAAACACTCATAAAGGGTCCTCCATATTACACACAGCTGTACAGTCGTACACATCCTTCTGCTGTTCTCTATTTCTAGGCCATATTGTGCAGAGATTTGATCATTGGTAAATGTTTGTTGAAGATCAATTCCCCGGCTGATACTGGAGTGTGTGTGTGTGTGCGTGTATAGGTCCAGTGATAAATGGAGAGGGGCACCCTGGAGTAGAAGACGGGAAAAATAGGAGTACGGTTTTATATTGGTACAGGAAATGTGAGTTTCTATTGTAACATTATGGAATGGCCATTAAAAGCACACAGGAAGAGTAACTGTTCAAATAACCAGGGAAAGGAATACAATCACAAACAATATGTTTGTATTTGCTTTTGTTTACTTTTTGCTTTTGCCATAATTTATATTGTCTTCTATCTTTCCCCTTCATCCTTACTTTCCTTGTTTCTGTCCTATCTTTCTTTATTCTTCCTTGCATTACTTTGTGTCCTTTTTTCCTACCATCATTCATTCATTCATTTCGTGTTTTTTTATTTTATTTTTTTTTTCCTTCCTTTCTCATTCCTTCCTTCCTTCCCTCCCTCCCTCCTACACCAGTCTCCTTCCTTCCTTTCCTCCTAAACCAGTTTTCTTCCTTCCTTCCTTCCTTTCTTCATGCCTTTCCTACCTCATTACTTAATTTCTTCCTTCGGTAATTCATTCATTCAAGTGTTCTTACTCTGAGACACGTTAAAGGAGCACAACTGAGAATGCATGTTTTGTTGTAATGTAACTCTTGCTAAATCGACATTCCTATAATTAGTTTTATATAAGTAAATACCATCTGCTAACAAATACAACCTTTTTTCAAGCGGTTGTATATGGTTTATTAAAATAAAGTTTCAGCCAAAGCCTTTCTGCTTTGTCTTTTTCCTCCACTAACCCTCTCTGATTTTCTTAAGATCTTTAAGTAATTCCATTCTCCCGTTGGCTTGTCTAACATGCTAAATTGTACCTGCTGGGAATAAATCTTTGGGGTTTTTACCTCTGGTGTACAGCGGCAACGAGCGAAAGCTGCCATGCCGAGTCCATCTTTTTCTCAGCTCGCAAGCATGCATGTCACTTCAGCCCAGCCACTCATAAAGCAACATGATGGATAAATGAATACAGAAAGAAATAAATAAAAGCCACACTTATTCTCTCCCGCACATCCTTTCCGCCGCCTCTCTGATGGATCTGTGAAATGATATAAAGGAATAAGACTTAGAGGGAGAGGGAAAGAAAGGGTTGGGGTGGAGAGACGGATATGATTTATTAGGCTGATAAAAATTCAGCCTTTGTTATTCAGTCATTTTTCCATGTGCAGCTTATTAAGGAGCGCACCTGCCAGAAGAAGAGTTTGTGTGCGCCAGTGGGTGTATGTCTAAATGTGTGTCCCGTAGAGTAGGAAGACTCAGACCTCACAGAGCCAGTTTAGATGACACCCTCTGCGCCTCTGTCTGGCTCCAGTGCCATATTGTTGTCTATTAATGGCTCCCTTTACACCTGGCATTATCATGAGATTTCAGTGATCAAATCACAATTGGTAATACTTTGGTAAAACCAGTGGTTCCCAAACTTTTTCTGCTGGGTCCCCCTTTTTGTCTCCAACCCCCACCCCTATGTGCACCTATACTCTCGCACATGACCTCAGACATGACCTTGCTTGCATAATTCTATAAAATTTATTTGAAAAGTTATAATTGATACAGTACTACAACTTATCAACTTCAACAGGCGTCTCTTTGTGTTTGTGATGTGAAGTCTCTAAGTGGCGTCTTAGCTTGTTCAGCCTCATAGTGTCAGAAGCTAATATTTTGAGGCACAACACATGGTGATCTCTCTACATTACCCACTGTTGTATTGGTGAGTCAGAGGGCGAGATATGCCGAATATAATATCATTATATTTTCTTGTCTTTTCACCGTGTCTCGGACACAACAATAATTAATCAGATAACTATTAATAATCAGTAATTCTGAGTTTGAGGCAAAAGTCATAGTTAATTGTGAGAATTGGACCCTAATCTAAAGTGTGACCAAACGTAACATTACAACTCAAATTGGCAAAAAATATGAGACAAAATAACACTGCTAGATTATTAATAAAATCAATGATTTTGAAGAAAAAAAAAAAAAAAAAAAAAAAACTCTAAAGGGAATTTGACAGTCTCAAATACCCTTAGTCCATAATGTCTGGCATTTCACTTGTAAGTCGCTTTGGATAAAAGCGTCTGCTAAATGACTAAATGTAAATGTGAATTTAATTTCAGTTGAAACTGAGTGAATGAACACCAGGAAACTGAAGTGCTTTACCTATGGGGGTTAACCAAACGCATCCTATATGAGATTAATCGGATAAATACAGTATAAAAGTGATATGACGACATTGTGGATGCTCTCTTCCCGTAACACCAACGCTGAAACATGAGCAACTAAAGCACGAAAAATTTACAACATTCGATAGTGTACAATAGGGTTCTCTTTATAGTGCTATGTATGTGGCTGATTGACGCTGCACATCTTGCACTTAATTGTACAGTCGTGGCCAAAAGTTTTGAGAATTCCATAAATATTAGTTTTCACAAAGTTTGCTGCTAAACTGCTTTTAGATCTTTGTTTCAGTGGTTTCTTTGATGTACTGAAATATAATTACAAGCACTTCATACATTTCAAAGGCTTTTATCGACAATTACATGACATTTATGCAAAGAGTCAGTATTTGCAGTGTTGTCCGTTCTTTTTCAGGACCTCTGCAATTCGACTGGGCATGTTCTCAAATCAACTTCTGGGCCAAATCCTGACTGATAGCAACCCATTCTTTCATAATCACTTCTTGGAGTTTGTCAGAATTAGTGAGTTTTTGTTTGTCCACCCGCCTCTTGAGGATTGACCACAAGTTCTCAATGGGATTAAGATCTGGGGAGTTTCCAGGCCATGGACCCAAAATTTCAATGTTCTGGTCCCCGAGCCACTTAGTTATCACTTTTGCATGGTGCTCCATCGTGCTGGAAAATGCATTGTTCTTCATCAAACTGTTGTTGGATTTTTGGAAGAAGTTGCTGTTGGTGGGTGTTTTGGTACCTTTCTTTATTCATGGCTGTGTTTTTGGGCAGAATTCTGAGTGAGCCCACTCCCTTGGATGAGAAGCAACCCCACACATGAATGGTCTCAGGATGCTTTACTGTTGGCATGACACAGGACTGATGGGAGCGCTCACCTTCTCTTCTCCTGACAAGCCTTTTTCCAGATACCCCAAACAATCGGAAAGGGGCTTCATCGGATAATATGACTTTGCCCCAGTCCTCAGCAGTCCATTCACGATACTTTCTGCAGAAGATCAATCTGTCCCTGATGTTTTGTTTGGAGAGAAGTGGCTTCTTTGCTGCCCTTCTTGACACCAGGCCATCTTCCAAAAGTCTTGGCCTCACTGTGCGTGCAGATCCGCTCACACCTGCCTGCTGCCATTCCTGAGCAAGCTCTGCATTGGTGGCACTCCGATCCCGCAGCTGAATCCTCTTTAGGAGACGATCCTGGCACTTGCTGGACTTTCTTGGACGCCCTGAAGCCTTCTTTACAAGAATTGAACCTCTTTCCTTGAAGTTGCTGATTAGGTGCAATCTTAGTAGCCACAATATCCTTGCCTGTGAAGCCATTTTTATGCAACGCAATGATGGCTGCACGCGTTTCTTTGCAGGTCACCATGGTTAACAATGGAAGAACAATGATTTAAAGCATCACCCTCCTTTTAACATGTCAAGTCTGCCATTCTAACCCAATCAGCCTGACATAATGATCTCCAGCCTTGTGCTCGTCAACATTCTCACCTGAGTTAACAAGACGATTACTGAAATGATCTCAGCAGGTCCTTTAATGACAGCAATGAAATGCAGTGGAAAGGGTTTTTTGGGATTAAGTTAATTTTCATGGCAAAGAAGGACTATGCAATTCATCTGATCACTCTTCATAACATTCTGGAGTAAAAACTTAAGCAGCAACTTTTCCAATTTCCAATATTTATGTAATTCTCAAAACTTCTGGCCACGACTGGAGTTTCATGATCATAGTGATTGGCATTTTTCACATGGAAGTTATTCAGATACCAATCACGTTTATACTACGTGTGGGTGTGGGTGTGTGATGTATAAAAAGTATCTCTAACTGGAGTTTGTGCAAACCACAGGCTGACTAACTAATGACTCAGTTGTAGCTTATGCGGGCATCATTAGGTGATTAAGCACTATTGATCAGTGAAGTGACATGTCAACCATTAATTCCCTTCCATGATTTGTCTTTTCCTTTGCAGGCCCGACCTCTTTGTCAGTGCGAAGCCCAGCATCACATAGGGTCATCAAAACGCGCTACAAGATCGACACACGCAGAGCACATACAACCCATCACAACCCTGCTCTTTCCTACAGGGTGAAGAGAGTACATTCTGCCAGGTAAGTGATTGGGTGCTTTTTCTGGTGGAGGTGGAAATGACCAGCACTTAATCCACTTCCTGTTTGTCTCCTCTTCAACAAGGCTCGTTTCAATGGCTTTATTCTATCATAAATTGTGTATTTGCACTTGTGCGTGCATCCTGCTCGCAATCTCAGTCCGGCACAACCAATTACCAGACTGATTAAAACCTCTCGGTTGACATTCAATGTTTTTATCAGTGTCTCAGTGCCTAATAAAACATTAAATAACCGCCTAGCCCTTAATAATGCCACACAGAACCATAACTAACTGCCTCATCACCGCTGATAATGACAGAGAGAAGGTGCCGCTCGTCATGGTAATCTATTACTGGAACCATAATATTACACCATAAAGATGTACTATGGGATGCTCGTGTATACATGTGGGTAGTCACTGAGACAGGCTTTTAATGACCAATGGCGTCTTGAAATAGTTTTTGCATAACATTTAATGTTTTGGAAGTGTAAGGGGCCATTTACACTTTTTTTAATTTCAAATTATGACACACTGGTCAGAGGAATCAAAAAAAAAAAAAAACATTTTTAGAACGAGAATGCAACGATCAAAGATCTTTTCCATTTGTTTTTCTAATTGATATGGAAAAGCAGACCGACAGAAGTTTTTCATGTCAGTTTGCACAAATGCCCTAGACATGTAATACAGTGGTGCTCATGGAAGAAGAACTGGTTCCGATTCAAATGACAAACAGCTTTTATTTCTTTGTTTACTGTTGCCCTATATGAGGTGACTAGATCTCCACTGTGGTTCCGTTCACACAACACAGGTTTACCAGGCTCTCTTTTAAAATTTGATGAGTCCTGAAACTTTGAGGGAGTCTGTTTTACTATAGAATGCGTTTGTTACTCTTTTTCATAATGAAGACAGTGATTTAACTAATATTATTTAAAAAAACAATGCATTAACGTTGCCATTTTGACAAGGGTCTGACATCACTGTAGTAGGGTATAGAGAATCTCAGTACAAGCCTTTAAAGCAAAATTAAGAGATCTTGGAAAGCTTCTAGTTTGTGAATACTTAATAGAAGGACAGAGAGAAGGAAGAGGGGTCACTGCTGTGTCTGTATGGCATTAGTTTTAGTCTGATAGGAGACCACTGAGAAATCCCATTCACTTAAGGGTGTAAATGAAGCACTCATGCGTACGGGTGTAAATTTTTTATTCCCCCTCTTATCTACAGAGTTAAAATGATCTTCATAAATCCCCCTGCTGTGTGGCCCTGGCTTAGCCATGTATAAAAAAAGAGACTGGATTATAGGTGTTATATGTTAAGAACGGTGCCACATTAAACAAAATAACCTTCTCTTTTATCTCTCTTGCTCTCTTTTACTGTCTTTCTGGTCTGTTCTGCCTTTGTGAGGATTGCTTTACACTGCCTTGAGTGGATGGTGCTTACCAAAATCACTCTTTCTGGTCCTTTCAAGTGTTATCGGTACTTGATATTACTCTGAATATCTGATTGGCTGCTTAAGCAGCCGTAACTTTGTGTTAATGAAGAGAGAGGAAGAATCTAGTAATGTAGTGATCCCTGCTCATATTGTACAAGCTGATAATAGTTTCTTAAAGATAAGTGTTGTATGTGTTTGCTCTTATTTAGATTGGACATGATTGCTCAGAGAGCAAATTTTTATTTATTTATTTATTTATTTTTACTTAAACATTTTTATTTAATTTTAAGTGGCAATAATCATACTATGCCTGATTTAGTAAAACAACTGGTCTCAGACGTCTAACAGCTGCTCTTCATATAGATGATTAACAGGTCTGCAGGTCAGACTCTCATCTGAGCTCATTATTGAACATTTTCTGACATTTTGACCTCAGCAGCCTGCCCACAAAGTAATCAACACTGTATATAGTTTGGATGTAAAAATATTTCTTGTTGGTGTAAGAGTTTCTATGTCTTTCCAGATTAATTTGTAATTCATTTGTGTGAGAAAACGGTTTACATTACACTTTCTAAGTTAGAAACTAGTGAATATCATACTGAAAGTCGGACCTATTTGCTTTGTGGAACAGCTACTAAAAACTATAGAATATAGTAAGTAGATGTTATGCCCTCATATTAATTGAATGACTACATTTTAAATATTTGTACTTTTGCAGTTCACTTTAATAGTATTACAAAAATTAATTTACAGAAGTACAAATGTTAAAATGTAGTCTCTCTCTTAAAAAGGTAGTTAAAAATGGTGAAGAGCCACTGAAAATTGTAATCAGTCGCAGCACTTTCAAAATGCTGTACACTTTTTATACGTGTCCAAATGTTACACTAAAACCTAAAATAGTATTGGTCAACAACTAAAAATAATATGCTGCTTGCACACTATAACGTAAAGTATTACCAATTTTTGCAATTTTGTGTGCAGTTCATTGATACTACTTTTTTTGCAATTTAGATTTGCTGGGGCAGTGCTCTTGGGATTTTAATGGGTAAACGAGTGTGTGTTTGTAGGGCTTCATTTGTGTAATGCAGATTTTGTGAGACGCGTGCTTGGCTTCAGACTGCCTTTGAGCTCTGGTGACTTACCGCCATTCATTTAGCTGCCTGCAATAAATATTGATTCATCAAGGGATTTTCAATTTGAACCTCTGTGACGCATTGTGAAATATTACAAGAGAGAGGGAAATGAGAAGGAGAGAGAGATAGCGTGGGGGGAGAGAAGATAAGGGAAGATTTTTAACGATCCATCTCTTTCTTTCATTCATTCATTGGTTGGTGATGCTTATTTTTAGAGTATTTTAGAGTATGGCTATCTGCCACGTTCTTATTACATTTACACATTTGGCAGACATTACATATTCGCTTTTATCCAAAGCGACTTATGGTGCATTCAAGATGTGCAGTTTGCCACTACATGTGCTCCCAGGGAATCAAACCTTCGATGCTGCACAACATGCTTTACCTAATGAGGAGAGACTCTTGGTGTTGTGGCTTTTTTTTAGTTAACAAAAACAAGCACACAGATGGCTGATCACAGTCCACCCAAGAGCTCAAGCAGGAGAAGAGCAGAGCCCCTCTCCGTCTCACACATGATCAGACAGACGCGGGGCTCTTTAGCCCCTCACCCTTCCGTGCAGTGACCCGGCGTCCGGCGCAGCGAGCTGGAGAGCGGTGGGAGTGTGTAGTCAGCAGTGCGGCTGTGTCTGGTGATTGAGTGTTTGAGGGGACCGGGTGGGGGAGGAAAGGACCTCGTAAATCCCCAGCAGCCACCAGAAAATAGATATAATCTTAACATTAACTACATTAATAGTAGCAGGAGTTGAATTAAGAAAGCCGTAAAGCATGGACGCCTGGGCATAAATTACACGAGTCTGTGTGCGCACGCACGCTCACATGCGTGCATACAAACTGCCCTCCTCCCATTACACACTCTCTGTTTTGTCATTTTCTGGATTTGTCCTTCTCGATTTTTCTCTTTGTATTTGACCCTCCAGATCACCTCTTAAGAAACTGTACTAGGGATGCATTATGACAAAAATCATTATTGTCAATTATTTCTCTTGATGTTTTAATGGATATTAATTCATTTTATATTGTATCATTATTATTGCTATTAATATTAATAATGGCTCAGATAGTATGAACATCAGTGTTAATATCATATTATTTAAAATAGATGATGTGTACATTAAAATAAAATACTTGTGATATTGATATTGTGAAATATTCACCGTCACGAATATCATATTAATATGAATGTTGTTGATATCAATAATGATTCATAAATCAATTAATACGGTTTTAAATGTTTTCGAAATAAGTCTCTTGTTCACCAAGGTGCCATTCGTTTGATAAAACAATACAGTAAAAAAGTGATGTTGAGAAATATTGTTACAATTTAAAATAAAACTTTTAAAAGTTTTTAATTTTAATTTTAAAATTTATTCCTGTGGTGGCAAAGCAAGTTTTCAGCAGCCATTTCTGCAGTCATCTGTGTTACTTAGAATATTATTATATTATATTAATTGTTATATTAAATTAATGATTTGAAATGTATTACAATGCTTGTGACATTGATGTCTCTTCATTTTGTAATCACAAATATGAAATGTATATTTTATTAATTATTTTTATAAATATGAATATTGTTGGTGATTATTCATTCATTGATATCCATTTAATTAATTAATTGACATTTTAGGTAATTCTCTTGATTAAAAGTTTTTTTTTTTTTTTTATATTGGAATAAATTGCAAACAGAAAGTGAGCATTGAGACAGATAATAATCCTAATGTAAGCAGCCATAATCATAATCTTGATTATTTTTCAGATTAATTCAGTTTTTTTTTTTTTTTAAGGAAATATTTTAGAAAACACATTCATTTATTTATTGTGCTATATACGAACCCAGATTTCTTCCTGATGCTTCTTTGAGCTCTAACACTGTTAAAGTCTGAGAAGAGGTAATATTTACCTTTTATTTTCTCTTGTCGACGCACTCACACATACGGTCATGCACTCTCTCGGTGTGGGTGGAGTGGCCAGCATGGCCCTCATCAGGTTTAGTGCTCTGGTATTGATCAGCACAGGATATGCTGCAGCACTGCTCCCCTCTCCTCTTCTTCACCACCTCTCCATTCATCTCATCCACCCATCCAGGGGGATAAGGGAGGGGAGCATGAGGGAGAACAGGAGGAACAAGAGAGGAGACTTGAGAGTGCTGAAGGACAAGATAGAGCAATAGTGCATAAGAGCTCTGGAATTAACACCCAGAAATGTTTGGAAGTTAATACAGTATTATGAGGTATAAAACAGAGCATGAGCCTGGAGGAATGGATGTAATTGATACAAATGTTGATGATGACCAGGGTAGGAAATACCCTAAATTTTTAACTTACCAGCAACAGTGGCTGGCGAAAGCCCAATTTTAGTTTGTATTTATTTTTAAAATATTTTTTACTCTACCAATCAAAGGCTTGGGGTCAGTAAGAATTTTTCTGTATTAAAAAAAAAAAGAAATTATATATAATTTATGTATTTATTTATATATATATATATAATTCTGGTATGCTGATTTGATGAATAAACAGTTACTATCAATGCCATCAAAGTCTGTTGGGCTGCTAATGAATTTTTTTCCGGATTCTTTGAATAGAATACAAAAGAAAAACAAAATTATGATATAATGAAAAATATAGAAATGGCTTTTTTGTAACAGTGTAAAAGTCTTTACTGTCACTTTCAATGAATCATTGCAATGAATAAAAGTATTAATTTCTTAACCTTTATTACTGACCCTAAACTTCTGTACCGTTGTGAAATTAAGCAAATGTTAATCTAGTTTAAAGCAACTTATAAATGAGAAAGATTACAAGAATTTTGTCATACAAGAGCCAACAATATCTTTAGTAGCACTATGCTGAAGGAACAGAAGCGAGGGTAGAAGGATTTTTTTTACGTGTATATATAGACAGTGCTGTGTACAAAGTGTGCATTACCTGCAGATAGCACTCAAGATCCATGATACTTCTACATGTGTGCATCACTGATACTAAGCAAGAGCATTTATTGTCATAGTCCGAAATGTGCCTCCTATAACAGTGGCTGGTAGAATAGTCAAATATACCCGAAAAAAAAAAAAAACATAAATACGAAATACACCCTGATGACAACTCTGTAATTTACCTCATGTCTATCCTCTCCCCTTTCATGACCAGTTTTTTTGCCCTTGAGCTGTTGATTTCTTCAAATGTTTTAAATGTTTTCCCTCTCTAATTGCCTTTAATATGGTTATCACTTAAGTTTCCTCTCATTATCTACTTTGCCACAGGCAAAAACTCATTTACACAAGGAAAACTGGTTAAGTGAAACCAGCTAGCTCATTTCAAGGGTAACTCTTTTTGTCTATTCTTCAGGATGAGCTTACTAATGCTTTCTCTGCAGCCAAATAGACAAGACAAGCATTATTGTGAATGCCCGTGCGGCTTGTGAATTCCTCCCCGTCACCAAAACAAAAGTCACATCGTTAATCACCCTGCCGGAGTGCTGATTCGCTCTCTCCTTCATCTGCGCTCGTCCTGCGGTCGAAACACTACAAGACACACATACTATACATGCATGCACATGCTCTCATGTGAGAACGCAGAATAGTCTATAAGATTGAAAGCGGTCAGGTGATCGACGGCTAATTCTTTGTAGAACTTTTCTTACAATTTAAAGGTTAAACTTAATTGACGTGCATGCACACCAATTCTTTGGCCAGCATATGCATTCTTCTCCTGATCGTCACATGCACCAGCACTGATGTGTTTTTGTCTTGACACAGGTGTAAGTCCCCAGCGCTCATCCTTGCTGATGGTTGCTTACCGTGCCCCCTAAATATGCCACATACTAGCAAAAGAGAGATTTGTGTCTAGTGGGAGTGATAAAAATCATGATGCCTCAGAGATGTTTGCTGTAAAAGCGTTTATTTTGACAGAATGAATTAAAGGGACAAAAACACAGATTCGCTCCGGCCCCTCGAGGGATGGGTCATCATCAGCATATCCGGTAGATTTTTGCATTTCAATGCCTCAACTTGAACACAGTGTAATAAATAAATTGTTGAGAGAACTTACAAATTCAGTGCATTCCGATTTTTAGATCCCCTAAACTATTTTCGTAATTAACAGTACTTATTTAGCAATTTGAATAAATGCAGAATGCTTCATTCAGCCATGAAATGTTACCTTATTTTCTATAGGCGCATGCACCTTATAAAGCAAATATATCTAGTTTTAGAAGGTTGAATATAGGCTTCACGTTGTGTACACTTACACGAACCTCACGTATGGTAACAATCAACAAATATAAAAATATTATTAAACACAACAAAAAACTAACAAATAATGACAAAACAACAAGGGTTTAAACAAAAACCAGGGCTTGACAAACTTTTTCGTTCACCAGCGACTGTGGCTCAGTGGTTTTCCAAAGTTACTAGCCATTCTTCATTTTCACTGGCCACAATTTTGACATCGATATCATGAGGCAGTGCTCCATTTTTAATATTTTAATATTATTTCATAATTTGGCTGCAGGTATATTAGGCTGCTATCACTTTAAGACTTAACACATGGATGACTGATCCAATATACTAGTTACACATGCGTTTTCCTTCTCAACTGTTTATATTCACTTAAAACATAACTGACTGTGTTTACATGAATTCTCACCAAGACTGGCATTTTGATAAGCAGCGAAAAAATAACTAAATTCAGTACTGAGAGGCGGCTTTATGTGTGCACACTTTGGCCGTGAGCACAAAACACGTAGTCTGACACCGAAATTCCAGCTCTAGAACACCAACAATATTCATCCCAAGCAATGAGTATTTGAAGAGCTTAAGATATTTCAGTATCGATATGTATCAAAATCTAAAATATATCAATATTATACAGTGCACCTGTAAAAAAAAAAAAAAAGCCATTTCTGTAAAAACTTCTCTCTTATATCCCCCAGCAGACCTTCAGGAAGAGCACAAAGACCTTTTTTATATCATAGCCTCAGGGTCAGAGCCCCCAAATACTAAATCACGTCCTACTCTAACAGTGCAATTACAACCCATCGTGTGTCCCATAAAAATAATTCCCTACTGCCATTCAAGTGATACATGGGACGATGTGATATGTCCCTCCAGACCCCATGTATTAGCACAGATGGTTCCCTCTGCCTCTGATATTGGATCAGCTCTTACGCCTTCTAGTCTGAGTTACTGCGGTAACCGGAAACACAAACATAACTGATACCAGAACAGCAACTTAAAGGTACGTATATTGTGGCGACCTGTGATTTAAAGAGTGTCGGTTGGCTGAAGATAAGGTATTGGCGTTTAAGGGTCAAGGACGACTGGCTGAGAGCTCTAAGGGTGATGCAGCTCTCCTCTTTGCTTCCTGTCTCACTTTTATTTCCATTTCTTTCCAGAGAACAAAAACAAGAGACCCAAGAGGTCACAAAGCATCTTGTGTTTACAGCTTCCCTCTCACTCCATCCTACACAAAGCCCAGCGGAAGAACATTTGCATGCGATACATGTACTCTGCTTCCGAGTTAAGGCCTCATATATTTTATCCATTTGTCATACAGGCTCCCTAAGACTGGGGTTAACTGCCTCGCATGTTCCATGTCTATGTCATGGCTCCATTAGGCTCCATTATGGCTCTTGGGTGCCCTGCCTGAGCCCCAGTGAGGGCAGCAACTGTTCTCCCATTACACCTCATTATGGCTCCCATGGCTGCTTTCACTAGGCCGTTGTGGACCTTTGCAGGTTATGATGTATGTGTGACATATGCTCTTACAGCTAAAAGGATATAGGTGCTCTACAGGTAGTTTGGCACTTTGATCTTGTGTCTTTGCATGTGTTATAACACAAAAGATGATATTTTGAAAACAAAATAGTAGGCTTCCATTGTATGGGCAAAAAATACTGTAGAAGTCAATAGTAATCAATAGTTTTTGCATGTCAAGGATGTATGTTTGATCATCCATTTACCATATTTGATGTGTATGTGAATATCAATCATAAACCAATTGTGCCTTTTTCTGAAGACTTTAATATGAGCGCACAATTCATATCACTTTTACGATGCATTTATGAACTTTTTGATGTGTCAAACTTTAAATGGAGGGAAAGAAGTATCCTAAAAATATCCTCATTTGTGTTTCAAAGATGAACAAAAGTCTTATGGGTGTGGATTGACACAAATATTAATAACATAATTTTAATTTTTGAGTGAACTATCGCTTTAAGTATAAAACTTTGGCTCCTAACTCGTCCCGCTACAAATAAATATACTAATAAATTAATATAATTATAATTTATATTAATAAATTAATATTAATACTTTTTTGATGCACATTTAGCAATTTATTTAAAAAAAATCTAGCTAGCAATATTATAATATTTTAAGAGTACTATTATATGGCAGTTAATCAATGTTTATTTGTATTGAAGCCAGTGATGCTTTCTCTGTGTGTAGGAGTGCTCTGGCTCAATGTTGGTGCTGTGCTGTACGTGTGGGCTGGGTTTGGACATATTGGCCGAGGCAATAGATTGTGTAGTTGAAGCTCTTGTATTGGGTGTAGATTGATGTTGGAGGTGATTTGCTGTTGGGCTCTCGAAACGTTTTGTACTAAAGTCCATGTCTCCTAATACAGAGTAGCTACTCTCATACACTCTTTCACACACAACTTCTCCCACAATCAGTCTCAAATATATACTTTGAAAGGTGTAAAAGACTATATGGTAGAGCTGCACGATTATTCATTAAAAGACATGCGATCTCAATTCAAACAAGCCATCTTATTCAAAAACACTGATTCATCCAGTAATGAAACAAGTATCTACGAGCGAGACCTTGAATCATTCATTCAAACCAATTTTCTTTTAAGTAATTTGTTCAAATTAACTAAACAATTTTAAATAGTTTAATTTTGCTGCAATTAACATTTTTGTCAGAACCTCTAGTAAACTACATGTTATATTGTTTAAGTTTGTGATCTGTATTTGAAATCTGTGATTCTCAGTTTATTCAGAGTTGTGCAGCCCTACTAGATGGTACTGGGTCTATAATACGGAGTATGATAATGAGCATGTGGCACTGACAAGTGTAGTTATTTATGGATTGCTTTGAGTATGTTATACTTTTGTTAAACAAGCATTTTTAATGAAGAAAGCACACTTTCAGTTATTTTTAAAAGTGATTAACCTTTTAAAGGTTTTAAGCATTTTATTGTGTTTGTCTATTTTGCACATAGATTTCTTAATAAATGAGAACGTGAGAATGTCCTTTAGTGTGTGTGTGTGTGTGTGTGTGTGTGTGTGCATGTGCGTGCTTGAGAGGAAGAGGAAGCATCAAGGAGTATGTTTGGGGGGCAGTCTCTCTGCTCTGGCCTCATGCCCTGGCAATTATCTCAATGATTTCTTCCTCTTTTCAATTCTTTCCATTTCCACGCGGCCGTCCCCTCCATTAAAGGAGCAATTTACCAGAGTGCTGTGACACAGGAGCCAGGAGAAAGAGAGAGAGAGATAGAGAGAGAGAGAGAGAGAGAGAGAGAGAGTGTGGGTATGTTTGGGAAGGTGAGGATGAGATTGGAAAGGGGTGTTGAAGGAGGGACGGTAAGAGCAAAAAAGTAAAGCTGCCTTGCTACCGTCATTGAGCATTCAGAAACATGGCCTGAAATTTTCCGTGATGTTTTGAATTGAAAACTTTTTTTTTTTACATTTATTTCAAAAAAAACAAATCCTGTTTTTTAATCAAAGAATCCAAAGAAAAAAATATCAGTAGTTCCAGAAATGTTTATCATTGATAATAAGAAGAAATAATACATCACATATTACTGTTTTATTGAGTTTTTGATCAAATAAATGCAGTCTTGGTGAGCATAAGAGACTTACCTAAAAATTGTCACAGACCCCAGCTATTCAACAGTGCATATGTAATAAGTGTACTGAAATTAAATAATAAAATTGTGTGATATGAAATAATTGAAATTTGGATTGTAATTGGTGTTTAAATGTTAATATCATCCCCTTGCATCATTTGTCTTTCTCTTTTTGCAACTTTTTTTTTAAGAATCCTCCTGCAGAATCGGCTAAGGACTACTCCAGAAAGGCAGTGGAGGGGGCGGAGCATGAGGTGGATAGGCGGAGCCCTATACAGAGTCTCAGCCAATAAGCTCTCACGCACCCAAACCACCTTCACACCTAACAGTAGACCAGGTAACCATTTTGCAGAGGTCAATGCTTTTTAAACATACATGGTCTGATAAATTGGCAGACATTCAAACCATTAAAATCCGATTTGTATGCTGCATACTTTTGTTTACATAAATATGTGTCCCTGAGGTGTGGTTTTGTGGGTTTTATATGGTCAGTATTTATTGGTTGTCTCTAAGTACACAGTCCAGATTATCAACCCATCCAGCGATAGAGTGTGGGGGGGGGGGGTTACAGTTCGCCTTCTGAACTAATAAAGCTGTCATCTGTCACTGGCTACAGGTTGAGAGAGAGACACAGAGAGAACGGGAGAGATGGTGAATGGCCTAGATTAAACTTTAAAGCCCTAGTCAGAAGTGAAATTAAAGATCAGCTCCTACTCAGTGACAGGAGCTCCACACAAACACACATACACATGTCTATTTATGATCTCCCCAACAAACTGTAGTCTCACCACACACAGATCTGGTACAGTTTAAAAAAAAAAACACAATCTCAGTCTCTCATTCACTTTTTAACATGGACTTTACAATTGCATCCCACATAACCAGCAAGCCATTTCTCACGAACTTTCAGATATTACATTCCTTGTGTCTACCCTCATCGCTCTATCACTCAGTCCTACATAGAGTACAGTGTTTTTTCCCATTTCTCTCATAGCTTCCCATTTGGCTGTGGTTGACGGATCCCTGACATATAAATAAACAGCATGGTATCCTGTCTTAGTTGTACATGCTGGCCTCCATCACTACCAATGAACATGATGACCTTTAATTACATGCTATTAGTCTGGCTTGTTATAAATAAATATGCTTGTGCACAAGCTCGGATGAGGCAAGAGAAACAAACAAGCACTGGCCTACATCTCACTTCAAGCTATAATACTGTATCTACATTCACAAACACATAAATGTGTATATAGAACTTTATATTGGGTAAAGCTGAAGGTTTTTAAAGGAATAGTTCATCAATGATAATAAGGACATTATTTCTTCACCTTTACGTCAGTCCAAACCTGAATTTCTTTCTTCTGTGAAAAATAAAAAGAGGTGTTTAGTGGAATGTTAGTGCTGCTCTTTTCCATACACTGAAAGCATTAAGTATCCAGGGACTATCAAGCTCCAAAAATGCCATAAAAGTACCATGAAAGTAGTATGTCAAACTTGGAAAACATATGCTAGCTCTGTGTGGCGAACAGACCATTTTTTTATTTACTGCTATACATATGCTTTTGCATTCCATGGAAGAAAGACTTACGCTTTTGTAAAATGGTTGTGTATAATGAATCTTCCCTCTATAATTTTCTCTTTCCATACTACAGGAGAGTGGTACAATCCATATGTTTCTTCGGCTAGTAATCAGGGAAGAACATCAGCCACACGTTACGTGGCCAAGTTAGTATTTTAAAATATGTTTCATTCCAAAGCATAACAATACATAACATATGAAGGAAAAATTGTTTACTGGTTTTGTGATGTTTTTTTGTTTTTTTTTTCTTCTCCTTGTGTACATCAGTCGTGCTGTGCAGAGGAGTTTAGCTATAATACGACAGGCCCGGCAGAAGAAACAAAAGGCCAAGCAGTACTGCATGTACTATAACCGATTCGGCAAGTGTAACCATGGAGACACTTGCCCCTACATCCATGACCCTGACAAAGTAGCCGTCTGCACAAGGTACTGAGGATCTGTACAGTTTCACAAAATGTCTTCCACTTTGAAAGCTGGCTTCAAATTAAACTCTTGATTGGTTGGCAGGTTTCTCCGGGGCACATGCAAGCGGACAGATGGGACTTGTCCTTTCTCACATAAAGTAGCCAAGGAGAAGGTAAGTCGGTATACTTTGAAAGGTTCTTCCATTAAAAGCATAAAAATGATTTGATTATACATATGACACGTCATGTGTTAAAAAACAGGACAGGATAATGGATGCTGCAAAAAAAGGGTGACAATCTAGTCCAGGGTTTGCCAACCTTTTTGTCATGAAGTGCCACCTTTAAGTTTTTCTAATTTGATTAGTAAATTAAATGTTTCTGAAGCATTTTTTCAGCATCACATTTGTTCTAAAATTGTCAAAATCCTATAAGTTAATTCGTTTTCGGGTTACATTTTCAGTTAAAATTTCAAAATTAAACTTTCAATTGCAGGTTTGAATTAAACTTTCCAATGTGACCCTTCTGAATCCCACACTGTACAAAATTATTTCTAATTCATTTTGAAATTTACTGGCAATTTCTGCGATTACCATGGTTGCCAACCCTTAATCTAGCACTCTTACATACACTGGGAAAAAAAAAAAATTGGTGTAGAAACAATTTCTACTAACTACTAGTAAATTTAACAACCAATTACAAAGAAATGGGAAATAACACAATGCATTAAACGTGATGTTAGAAGTAGTAAAGCAGAACAACTGTAAGTAGTTCTTTCTTGTAAAATGTACTCCAGTAATTGTTTTACTTATAACTTCGAAAACTAATTTTTGGAATGGAACACATCCTTGTGAATGATTTTTTTGATTGAATTTTGTTTCATTTGAAATGAATTTTCATAAGTTTTCTCTAAAACTAAGCATAGTTGAACCAAACTTGTCCATCACGGTGCAGATCATAATCTAATAGACCTGATTTCAGTCATAACTCTAACATAAAATGTGCAGCTACTGTATTTTATCTTTTGTAGGACAGTATTGACAGTTGGATTTATGCATAAAGCCATAAGAATCTTAACATAAGTCATGACTGGCCGTATGTGGTGGTATCAGGTTACTGTCAGGGCTTGTGGCCCTGTGGGGTGATAATTAAAGATACTATGTCAGGGACTTAGCTTCCTCTCTCAGGTTATGTTGGTGTGTTACAGTCTCGATATCTTTGAGGCAATCCCACTAGATTCCAGAGTTACATACTTCGAGGTCTTTGCCTAGGCATTGCCGTCATGGAGACAGGTGGAAATGGGATCAGTGTTGACGCAACATGTGACCCATCATATACTAGTCTAGATTCTCCTGAAGTGAACATTACGATCTCATTACTTGCCTTCCCCTCACAGACAGACATACACATGTGCATGGTCATATTTTTTCATGCCATGATTCTTTGCTCTTTTAGTGTGTCTCCTCATCTTGTTAGTTTCCAATACCATTATTTAAATACTGTATTTGCAGGGATCTGTAATGCATGTTGCAAGTATCTGCTGAGATAAACCTAGTAATATTCAGCTGGTCGTGTCTTCTCAAGGGAGACCAACCTTATGAATACTCATGAATAAAACAGTCAGAAGACTGTATATAATGTATGCATACATAATTTTAAATATTTGTCGTAATTATTATTCATTTATTTCTGTAGAAAATTAATTACTTGGTCAACTTAATATCCAAAGTTTTCTTCAAGGTTCCCATGATCATGAAAAGCATGAAAAATCAGTGTTTTCCATGTCTGAAAAACTCATGGGAATGAATGAAATGTTTAAAAGACAATAAAATATCTACAATGAATATATAAATTCCTTTTTTAAAATCATTTGTTAGCAAGATTCTGCTCATGTGTAGCACCTTGCGTAGTGTTAAAGAGTTATTTTACCCAAAAATGAAACTTCTGTCATTAAGTGCTCACCCTCATGTCATTCCAAACCTGCAAGACCTTAATTCATCTTCGGAACAGAAACTAAGATATTTCATCCTCAATAGAAAGTGAAATTACCATATTCAAGGTCCAGAAAAGTCGTAAAGACTACAGTGGTTCAACCTTAATGTTATGAAGTTACGAGAATACTTTTTGTGCGCAAAAGCAAAATAAAAATTGCGACTTTATTCAACAAATTCATCTGTTACCTGTCATTCTCCAAATGGCGGCTCAGTATTGGCCAAAGCCTGTTCACATGAGCAGCAAGATGCATGCGTGTGGTGCTGAAGCCAATACTGAGCCGGCATTCAGATGTAAACACGGAAGCGCTGCAAAGCGCTGAAAATGGCGTAGGTTAATGACAGTGGAGACACAGATTTGTTGAATAAGTCGTTATTTTTGTTATATTTGCTTTTGCGCATAAAAAGTATTCTTGCCTTTTCATAACATAAAGTTGAACCACTCTTTTAACAATGTTTTTACTACTTTTCTGGACCTTGAATGTGGTAATTTTGTTGCCTTCTGTTGAGGATTGAAAAAAAAAACTCTTGGATTTCATCAAAAATATCTTAGTTTCTATTCCGAGGATTAATTAAGGTCTTACAGGTTTGGAACGACACACGGGTGAGTAATTAATGACAGAAATTTCATTTTTGAGTGAACTAAACCCTTTAAACTGGCTTCCAAGCCAAATAGATGTAATTTGTGAGTGAATGTTTCTTTTGAGTTCTTTTCAGTGATTTTTGTGGGGTTTTTTGCTTAAATAAATAAGTTAATAAAAATGTGGAGTGTTTTTTTTATTTTATTTATTTATTATAAACCATAAAGCCTTGCTAGTATATAATATGTAAGTAACAGAAATAATGCAATATTAATAATGACTGCAGGAGTGGCAAATAAAGAGCGTATAAATGACAGGAATAGTAGTGGCATTCCATGTTTAGAAGGACACTGTCTGAAACGACAACTGTTTCCCTTGTTTGTTTGACACACAAAAAGCCTCCCAACCGAGAGTGTTCACTTTCAGTAAAACACATACACTCTCTGTCTCTCTTTCTGCTCCACTCTCTCCCTCCCTCCCTCTCTTTATATTCTAACACTTGTTCAGACTTTTGCTTGTATTCTGTCCAATACCACCACCACATACAAACACACCAAATCACTGCACCTGTGACACTTGTCACCCTCTACCCCTCCAGTGCACCGAGAGACCAGCTGTCCGCTTGTCTTAAAGGAGCAGAGCCACCTCATCGCAGCGCAGGCCCACCTGCTAGTCCCAACCCATAAGCCCCCAATCCCCCCCCCCCCCCTTCTATTCCTCCACGGCCTTGCTTGGAGCTCAATTTAACCCCGCACCCTGTATCATCCTTGTATATGCCATGAAGCATGGCTTGAGTTCACGCCTGCAATTGAAAACGATCCAGTTCCCCCTCCAAATAACTGAGAAACAAGACCCCCAACCCAACCCCAAAACCCTTTCACCCCAGTCGTTGCAAGCGTTCATTCCCCTCCCCTGCACATAAACACATCATGCAGGTGGTACGACGCCCCGCTTGGGTCAATATTTCTGTTGCAGTTAATTAAGCAGAAATGATATGACCCCCATGGAAATGAGATTCCACTTAAGAGGGCAGCCATCCACCCCCCACCGCTCATCGTTTGCGTGAACCTCACATTCTATTTTAAACCCAGAGAGAGAGAGTTCTCGCTCACTTTCAGATTATTCATACATGCAGATTATATTCATAAGTTGTCAGTACAAATCTGTGCCATTGACATATGCACATAATTACTGATTAGACAATGTGTGATAAATGCATGTTTTGACAGGGACTTCAATAGATACGTGATATAATAATGGTGCCCTGCGTGTAACTCACTTATGTTTCCATCTTTTACTCACTTTATAATATATTCACACATCTGTTAGAATACGAATTTGAATGCTAAACTGTATTGCTCTTATTATAAGTTCTTTGTTGTTTCAAACTAACCGTATTCATTCACTCATACTAACTCTTTTGCTCAGTGCTGGAAGTTTAATTTTTTAGATTATTTGAGGTTTGATTTATTTTGTATCATTTGCATAGATGCCAGATATAATTTTCAAGCTCTAAATGATTGTTTGCTTCTTTCTTTTTAGATGCCTGTGTGCTCTTACTTTCTGAAGGGGATCTGTAATAACAGTAGCTGTCCATACAGTCACGTCTATGTGTCACGCAAAGCCGATGTTTGTAAAGACTTCGTCCGAGGCTACTGCCCGCAGGGAGATAAGGTAAGAAAGTTTCTATTCAGATAGGATGATTTCTATTGCGAACACATGTTGGTTGGTTATTCAGTTAGGGGGTGTTTGACTATTTGAAAACTTTTTGTATATAACTTTTTTTTATTTTGTATTAATATATTTTTGATTTATTGATTGATTTGAAAACTTGATCTGTGAAATGCTTGGTGTAATGTAATGACAGCAATATTGGCTATTCTTAAGATATTATTCGCAATAAAATCTATGTAGATGAATAGAAAATTCATTGAAAATATTTTACCTGAATATATATTCCTTATTTTAACACTTCAATTCATAATTTATTATAGAGGGGAAGTTCAAAAACTAAAAAAAAGTTTCCCTTATTGAGGAATCATTCTTGTATTTACTCAAAGAATTCTTTCATAAATGCTGTTGATATGGAGAGTGAACAACCGCAACTGGCGTTTTGCACGTAATGTGGTTCAATGTTTCAGGTCATCACTGTCAACAAAATGTATCTTCTCCCTTCTACTTGCATTCACATCGATGCAAAGTACATGTGGTTTGACACTCATAACATTTGTGTTAAAGTGCTTTGCAGTTGATGGCAGTTTTATAGGTCTTAATGAATGAATGCTATTTATTGGTGATTACATTTTGCAAGAGTTTTAAAGTAGAGCTCTTAAAAGCTGTTTGTGTTCCAAATGTTAATCTAAACATCATCCAGGGACTTATGACATATGTATTTGGTTTCATCCATGTTTGTGAATGAGTGACATATTGAGGGCAGTAACAAGAGAGCACAACATGACCCACATTTACCAAGTGTCCTCGAATGCCCTTAATTCAGCAGGTTTTAACCCATCCATGACCTCTATCGTCACCCCAGCTCTCCCACACACACACACACACACATGCTCCTGTTGTCCCCATCACACCTGTCCCTCAGTCTCGTGGAGCCATACGTTTGCTTGCATGAGACAGATGTAGCCACTGTCCTGTACTACCTATTTCTTCTCATCCAAATTTAATTTACATGACATCATATGATTTGTGCTAGTCATGTGCTTGGTTATTATTTTAGCAGTTAGCTTTTAGTGCACTTAGTAATGCTTCTTTATGTACAAAGTTGTTCACAGTAAGGTTCAGTTCATTAACAATTAGACATCATAAACTAGCTATGAACAATACTTTACAGCATGTATTAATTTTGGCTAATGTTAATTTATACATGTACTAACATGTTTTTAACAGTTTAGGTTTGCATAAATAAACATTAGTGAATCTATTATGAATGAACATAAATTAATGAAGAAAAAAATATTTATAAATTAACATGATCGAGATTAAAAATGCTGTAAAGTGTTCTTTGTTAGTTCATGATGCTTAATGCACTATTATTATTATTATTATTATTATTATTAAAGAACTTTACTATAAAATGTTACCAATGGCCCCCCCCCAATTTTACCCCAAAAAAAGAAGAAATACACTGGCATGAGAAAAACTGCCATATAAGTAGCCTAATAGAAGCACTTTAATTTCCCATGAAGTAGGTTGCCTCGTAGAGATCACATGACCAACCAAATAATTATTTCTCAAACATTTTCTGAGACCAGACCAAAACAACTGCTATATTGGCCAATTAAAAAATTACTGGGTGCATCTTTTTTTTCTTTTTTCTTTTTTTTTAATAACTATAGTGTCATTTTTGTACAAATTTAAAGCGGGAAGTTTTTGAGATAATAACATAATTCATATATGCCAGAACAAAAGTGATTTGTTTTTTTAAAACTGACAGTATGCCTAGCTTTATTGTTCTTCCGCAGAAACTTTCATCGCCGCCCCTATCAGTTTCTTGCTCTTTTGGATTTGTCTCATTCTAATGAATTGTTTCTCCGCAGTGTTTTCTGCTTCTCCCGTCTTCTCTCTTTGTCTCTGTCTGTCTCTCGCTCGTTTTTTTTTTTCCCTCCATTTGTTCTTCTTTGCTTTCCCTTCATCGTAACAAATGCATTCTCTCGCTGTCAGGGCTCATTTAAATATTTGGGGTGAGAATGAGAATATATAAGAAGAGAGATATTAATATTTATTCTATTAGCTGAAGTGCTTAGGTCTGTAATTTTGCGCCGTCCCAAAAGCACTGTCTTAGATATGATGGATAGCACACCATAATTATGGACGTGAAAAAGTGCTGATGACAGCAGAACAGGCGAGAGGCCAGCAATGGATACGCCAGCGGAGCAAGGGTTAAAGCACACTCTCATCCTCTTCATTTCTCCCTCCCTCTGTTCTTTTTTCCCTTCTCTGGCTCACTATTTTTGTCTGCTATTTCCCATGTTTTTCTGTCCCGTTTTTTCTTTTGTTTGCTGGCCACATCCATTCACACCTCACCCTGATCACTCTTCTTTTGATTCTCCTACCTTTCCTCTCATCCCTCTATCACTGTGTCACTATTCTCATTTCCCTGCTCTTTATCATAGCTCACACCACCATTCTATCTTTCTGTCTCTCTCTCTCGCTCTTTCTTGCTCACTGTCTCAGTAATGTAAAATGTGCTGACTCTTTCTGCTTTGTGGCCAGTAGAAAGCTCTTCTAATAGGCCCTAGAGACTTCCCAGCCTTTCTTAAATCAAGTGGAAAATTGTTAACTTGCACTGATATAAAGATGTTCCATCCACTTCTCTTTTTTTTTCTCACTCACTTCTCTTTTCCCTCTATTTTGCTGCTTTTATGTAAATTAAAATGTATGAGAGATCATGGTTGGGATGGACTTGGGCTTTTGTATTTTCTTTGCCCGAATCACAGCCATGAACATCAAAGTTAATGAGCCTTCTCAGTATTGCGTCCACTTCCCATCAGTGGGATTTCCTTTTAATTAGATATGATTCCAAATAGCCAATCAACTTATAAGTTAGGTAAGATTTTTATCACCCATACTTCTCATATTGTAGCTTTCACTACAGATGTGCGATTTTGAAGCCCAAAAAAGTGCATCCATCCATCATAAAAGCAATCCGTATAGCTTCGGGGGGTTAATAAAGCCCTTCTAAAGCGAAATTGTTTTTGTTTTTTTTGTAAGAATAATATCCATATTTAAAACTTTATAAACTATAATAACTAGCTTCCAGCAGACGACCTTACAAATCGATTTACGGCAAAAGAGTAACCCCTGACACAACGTAGGATGTAGGAGTATCGTAAGCTTTGTTGCCTCTCGTCAACAAACTCAAGTGCCACTTCTCTTATATAGAAATCCTCCGACATTTCTCATTTTCCCATCTTCTCTCTGTCTACTGACCTAATGCATAAACATTATTGGAAGTGCACTTGCCAGAAGGGATTAAAACTTTGTTGGTTAAAGTCCTAAGATTGATTTTAAGATGAAAAACGTACCAAGCACGTAAGTTCTCTCACCTTTCCTGATTTCTAACACACACAGCTATTGGCATGGTCTTACAGCTTTCAAGTGCAGAAACGAAAGCTGATGCTCTGTTTGTTTTTACATTGTCTCCTTTGCACTCATATGTAAATTGCGTGAGCTTGTTTCATACATTAGATTGAAAGATTTGAAAAAGCCAGCACATTTATTCACTTATAGTGCCCTCAGGACAGAAATAGATGAAAATGGATGTATTAAAATGGATGTATTAAAACACCAGGTGTAAACGGGGCCTTTGTGTTCAGTAGAGAATAGAAAGTCTGATGGGTTTGGAATGACGTGAGGGTGAGTAAATGATGACCGAATTTTGATTTTTGGGTTAACTAACCACTTAAGTTGGTCTTATAAACCAGACTTTGGATTCTTCAGGCCAGGAACTCCTCCCACTTAGGAAGGAGATGTGGTTTGTGGGTTTTATGTGATGAAAGAGAGGTATAGGTAAATCTGTCAAGGATCTTGCAAACAATAGAGCTGCAGGCTCTACAAAAGATTACACCGAAAGCAAGGAGGAAATCTGAATCTATTCATGAAACTTGCAATTTGGGGAAATAATTACTGTAAGAGGCCACTGTGGCAGCTTGGTAAATAATAAACAAGCCCCCTGTAATAAACACTGTACGTGTGCACCTTGACTTCAGGATGTAGCATAGCAGCCAGCCAACAAGTCTGAGGGTTCAACCAGCTCTGGCCATCTTAGTGGTCAATATGCATCAAATGGTCTGTTGACACCTGAGAGTAGACTCTGTGGATGCAGTCAATGTTGCTGAATTATAAATGCCCTGGAGATGCCAGTGTTGATAGTAGGTACATTTCACCGCAAAACAGCCTAGGCCCATCCTATACGCCATATTGGTGATGACAGATGGGCCCAACAAAGCAGAGGCCATTTTATTTTTTCAACTTGCACTGAATACTTTGAGATAGTGAACAGTGAAATGTCGGTTCTATTAAAGAAAAAAAATGTTTTGCTGCATGTCAAGATTCATATTTTGCTGTGATTGAAAGAGATTACAAGTAACTAATATCATGAACAAAGTAAATACTTTCCATTAAATGTAGAAGAAAAAAAACAAGTGTAAATTAACATTTTCCCCATAAACATTATTCAAAGATCAGGTACAGAAGTAGTAATTGTTCATATTGTTGTGAATATGAGATCTAAATTGTAAAAATTACATATGTAGTACACTTATGATCAGATTATCCCACCTTACAGTGTTTGTAATTTCTCACAATTTACACATTTGTTCTATCTGCCTTCGCCGGAAGTTTGAATGATTAAAGCTCGACATGGATGTTATCAGTCAAACAAGAAACAAATGGGTGTTTAAAAAAAGAAAGGTCCCAAATGCTCTTCTGAAATGGGGTGGAATTGGAATCGACTGAATTCAAGTGGCAAGGGATTTAGCAAATTGAGCCAATTAGCCATGAGTGTGGTGAGTGATGATGTTGTCTATAGGATGATTTAGGGGACATTAGAGACCCAGATTCATTGGGTACGATAATCCAGTTACTCTAGACTGTGTGTGTGTATATATATATATAAAGTATACCTAAAATGTTTCCTGTATCACAGAAAATATAGAAAAAGCTGCCCTCTTGAACTTAAAAATTCCATAGCCACACTGTACGTGTCTGCACTTAGTGCTCATAATCTAGACATTGACTTGAATGTTAACCTGTTGTAACCTGTGTATTTTTTTTATTATTATTATTTCACTTTTGTTTTGGTATTTTTGCTTTTGTTTTGTTGTTGTTAGATGCATTTTAGTGAACTATTAAAATGTGCTGTCTGTGGTGCTATACACTTAAAAAAGAAAAGAAAAGCAAAGCAGATGCACATGTGCAACAATTGAAATGGTAGCACACCTGGAATACAAGAACATGTTTCCTGTGTGAACTGTCCCTGAGGGTTTAATCTAACAAGATCTGTCTGATTTCTGAGTGCATCTCATTTCTAAGCACCACAAGATTAGAGCTTCTGGTGTCTTACTGTTTTAACTGTAGATTTGGTAATTATAGGCCGCTTCTGGCTCTGACCCGATCCCTATTGGGGGAAGAGTGTCTCTGTGCGGTCGGCCCCAAGGGGTGGCAGGAAGACCACACTGTTCCCGGACACACGATCCTTCTGCTACCCTTCCCTCCCACACACACATAGAGACACACTCTCTTTCTCCTCTCTCCTCTTTCCTCTCTCCTCTCTCTCTATTTATTTATTTCTGGAGCAACTTGCCCCACACTCGCCCAGTCCCCCTCTCCCTCTCACTTATACACTAGTCTCGCGCTCCTCACCCCATAGTGGGGTATAATTAGCTCCTCTGACAGGTGGGAGGGATCGGGTCTCCCGAAGAATGAAGCTACCAATTTACGCCCAAATTACACAGGCACACAGACACTCTCACCTACTCTCACTTACACACACAAACACATGCTCACCTTCTCTCACTTATCAGATACATGCACCTACTGATGTGTGATCACACACAAACACTTGGTTTTGCTAACTTCAATGCACTCCTACAGAGAGTGGCGCACATGAAATCTGTGCTTCCTTTTAACCCAACAGTGTCCCACATGTTCTTAACTAACCCACAAAACATCCATTGTGTATCTGGATATAAAGAAATAAAGCATTACAAATGTTCTGCTCTCTCCACAGTGTAAGAAGAAACACACACTTGTGTGTCCAGACTTCTCCAGTACTGGAGTGTGTCCACGTGGATCCAAATGCAAGCTGCACCATAGAGAGAGTGTGAAACGCGCTGGCTCTAATGCAAGCTTTGGACAGGCCAAGAAAGCCCGCACCAAAGACATTATAAAGAGGTCAGGAAGAGGAACTAATCCCACATTGGCCTTTACAATTCTTAATTGCCATCTGTAAATGATAAGTGTTGTCTTTCTCCCTCCTGTTCTATAGTTGCAGAGAAGTTGTTGTTATTGTTATTATTATTATTATTATTATTATTACTATTTGTATCGTTGTATATCTATTATTTATAGGTAAGTGGTCTGAATAACCATGTAAATCTCCCATAAGCATGCTGATTATTTATATAATTATTTTGAAAATAAAATAAAATGAATCAAATGAAATCGGTTTCTTCATTATAATAATTTGTATTTTATCTTTTCAGTTCAGAGGAAGTTCAGACTCTGTCTGCGGAGTCCATACAGGCAGATGAGGGCTCCTCGTCCTCGGGTCCTGAGAAGCTGCCCTCCTTCATCTCTTTGTCCAGCTCTCCTGACATGTCAGAGAACCCTGATTCCCCAAAGATCTCTCCTGTGGCAGGCCTACAGGCCAAAGGTGTGTACTGTACAGTACTGTTTGTGGACAGGAGGTTAATTTAAATAATAATAATATTATTATTAATAATAATAATAATAATAATAATAATAGCATACAGTAGATTAAATGCATACATTAATCCTACAGAGTTTTTGGACACAAGCTACAATTAATGTACAGTCCATCCGGAAAGTATTCACAGCGCTTCACTTTTTCCACATTTTATGTTACAGCCTTATTACAAAATGGATTAAATTCTACAAACAATACCCCATAATGACAATGGGAAAGAAGTTTGTTTGAAATCAAATTTATTTAAAAAAAAAAATTAAAATATCACATGTACATAAGTATTCACAGCCTTTTCCATGACAAAATTGAGCTCATGTGCATCCTGTTTCCTCTGGTCATCCTTGAGATGTTTCTACAACTTGATTGGAGTCCACTTGTCCAATTCAGTTGATTGGGCATGATATGGAAAGGCACACCTGTCTATATAAGGTCCAACAGTTAACGATGCATGTCAGAGCACAAACCAATCCATGAAGTCCAAGGAATTGTCTGTAGACCTCTGAGATAGGATTGTATCGAAGCACAAATCTGGGGAAGGGTACAGAAAAATCTCTGCAGCATTGAAGGTGCAGCAATGAGCACAGTGGCCTCCAACATCCCTAAATGGACGAAGTTTGGAACCACCAGGATTCTTCCTAGAGCGGGCCGCCTGGCTAAAACGAGCGATCAGGGGAGAAGGACCATAGTCAGGGAGGTGACCAAGAACCCGATGGTCACTCTGACAGAGCTCCAGCGTTTCTCAGAAGAACAACCATCTCTGCAGCTCTCCACCCATCAGGCCTGTAAGGTAGAGTGGCCACTCCTCAGTAAAAGGCACATGACAGCCCGCCTGGAGGACTCTCAGACCATGAGAAACAAAATTCTCTGGTCTGATGAAACAAAGATTGAACTCTTTGGCCTGAACAGCAAGCATCATGTCTGTAGGAAATCAGGCACCATGCATCAGCTGTTGAATAATATCCCTACAGTGAAGCATGGTGGTGGCAGTATCATGCTGTGGGGATGTTTTTCAGTGGCAGGAACTGGGAGACTAGTCAGGATCGAGAGAAAGATGAATGCAGCAATGTACAGAGATATCCTTGATGAAAACCTGCTCCAGAGCACTCTGGACCTCAGACTGGGGCAAAGGTTCATCTTCCAACAGGACAAAAAGGGACAAGGGAGTGGATATGGGACAACTGTGAATTTCCTTGAGTGTTCCAGCCAGAGCCCAGACTTGAAACCGATTGAACATCTCTGGAGAGATCTGAAAATGGCTGTGCACCGACGCTCCCCATCCAATCTGATGGAGCTTCAGAGGTCCTGCAAAGAAGAATGGGAGAAACTGCCCAAAAATAGATGTGCCAAGCTTGTAGCATCATACTCAAAAAGACATGAGGCTGTAATTGGTGCCAAAGGTGCTTCAACAAAGTATTGAGCAAAGGCTGTGAATACTTATGTACTTGTGATTTTGTTTTTTTTTTTGTTTTTTTCCCATCTTTTATGGGGGTGGGGGGGTATAAGTTTCCAAAACTTATACAAGTGTATTTGGCACAGACATTTTTGAAACACTGGCCATGTTTAGCATGAGAATCCAACTCATTAACAGGGTAAATAAGTCAGAATGCATGAAATAGCATTAGACATTCCCTTTAATTGTAATCAAGTGGCACTTTAAAGAAAGATGACAAAACATTCATGAAAATAATTGTTAAAAAAGTATGTGGGTATGATGGCAACTACACCTGTGGTTACTCTGCTGCGACACCTTTGTGAAACTGAAAATAAATAACTTTATACACCAATTAAAAATTGGAGGACCTGGAAAAGGTCTTGCATGATTTGTTTGTAGATACCACTTGGATTGATGTTTTGTATCTAATGAAAGTGTGTGTGTGTGTGTGTGTGTGTGTGTGTGTGTGTGTGTGTGTGTGTGTGTGTGTTGTTTTTTAATAGCCATTTTTAAGTGGCTTAAGAGTTCAAATACTTTTTGAGTTCACTGTGTATATAAAGAGTGAGGGGGTAATAAATATTTATGGAGTAAATAGTTGTTATTTAATGCGCAGTGATGGGGTTAATAATATCGAGGGGGTGATATTATTTAAGAGCAGAGTACATGAGGTATATAATACTTACTGAGGGGTTACTAATATTTAGGTTTGTTGTTAAGGACAGGCACAGCTGAAGCTGGTATGTCAGTTTCACTGATAGAGGATTAGAGGAGAGGGGCCCCTATATCCACACACACACACACACACACACACACACACACACACACACCGGCCGCACCCTATGGAGCAGTGTCTTTCTCTCTCCACACTCAATCAGACAAACCTGATATACTGCCCTTACATAAACTCACGCACATTCTTCCAGCAAGAAATGAACTGGTTCTTACTTTTGAGAATCCATTTGAACCCTTCATTTTGTCTTCTCCTTTCTCATACTTTCACACTTCCTTTCTTAGTTACTGCAGAACAGAAACTGCTGTGATTAACCTCTGACCTTACACCCCAACAGTGTCTTTTTAGTCACATGAACATACTGAAGCATGGTATACACTCATTCTTTTCACTATACGTAAACATTTAAACATGTTTAACTCTGTCTTTGATTTTGCTCTGTTTTAGCTCATGTTCATGCATGTTTGCTTTCTATTTCCAAAGCTGTCATGAGTGATTGCAAGTTTATTTCTGTGCCATGTCTGCATATTTATATAAATCTGTGCTTGTTGTGCATACACACACACTTCCTATTTCTGCCAACTTCCTATTTCTCTGATGCCAAGTTCCAGATCAGTTCCCCTTTGGGATCATTGATGGCAGCCCCATGTCTCAGAATAGCACAGGTGCCCACCAGACCACCATGGATTTTCACAGGTCACTTTCTCATCCTGTAGCCTGAAATCATCTGCTACATACAGACTGAACAATTGTTGCGTTCAAAGCGAATTTGAGTTTTCTTATTCATTTCAACAATCTGGATTCCTTAATGGTTCTGTTAATAATTATCATAGTTATTTTGAAGACGAAACAATGGATAAAGTTTGGAAAACATTACTTACTTTATTCATTATCCTCAGAAGTATGTTGTCAATTTATGAGATCATTGGATTTCAACAAAACAGTAATAAAATTGAAGGGTTGAAGAACAAATCAGATTTTTTGTTTCATTTTAAACAAACCAATTAGTGTTGATCAACTTAACTTTTCTTGTTAAATAAGTTATAAATTGGAATTTTACATAAGAATTTCTTAAAATATGAGTTGATTTGTGTTTTTCATTGTGGTCAAATTCTAATTTGAAATTTATACCTCCTCTGGCCTCAATTCAAATACAGGAATTTATTTGGAATTTAAAATATTCTGTTCTGATTGGCAAACATCCCTGGTGCTGCTCTGAAATATCTATTAAATCTATCTTAAATATCTCATTACATTTTATTACATTTTTATATCTTCATAAGCTGTAAACGGATGTTCCAGAACCAGTATTAAACTGTGTGTGTGTGTGTGTGTGTGTGAGAGTGTGTGAGAGTGTGTGAGTGAGTGTGTGTGAGTGTGTGTGGTGTGTGTGTGTGGTGTGTGTGTGTGTGTGTGTGTGTGTGTGTGTGTGTGTGTGTGTGTGTGTGTGTGTGTGTGTACTTGTTTTCCTTTCATTGTGGGGACCAAATGTCCCCAAAACGTAAGTAAAAACCAGTAAATCTTGACATTGTGGGGACCTTTTGTTGGTCCCCACAAGGAAAAAAGCTTATAAATCAGAGAGAAAGGGAGAAAGAGAGAAAACACACAAATGTCCCCACAAGGGAAATGCATTAAAAACATGCAAAATTATTATTATTATTTTTTTAAATGCAGAAAGTTTTCTGTGATGGGTTAGGGGATAGAATATACAGTTTGTACAGTATAAAAACCATTACACCAATGGAGAGTTCCCACAAAGATTGCGAAAACGCGCACGTGTGTGTGTGTGTGTGTGTGTGTGTGTGTGTGTGTGTGTGCGCGTTTTACTTTTACAAAAATTGGAGCTGGTTCTGAGTAAGAACTGACTCTCCGGTCCTAACCCTAGTGTGGTTACCAACCACACAGACTCACACTAAGAGCAGTTAATTGTTACTAATGACAGTGTAGCTCCCATCCAGACAAACTTCTCTCTGCTTTGCATAAATTAGCCCAGACTCTATGCATCACTGCCTGCATCTTCTCTTTCGCCTTCAGTCTCTATGCTATCACTCACCCTGAGACAATCGCACACTCATGTGTCACTCCTCTATCAGTAAAAACAGAGTAATAGCTACTCCTGTCATTACATAGCAGGTGCTATTTATTTCTTGTCTGTCTGTCTTGTTTTTCCAAATCTAAGTTTCATCTACTTCACTTTTAGCATCAGGTACTGCTGTGCAACCAACAAACAATCACAATTCACTTCCTCAAGTACATGAAGCAACCTTTAGTGGTTAACTTGTTGTTCTTTACTTTTTGCACCGCATAGTGTTTCTTTGTGGAATTTTTCCTCTCCTTTCTTCTCTCTGTTACAGGAAAGACACTACATATCAAGCCACGGTTTTTATCTTCAACACAAACTGAACCCTTGCCAAAGGAGGGCTAATGGTGGGTGTTTTAATCTGTAATAAACAATGAAACATTTTTAACTTAACTTTTATTTTAGAAATAAGAAATTGACTCTGAACTGAAAAAAGGAAAGAAAAACAACACTTTACAAAGTCATTTACAGCTAGTCGCGTTTAGTTTCAAGAATTTCAAGATGGGAATTCTAAGAATTGATTATACCGATTTCTCAGATTATATTCATAAGTATTCACAATTATAGAACTGAATTTATGCATTGTAATCAAATTCTGTTCTGCAAAAAAATGCATACATTTACATTCTGAGTGAGAGGAGTTAGTTTCAAATTGTAAAGTTGTTCTCAGGGGTTTTTAAAACTGCCTTTCTGTAGTGGTTTGTTGCGCAAAGAATTTATTTTATCATTTTGATTGTAAGCTTGTGAAAATGTATTTTCAAAGAATGAAAAACTACTTAATAAAATTGCTCCGTGATTTGCGTGACTGCGTCTCTCTTTATTTGTGAGCATATAAATCTCTTCATTTTCTTCATGACTAAAGTAGAAACACTTTAAAGTATTAAACCCCAAGTATCATCACAAACCACTTCACTCTCATGTTCTGAAAAGCATCGCCATTCCTCTACATGTGTGGTGAAGCAGGTGGATGTAAAGAACATCGCTCATGTGTGTGTCTGTCACTGTAATTGAGTCTTAAGGAATCTATAGGAAAAGAAGAAAAAAAAAACATAACGCCTTCCTTACACTCTTCAAAACTCATTTTTCTTCTCCTCTCACTTTTTCCTCTCTAACTGCTGTCTGACCAAATCCATCACAGCTAATTTCTGACAATGTCATTTTCCTTTTCTTCTCCCTGTCTTTTTCTAAAATGCGCATTTGATTGAGGATCCGTTCATAGATGAGCCTGCCTCTTGCAGTCCCTCCCTCCTCTCCCTCCTCTCCCTCAGGTAATGTAATTAGGATGTTGGGTGTTAAACAGTGGTACACAGAGGATGATGGGAGCTGTAATCCCTTGAACGCCCCTCACTGTGCAGAGACTGCTGATATTCAGACTATTAATGCTCCGTTGAACCAAGGCCTCGTGCTCTGTGCTCTGTGACAAACGACTGCCGGTCGCAACGGGAAACCTGGTTAACAGTCGCCGGCAGCAACGACAGGGGGCATTAATACACCGTGGCGAGGGTCTCGCTGCGGAACACGACACACTCGCTGGCACTGACAAGCCTGCCGCCGTGTTAACGAGATAAAGGCCGTGCCCATGATGCGAGCCACGTTTATGATGACATAGAGGGATGATGGGAAGGAAAACACTCCTTCATTTGACTTCTCTGTCTATCTTTCTCCCCTATTTAATCGTTCATGCAGGGAGGAATACTTCACGAGAATGCATGTTGATATGGGTGTTGTAAAATCAACTAAAGTTGTCATACATCACCTAACCCCTCTTAGCTTATTTGTCTTTTTTTGCATTGCAGCAAAATTTTTATCATTATTATTATTATTTGAAAGGAATGCCCTGGGTCCAACACAAGTTAACCTTAATCGACATAAAGTTGATTACCATAAAACAATAGATTTGTCCCTCATTTTCTTAAAAGAAAAGTGAAGTACTTATAATGGAAGTGAAGCCCATTGGTAAACTTTAAAACACTCACCGTTTCAACTTTAGAAGTTGCTTATTCAAAACAAAGGCGTAGCTTGATGACGCCTTGATTTCGCAGAATGGGAGGTGTTGTCTTCACGTCTACAGCCAGTGAAAAAGAATCGAGACTGGGCTGAGGTAGAAATTATGTTCATGGGTTAGATAATTAATGTGACTGTAGTATGAAGTAGAGCAAGGCCGAGTGCTATGGAAGGCCTCTGGAGTGATTGATAATGAGAGACGAGCGCGACGCACACCTCGAGAGCAGCAGAACTTTTATTATGCCGCAGTCACCACTTCCGCTTCTTCCGGTCAACCGTACGTGGGGTAACGCAGCCCTGTTTTATCATGTTAGATGTATTTGAGTGTGTTGAAAATTGTGTTACTCTGCATTCGCTCAGCGGCTACTATGAGACACTTGTTGCAGTAAGCTAAATCAATATTAGGCATGGTAAAACATGGTACTCGCTGTAAATCAAGAAAACGAGATTTAAACAAGAATTACTTTGTTGAGCTATATAACATGATTAGTTTGCTGTCGATGAATGTATCCATCCAAACAGTTGCTCACCTGTCTAATAAAACGTAATATTTTAAAACATCTTTGGTGTTCCCATGGTTTATACAAAATAAAACCGGAAACTGAGGGTAACGTGGGTATGATGTCATTGATAGGCGATATCCTGGTTTTAAACATTCATGAAAACATTTGGGATAATATAAGTACACAAGTTAGCAAAATATATAACATTGTTTTAGTGGTTTTTTTGATCATTTAAACCAAAAATTTTACATATTGTGCTTTTAATGTGTTTTTAGTTTGACTCATCATCAAGTTAAGTCCAGTTTTACAACTTTGTTGCCCAAATGTAATGCCTAAAGTGACATGACATGACGTGAAGGCTAAGTATGGTAACCCATTCTCAGAATTTGTCCTTCGCATTTAACTCATCTAGTCAGTGAACACACACACACCTGGAGCAGCGCCCGGGGAGTGATTGGGGGTTTGGTGCCTTGCTCAAGGGCTCTATCTAACCATTAGGTCACAACTTTTTTTTTTTTAAACCCAAAAATAACCATTAAAATGTCAATTTAAACAACTGTACAGCTCAAATAATTCTTGAAAGAAAAGTGAGGTATTTATAATGGAAGTGGAGCCCATTGGTAAACATTAACATACTTACTGTTTCAAAAATATAGCCACAAGACATCAACGATATGCATGTTAAAGGAACACTATGTAAATTTTCCGCCGCTAGAGGTAGCTCATTCAAAACAAAGGCGTAGCTTGATAACACCTTGATTTTGCGGAATCAATCAATTTTGTGGTAAACAATATTATAAAGGATATTCTTCAACCTTCATTCAGAAAATATTTGACCGCTTTGAATGAATTACCACAAAACTCAAGAACTTCAGAGTTTGTAAAGTCACAACCTGTAGGTGCTAAACAATATGTTGCTTAGTACTTTAGTACTTTTGGGCGTCTGAGAAAAGATCATATCCGTGTTCATGATGCTCTTTAACTATGGTGACATACCAGTTTCTGTTATCTGCATGGGAAGAGAAAGAAAAATTCATGGAGCAATCACTCTTTCTTTTCTCACCCTCCCCTTCCCTCTCGTTCCCTCGCTCTGACGGCGGGGATGTAAGTGCCTTAGACAGATGTCTGCTGCCGCTTGTCTCAAAGCTCAACACGAGCTGCTGAGCTCGGCAAACTCTAATTAAGATCAATATTTCAATTTTTAGTAAAAGCGCATGTGAAAGAGAACGAGGAGGAGAGCGAGAGAGAAAGAAGGAAAACACTTTCACATTTTTTCGAGGACAATCTCACTTGTATGAGAAAAAGGAAAGAATGAAAGGTCAAGTGTAATTTTTCTCCACCTCAATAGATCGCCTATAGGCATAAAAAAGACAAACTTGTTACAGCTCAGCAAAGAGTCCAGCCCATCAATAAAGATCATACTTTTCACCGCAAGTAGTTAGTCGTTAGTATAACTGTCCTCTGGCCTTTTTTCATACCGCTCCATCTTTCTATTTGGGGCTTCATTTCGGTTTACCTTTTTGCAATTTTTTTTTTCTTCTTCCATTGCTAAAGCTCCAAGTTTTAGTACTTTTTGGGGGAGGAGGTTTACTTGAAGGAATGGTCTTTTTTCCTCCCATTTTTCTTTAAATTCGCCATGAAATCAAAATGGCCAATTCAGCATTTATTATAAATGATTTTTCTGTGCAGAATTTAACCAAAATATCTTCCTCCGTCTTGCAACAACATCTCTTCTCTGATTACGTGTTTACTGGTGCAAGGGCGGTACAACCTGTCCTTCACATGTCAACATAGCGATAGCAAACCATAATGATCCAATCAATTCCAGATGGGAAAAGTCCCGCCCTATACTTTTTTTTTTCAAGTTCGAGAAGCTGTTTCACTCAGATATACATCACAGTAGGGAAGATAAGACTTTTGCAGCTTCTGTGTCATGTCTACTTTAACACTTAAAGGGTTAGTTCATCCCAAAATTTTGCCATTAATTACTCACCCTCATATCGATCCAAAGACTTTTGCTCATCTTCGGAACTCAAATGAAGATCTTTTTGATGAAATCTGAGAGCTTTCTGTCCCTCCATAGACAGCTGTGCAATTGAAACTGTGACACTTCTAAAAGTTCATAGAGATTGTAAAGCTGATCTATATGACAAGAGTGGTTTAGTCCAAATTTTCTAAAGAGACTCAATCACTTTTTATGATGAACAGATTTAATTTAGGATTTTACTCCCGTACGTGTAAACATTGATCAGCGAACATGAACAGAAGCTCAACCGAACATGAATGCCGCGTGAGAACAAGCCTCTTGAGGAAGCTCAAATGTGCTGTGTAACACAAGAATGAACCTTGTTGGTTCTCTCGCGCGCGTCAAGCAAACATGTTTGAGCTTCCATTTACCACAACTGATGTGTGAGTTGATGAATGTTTAAATACACCTAAATCTGTTCATCATATAAATCGATCTTGTCTCTTCAGAAAATTTAGACTAAACTGCCCAAATCATATTCATATAGTTTATGATCTCTTCATGAACTTTTTAAAGTGTCAAAGTTTCAACTGACCCTTCGCAAAGACCCTTTAGTTACAAGCCATGCGCTCTCATGCAACACATCATGTTCTCACAAGGTGAAAAATACATCCCGGAGCAAAGAGGACACTGACAATGCGTCGACAGACATATGAAACAGTTTCATATTTAATATATCATAATTATTTAAAGACGTTTAAACAATAAATACCGTATAATGGCTCTTTAATGTGTCGCAATGCTCCTTCAAACATCTCGTGAAGCGATCATCTCTTCATACTAGTTCATTTATAGCATCAAATGAACATGAATGAACATCAGAAGGAATGTTGTTTCAAGAGTGGAAATTCGTGAGTAAACATTTTTGAAGTTCAAGTTCACCAGTGTTAATCTACTAACTCCCCTGACTGCTTTGTCAGACAAAATGACGGATTTGGGTTATGATTGGTCAGATCACCTGTCAATCAAACTGTTTGTAAACAGTCAATTGTGTTGGCTGTCTATGGAGGGACAGAAATCTCTCGGATTCATCAAAAAGATCTTCATTTGCATTCCCGAAGATGAACGAAAGCCTTAAAGTTTTGGAACGACATGAACGTAGTAATTAATAACAGAATTTTCATTTTGGGTGAACTAACCCTATATTTCTGTTCTCTTGCTCTTTATAACTCACTTTTTTTTCTTTCTTTTTTTTTTGCTGAGAACTTCAGAGAAGTTTGTGTACTTGTTAGTTTGAATGTAGTCAAATGATTACTGCTGAGTCTCTGAATGGGCATTTGTGAGATTTTGAGGCCTAAAAAAACTCCTTTCCAAACCTGCTTCTGATAACCCCCTACTCCACCTCGCACCTCTCAACTATTTTGGCTAAAGACGAGTTAACCGGACAAATCCGTCTCAGTCATTTTCACACATATCTAGTCAAAACCCCCCTTCTCTCTTTCAAACTATCATACTCTCTTTCTCCTTGGACGTGCTGATGTCCATTTTGCTTAAATCGGTAGAACTGCACCAGCAGCTAACTCCCAATATGCAAAGGCACAATGAAAGCCCTGACTTCAAAATTTATGTCTCAAGCCCTCGGCCACATCCACACCCACCCACCTCCGCTCACTTGAATGGACGACGGCAGATCTTCTTAAATGTGGCATTTTCAAAGCGGACTGCTTAGCTTGGACTTTGGGGTCCACTCATGCTTATTTGATAAAACCCCCATAATGACTTAGCGCACCTTCAACTTCAAATACCTTGATATGATTTGTCCCGTCCTCTTAGGCTCTTTCCCCCTTTTTCTTTTTTCCCCTCCGTTGGCAGATTTGAGCCTCAAGCGTGTCTTATTTCACTCACTGGCACCTGGAAAGAAGGTCTTAACATGTTACATAAAGTTAGCAAAGGTCTCAGATGTAGTAAGAAGTTATGCAGAAGATTTCTTATATATGTGTTATATATTTGCGCATATATATATATATATAAGAACACTGTTAACAGCTTTTACTGTAGCATTTTTACTATATATATATATATGTGTGTGTGTGTGTGTGTATGTATATATGTGTATGTGTATATGTGTATGTGTGTATATATATATATATATATACAAGGTACACTTGCACAAAGTCAGGGATTTTGTAATTCAATATGTAGGTTGAAACACAATCATTAACTGAAACAGAAACAGCTGTGAAGATGTCGAGCAGTGCCATTAGCTCACAATTGGCAGAAAACAGTGGGACCCTGGTACACCCATCTACTGTCCGGAGAAGTCTGGTCAGAAGTGGCCTTCATGGAAGACTTGCGGCCAAAAAGCCATACCTAAAACACAGGAACTGGGGTGCAGAAAAATGGCAGCAGGTGCTCTGGACTGATGAAAAAACTGTGTGCAAGTGTACCTAGAAGAATTGATGCTGTTTTGAAGGCAAAGGGTGGTCACACCAAATATTGATTTGATGTAGATTTTTCTTCTGTTCACTCACTTTGCATTTTGTTAATTGATAAATATAAACTATTAAAAACTTTTGCACAGTACTGTATATATATATATATATATACAGCCCTTTTCTGCTGAGTTGGCATAACTGATAATAATAATTAAAAAAAAAACTTACTAAAATTAAACCATCAATTGAGAAGTCACACAAGTGAATTCTGAGTTTGACGGTTTAATGCTTTTCACTGTAAATTATGAAAAAATTGTTCTTTTTACTTTTGAAAATAGTAGATTTAACAGTATTTTACTGGAGTTTTACAAAAATGTAAGAACTCACTGATAGAACACTGTTAACAGGTTTTACTGTAGCATTTTACAATCATTTACAGTTAAATTGGCATTTTTTGCGTTACTGAGCACTGCATCTGACTGTACAGACCTGTAGAACTTAAGTATCGCTCCTTAATATGTATCTTTTCCTGTCTCTCTTACTTTAAACAATGCACTACGATAGTGTTTCAAACATTTATATATTGGTCTAAATTCCTCGGTATATACTTGCGAGTGACTATACTTAGACTGACCCTCATCTTTGGGTACTTCCCTCAGCGCGAGACTGGCTCCTCTGATTAAGACATATGCTGTGGTGATGAAGGCGCGCGCTGCGTGGGGCTTAATTATTTGTCGATCCGCGCAGATGAGTCGAGATGCAATTAGAGGTTAATTGCGAAAGAAATCCGGAGCGTGGCTGACATTGGCGAGGCGGATCATAATTAACTCACCCGCACAAATTGCGCATTTTTCCCTATCCGGCGGAAATGTGGATTGATTTTATTGCTAGATCACGCGTTATTGAGTTCATCACCGCCTATAGGTCATAAGCAGGGAGGAAAGTTGCGTGTGTGTTATCCTATCAGATCAATACACTGAATGACTGTTCACGGGGTTACGGCACATTGAGGAAATATGCAGTTTAGTACATAATTATCTAATCAATTTAACTTTAAACGGTCTGTCAAAACACACTAGGGATTTTTTTTAAAATAATTGTCACCCCTGGATTCTGGTCGCATTTAAAAAATTAGAAGTCTTAATAAATAATTGCTGTGAATTGAAATATGATGAGTGAAATATACGTAGCCTAATTAATTTAATACAGGCCTACTCTTAATTTCTGTTTAGCTAAGCACATTTAGCACATTCTTTTAAATGAGAAAATAACTTAGCAACAGTTCTTGATTTTCCTTCCTAACATGTCTATTCATTTTGCTCTCGTTGTAAGAGAATTACTTGCTCATAAGTTTCTTCCAGTTTTGGAGTGAAAAGATGAACTATTTAGGATAAATCAATGAAGGCTAAATGTATTTCGTAATTTATTTAGCTTATATTAAATAGTTGTTTTTTTTGTTTTTGTTTTGCCAAAATTAAGTTTTATCAAATAAAAAAATTCAGTTGGTCATAGATATTTCACATGCGTTTATGAATGTGTTTTTGAGTTACATAGTAACATGTATATAACGTCTTAGAAGTGTTTGCTCTTTTCTAAATAAACATTTTCTAAGTAAGACAAGCTGGGCTATTGCCTTTCCTCGCGCTCACCTTCCACGTGCGGTTGCATGGGAGGCGTCGCTAGGGGGCGGGAAGAACACCTGTTTAGGCGCGCTCTCAGCTGCTGCGCGTTCGCCTCAGCTGCCACATAGAGGCGTTGCATGTCTACTGCCAGGCTACGCCTCCTCCCATTGGTCCGTTCCGTTCTCTGGGTGGGACGTTCAGATGGGCCATCTTTATAAAGTGGTACATTGCCCCTCTCAGTGCTTCAGTGATACTGCGTGCCAGCGGTGGACAACCGTGCAAAAAAAAAAAAAAAAAAAACCGCTCAAGCAACGGTGACAGCAGTCCATATAACTTTAAAACTGACAGCGGAAGGAGGTGCATTGAGTAGCCAGAATTCCATATCCTTCGTCGGGCTGCGCTGGAGCGTCCCACAAGAGGAACTTACCGAGATTTGTCGCACACATTGTTGCGGTCCGCGTTTGCTGGTGACTGTGTAAAAAGCGCCCGCAGCAGAGCATCATTCCTTTGGACTTCGAGGTAAAGTCTGACGTTTGCTGAACTTGACGCGCGCGCGTTGTGTGGCGGACTTTTCTCGACATGTAAGGAAAGTTTTCGCTTTCTTCCCATGAAAGCTTAAACTTTGTTGCCTCCTGTTAGAGGGAACATAAAACACGGAGGTGAAGAAGGATATTTGAAGTGTCTGATTCTGAAAGGACGGTTTCTCTGCTTTACCACAGAGTCAGGTTGGTGGTTTTGAATTCACGACTCTCAAGTTTCTGCCGCCCTGGCCAGTGATATTAACGCGTGAATTTGACTCGGGATAAGTTGTCAACAAGAGGCAAACTGGCTAGTGTATGCGTACGTTCACATGCATGGGCATACGCATATCTATAAATAGAAGCTCGTGCCTATGTATTAAACACTGGCCACTCATCTACATCATTCACCTTCGCCATAATCCCAGTGAAACCCACGTGTGTCGCTTTGGCTGTTAGGGTAGGTGTCGTCGCATGGACTGACATGGCCACCGATCTCGCCATGAGCGCAGATTTGCCCAACAGCCCTCTGGCTATTGAATATGTCAACGACTTCGACCTCATGAAGTTTGAGGTCAAAAAGGAGCCCCCGGAGGCCGACCGCTATTGCCACCGCCTGCCCCCGGGCTCGCTGTCCTCCACCCCCATCAGTACGCCCTGCTCCTCGGTGCCTTCCTCGCCCAGCTTCTGTGCCCCCAGCCCCGGGTCTCAGCCTGGGCAGAACCTCGTAAATGGCGTCAACAACAACAACAACAACAGTGGCAACAACAACAACACCCAAGGCTCTTCGGGCAAGCCGCAGCTGGACGATCTCTACTGGATTCCCAACTATCAGCATCACATAAGTCCAGAGGCCCTCAACCTGACGCCCGAGGATGCGGTGGAAGCTCTCATCGGTAACGCGCACCACCACCATCACCACCACCAGCCCTACGAGGGATTCCGCGGTCAGCAGTACGTCGGAGAAGACCTCTCGGCGGCCACGAACGGTCACCACCACCCGGTGCACCACCACCACCATCATCACCACGGCCACCACGCGCACGCGCGCCTCGAGGACCGCTTCTCGGACGAGCAGCTGGTGAGCATGACTGTGCGCGAGCTTAACCGGCAACTGAGAGGCTTCAGCAAAGAAGAGGTGATCCGTCTCAAGCAGAAACGGCGAACCCTGAAGAACCGCGGCTACGCGCAGTCGTGCCGCTACAAGCGCGTGCAGCAGCGTCACATGCTTGAAAGCGAAAAGTGCACGCTCCAGAGCCAAGTGGAGCAACTCAAGCAAGACGTAGCGCGTCTCATGAAAGAGCGGGACCTGTACAAGGAGAAGTACGAGAAGCTCGCGAGCCGAACCTTTAACGGAGGCGGCGGCGGCGGCGGCGGCGGCAACGGAGGCGGCAACACTCGGGACCCGTCCAACGGCACTCACGGCAAAACCACTTCCACGGAATTCTTCATGTGAGAGTGATTCTTGTTAAAGACTTTTTCCCACACCAACGTATTCATTTCTATGATTTTCAGTGTGAATCTTATTTGCAGTTCTTATCTTAAATGCTCAATGTCCATTTTAGAACATACACTCTTGAAAATAAAGGGGAACCTTTTGTAAATTCCACAAATATATATTTTATTCACAAGGACTTCAGAGAAACATTTAGGCTGTGTACTGGTGCATTACAGAACCCAGAATGTATCATCCAAAACTTTTTCTTCTCCAAAGAACTACTCGCTTTTCTAGCCAAAATGGTTATAGTCCTTCGCTGAACCTGTAGTGTTGAAAACAAACACTGAGGAACCTTTATTTTTAAGAGTGTAGAGCCTAACATTACAGCGCCAAGTTTGAAGTTTTTACCCATTATTTGTGTATTACTGCACCATAAAAGTCTTAAGGTTAGTGTAATGTTAGGATTATCTTCCACAGATACTGCACGGACCCTTCTACTTCATAAAACCTCCGATCTAAACACGGGATCAGGCATATCCTCCAAAGACCCGTCAGTTTTGGATTCTGTAAATTCGTATGGTTTTTTGTTTGTTTGTTTTTTGTTTTGTTTTTGATGTTTAGAGACAAACAGCCGCATACTTAATATTTTTTCTTGTCTTAACGGATTGACGAGTCTTAATGGCGATGAGAAAATACTGGAAACGAAACTTCAGCTTGGGAAGGAACTTTGGAAGGAACAATAATAATATTTAAACACTTATAAGCAAGAAAGGGAGATAGCAATACATCCTTGACTTTTCTCAGTCGTGAACTGAGGTTGAGGGGGCTTGTGAACTTTGAGGGCCCTCAAGCATTGCTCAAGTCTGCATTACCCCACTAATCCTGCATGCGGGACATGTATGGTACTCCAAACGCGCCAGGTCCTTTCTCTCTTTTCCCCATACAGCACTTGGATGAAAAGCATGGCCCTTAACCACTCTCTCTTCTCTCATTTTTCCCCCTCTTTTTTTTTTTTTTTTCGTTTCTTCTGCTCGACACAAACCGTCTGAAGGAACTCATGCGTTCCTGCGAAATCAGTCCTTACTTTTTTCCCCATATTGTTTAAAAGTACACAATAAGAACAAAGAAACAAAACAAACAAACAAAAAAAAACGAACTGAGCCAGAGTTATTTATTCCCACTTGTACATATGTAGAGGTCGATTGGTGTGTTAATTTAACTTTCTTTTTAAAGTCCTTTTTGCTTGATTATTTAAAACGTCTTAATACGATGTTTGTATGTAGTAGCATGCAAATGACAAAGTTATTCTCATTCTATTGAATATGTACAATTTCAAAGGAAGCCTACTGCACTACGATTCAAAGAATTGGGATTTATAGAACATTTCTTTTCCTCTGTGTTAATCAAATTGCTGTTATGGTGGACATAAAGCGCATATAAACACAAGGACTTTAATTGCTGCTAATATTCTATGCACCAAATTCGAAAGCAATTAACAGAAGCTCTGATTATGTGGATTTTTTACTACAAAATAAATAGAAAATTGGTTAGACGTGGATATCAAAAATAATAGGATCATCTCTTGGAAGTTTTGTTTTTCTTTTCTTTTTTTGATAAACGACATTAAACTGTTAACTTCAAATATAACGACAATCGTCGTTAATAAGGTTAGATGGGTTGTTTTAACTTTTTATGACATTAAAAAACTGTAGCATATGCTGTATAAAGCAGTTGCCTATTGTTTTGCATTGCAACATTGTGAGGATAATAGGCTTCATACTCAAACTACAGGTAGATGTCGCAAGATTAAATACGGATACAATTCAACAATAACAGAGAGACTTGTGTGCAAATATGGCTAAAAGCAATCGTGCGCATTTAATTGATCATTTGAGGTTGAAATCTAGCCAATCTTGTTTCGACCAAAGGAAAAAGTTGCCAAAGTGGATTATCTAATGCACGTAAATGATCCGTTTTCAAATTCTTTCCGACCTGTGTGTGTTTAGTTCCCTAAAAAAATCAATCGGCCAGACTCCAAAAATAATGTCTTCAAGTATGCTCCTCATCTGGGTTAGTATCTGCTTGATATTCTCACCTGAATACCACAGTTAACATTGATTTTATTCTTCTTCTTATTTTTAATAAATTATGAATTATGATGCAGTTCGTTATGAAGCAATCTCTCTGTCTATTGGTCAAATTTGAGGCGCAGCGGCTTGAGGTTACATAACCACATGTGCTGTCCTGTGTGCTGTCTTATGTAAACAAATAAATAATAAAATGGAAAAAGACAAAAAAATCTGTACATAGCCTATAATTTCTATATATTTATCGAAAATATAAATGTCCTTACGTGTCAGTAAGTCCAAACCAAAATGTTTCGAAATGGAATGTTGTTCAGAATCTTGTTTTCATAATGTTTAATAAAAACTTCTGTCAAATGCTTCAGCTTGTTTCCCACTTACTCAACAAGTGTCTTTTCAAAGCTAAAATATGTGATCTGCATAAGCAGCCTATTATACGAAAAACAAAGATTCAGTACATCTGCTAGACTTATAATGCCACGTAAAATAATAATAATAATATTAATAATGCACGAAATAACAAAAAAGACACGAATCTTATAACAATTAAGGCATGTTGAAACGTACCATTTCAAACGTTCAGCTATTGTTGTTATTTTTCTTTACGATTTTAAAAAATTAATTCATTTCAATAATTTATTGTGATTTTGTATGATGAAAGCTTAATACTTGTTATGCGGCATAGAAATGTATTTTATTCTCGCAATGAACACGTTCAAATGCTTACAACGTGACATTCGCTTATTACATTAAGACGTTTACACAAATCTTTAAAATGATATTATTTAAAAGATGAAGGGTGAACAATGATTATTATTATTATTATTATTAGGCTATTATTATTGCTCGCAATACGAAGAACTGGAACAGTAAGAATAAAAAATCCTTTTGAGTGGCACTAAATGTTCCTCTTTTAATCAAGGTTAATTAAAAGTTTGAGTGGTATAAATCGCGATCACTTTTTAGTTTACCCGAGTAATAATATTAAGGCGTAAAATTATGAAATTATGATGAATTATATTTTCATAATGGCAAACATAATACTTTCATTTTTGAACGAGGTTGTAGCCTAATCGTTTGGACCGCGATTTACTTCTCTCTAAAGTGTTCTGTGTCCTGTTCACTTTCTCTTCACCCAATACCAAATTTTGCATAATGTATATAATTATGTCAGAACGAACAGCTTTCTAATATAGTTCTAATATAACCCCCCCCCCCCCCCCCCCCCCCCTCCCCCATTCAGATTCTCACACTTTTCGGCAGCTGAACTTTAATTTTTGTTGAAGTGTTCTCTGCACCTGTTGTTGTATCAAAGGCTAAACTTGAAGTTTATTCCGCAAATGTTTCACTTGACCTATATATATATATATATATATATTATCACAGTTTGTGTGTCAGAGGCAACAGAGGATCAGATGTGATCAGATTCAGTACATGTGTGTACTGCAAGATCTTTATATTGTTAACACTGGTTAGTGTTCTTACATCACATGCATGAGAATCTACAAAACACTGTGCCCATCACATCTATAGGGTGTCTGCTCTCCCCTCTTTTAAAGAAGCATTCATTCACACTGATGAAAACAGTAAAGCAAATGCTTTAAGATTTGAGGTGGGAAACATGTTTAAATCGTTGTTCATATTTTAATGCTTTGTTCAATATGTTGTATGAATAGTGCAACATGGCATTTTGAATAGTGGAAGTTCATTAATTATGTTTCAGTGGGCGTAATGTTGCATTACTTGCTCTCCATCATACCTGCCTGCCACTTATGAGCTATTTCGACCAGCATATTAAGATTAATCGAAATCCCAAATGTTCTGAATTTTTTACACAGTGCTGTAACCAACCTGTCAGTTTAACTCTCTCTCAGAGTTGCTCTGACCATTGATGCCCCTTTCCTGTTCTCTGTGCAGTGTCATTTGTCATTTTCGAAATAATTTGTCCTTTATAATACAGTCTGAATAATCCATCGGGTGAAGGTTATTTTGGAAATAATGAAATCTGTACTCTTGAATGGTGCATGCGTGACTTGGTTGCTCTAGTCCGTTTAATGCAGTTTAGTGAATTTAAAGTAAACCAAGGGGGACACGCATTATTCGGCATCTCTCTGATGTCGATTCGCCATCCCGTCTGTGCTTTCTTATGTGCATTTTGTATGTCTGTAATTGACAGACAAAATTTAGCATATCTGTTTGACAGGTCAAAGAAAGGTTCATACAGGAATAGTTTGTCTCGCTTAGAACAATTAATTGATTCATAGAAAATGTCAATTATTTTCTTTACTTTTCTTAAATACCTTTTTCTACAATGTATAAATGTAAAACCGTGGATGCATTTTTATATGCAGTATTTGAGTACAGAAGTGTGTTTGAGGTTTTTTTTTTTTTCCCCCTCAAGCATCCAGAATTCAACCAGTCTCAACAAAGCTATTTATGGTTGGTTTTTATATCTTTCTTCTTTTTGGACCAGCCCAGGGGGAGCATTTTTGTTTGCCACCGTCTTTTCTGTATAACTGACACTGATTTCTTTTTACTTTTTACTATTAAGACTAGAAGACGGGAGGGCCTGCGTGTATCTTTCTCAAACAGAAATTCAGCCTGGTTGACACACACTGAGTCCCTAAACATGACATTTGTCATGTTTCCATGTTATGCACACAACAGGCCACGTTTGGTTGGAGCAAGAGGTGGCCATTGAGATGCTGTCTGTCCTTGTTCAGTTAGGCAGCGTCCCAGACTGAAGCTCAATCTCAGCATGCTCTCAAACCCATCCCCCACTCTTCTTCCTGACTTCCTCTCATTTCTGCTGTGTCAGAGGAGACAATGTGTGTGACAGCCATCACTTCTTCCCAACCATGTGCCTGACTGACACACACACCGTTTTTGTTTTAACAGCAGGTGTGTGTTTGTTTGAATCAGTTTATTATAATCCCTTAATGCACAAGTGAATTTGAATAGTGTGAATGATGACAAAGCCTATTTTTTGTTTCTTTAATGTATGCTATTTTGTTGCCATCGTTTCTGGGCGACGGTGCGTTCAAGATGAATGTATCGTACTAAAAGGCACAGGTTTGATCTTGCACGATGGTAGCCATAGGCCAAGGTGCATTTATTGAGAGCGGGGAGCTAGGAGAGATGGAGGCAAGTAGGAAGAGAGAGTGAGAGGAAGAGGTAGTGAGTCTTTGGCGTCTAGGCTGCACTGCCGATGAGATTCCCCTGTAGTCAGCGTCTCTATGGCTCAGCTTACAAGAGAGGCAGACGCACATTCTCTCTCACACACAATGCACTTCACACACTCATGAGGGCACTTTGGAAATGTGTGCATTGTGTGTAGGATACACTTGTGTAAACCACATTTTATATGTGGGCCTACTGACTATCTGAAAGAATACAGTAGGAATCAAACAAGCAATTTATATGTCATCATAGAAAATATACTGGCTGTCAGAAAGAAACAAAATTAACAATTGGATTCATAATGGTTGCAATAAAAAGGCTCCCCTCTAGAGGTCTGTACGCTGGCCACGTTTATTGGACGTGTTTGAAATCATAGACACAAAATGTCACAACCCCTAAATAAATCGACAGCTTGATGAATCGCCTATGAAGCTCTATTAACGCTTAGCAGGTATTAATAATTATTTAGAACGCTCTCAGGATTGAATTAGTGACCCAGGGCGCGCACCGTGCGCGATCCCCAAACGCCGACAAACTCATTACTGCGGAACGGCTCCCTCCACACAGCGAGCGGAGCCACGGCGCAGCACCGACCCGCTGAAAAAAAGCAATTTACAGATGGTGAGTGAGCGACCCTTCGCCGCTGCACAACCGGCTGTCACACACACATAAACGCGCGCGCATGCACGCACACTCGCGCTGACACGCTGTGTGCTGAATAGACAAAGCGAAAAAAAACATGCTATCACAGGGAGAAAATCTGCAACGCAAGCGATTTTTTTCCTCAGTTTTTCGTGCACACGAAAATAAACAAATAAATAAACAAACAGACAAACAAATGGCTCCTAATGCTGCACCGTGCCTGATTATGAAAAGGAAGCGATGAAATGCCTGAAGATTTGAATTTTTCAGACTTTCCCACTCTGCCAATTACTGTGTGGAAAGAGCTGCTGTCAGTCATGTCTCCCCTTGACAGCCTACAGCTAAACAGTGCGCACGCGGAACTCCCTCTGGCTTTGGGTGAGGTGAAGATTGGGGCCATGCAGGAAAAAGAAAACAAGACTTTTAAAGGCAGATTTATTTATTTCTTTTTTCTTTTTTTTCTTTTGTTGGGCACTAGGAAATATATTGGCTCTGAATGTCTCATTTCATGATAATAATAATAATAATAATAATAGTTCTAATTCTGTGCAGAATGATATAAATGCTAAATGGCAATAAACTTGAGGTGTTGCTGTAAGATGCTTAAATTCAAGAAATGGTTCGAGAAGTAACAGTGGAGCTCATCTTGTGGTTGTGCGCTCAAATCCCATTAACGGCAGGGTATACACCATATTCAGTACGTGAATGAAAACTGTGAGGGATACATGTATAGATTGTACAGTCTTTTTGATTACATTACATTTTCTTCAATTTTTTCATGAGGAAAAATTCTAGAAAGACATATTTTCAAAGTTGAATGATCGACAACCCGGTACACAGCAGTGTAGGATGGCTTTCCATAAATTCACCAAAAATAAATAAATGTGACATCTACCCTGAAAAAAGTCCCTTCTCTTTCTCTTTCCTCTCGATGGTCTCTGTAAATAAAAAGTGGCAAAAAATCAAATAAACTTATAATCAATATTATGTTGGCTCATGGCTCAAAAGCTACTATAAGATCAAGTGGGAAGCTGAAGTCATGTACTGGTGTCTTGGTAACACTTTACAATAAGGTTTCATTTGTGAAAATTAGTTAAGAATACTTAAACATTACCTAAGATTAATAAATGTTGTTTATTTTTACATTTACTAATACATCAAAAATTGTAGCTTGTGTTAATGCACTGTGAACTAACATAAACATTGAATAATGTATTAACTAACACTAAAAAAAAAAAAAAAAATTGATGTAACTATTAGCAAAATGCATTGTTCATAATGCATTAACTGTTTTTAACAAATAAGATCTTTGTGTAAAGTATTACCAGTGTCTTTTCCAAATATATAGTGAAAGTGGTGTCCCATCCTTGGAATTTGTGCTCTTCATGTCACCCATTCAAGAGCCCACACACACACACACACACACACACAGCAGGCAGCCGTTTTTGCTGCGGCGCCCGGGGAGTGATTGGGGGTTAGGTGCCTTGCTCAAGGGCACCGCAGTTGGGGGTAATGAGAGTGGAAGAGAGCGCTGTTCATTCACTCCCCCCACCTACATTTCCTGCCTCTACTGAGACCCGAACCCATGACCTTCGGATTGACCCCGGCGTGCTTTGAACACACAATCCTCTGATCTACCGTTGCACCACTTTTTGCCTAGGAAAATGTGTGTATTATTTTTTCTAAATATTTGGTGAGAAAGTGCATTCAGTCATCATATTAGAATAATGAATTTATGAAATAACTGAGATTAATGTATCTGTCAGCCTGTCCTTCACTGGCCACTCTTTGTTTTACAGGCACTCATTGACCTGCAGTGACCTTCAGAAAGAGGTTGTGTTTTCGCTGATTCACTCTGATCCATCTCCACACAAGCCTGCTGTGTTTGCACCCTTGATCACATGTGTTTTTCAGTTCTCCCCACTCACTCTATCAGCTGCAGTTCTTCAGAGCAGGTCAGTTCAAGCCTTTGGTTGTCGGTGAATCTCGCCGTCACAAATACAGGCTAAAGAGTGTGATACGATTGTTCTCTCGCTGTCTTGACACAGTGCAGTTGGTGGTTGCAGGTCTCGGTTTGTGTGGCCATAATGAAAATAAAAGTAATGCATTGGCTGGAAGAAGTGTCTTTAGTGACACTGGGGTCAATCAGCAATCAATTGCTCCATTACTCCACAGGACCTAGCCAACAGCCATCACACACATATACACGCTCTGGACTCCTCATCCACAAAATCTCCCCCTCTGTCTTTTTGTCTTATAGCCCGTGGCCCATTTTACACCGCATGTATAAGAGAAGCAAAAGCGCGAATGCAACAACAGATTTGTGCCGTTCACACTGAGAGCTTTTCCACTGCGTAACCGACTTGCAAGTGATTTCTGGATATATTAAGTATTTCTTTTGGCTGTCAATTGGAAAATGTTATCAAGAGTTGGCTATTGTGAATTATTACGAACTTGATCGTTGAAAAGTGAAATCTAATTTATAAAAGAAACCATAGTTTAGCAATGAGCTTCTTAATTGTCTCAATGTAGTCAGATTTGCTGAATATTCAGGTAAAATTTGTTAAAAAAGGAATCGATAATCCTTTTCAATTCCAGTTCAGTTCCTCTATTTAAATGTTGTATTTAAAGTGAGGTAGAAAACAGGAAGCAGAGAAGGATTTCTAATTTTATTTTAAGTTAGAATGAAAAGAAATCCATGTAACTGCAATATGTGTAATTATTAACTAGAAAAAGAAATTTCTTAATGAAAAATAATTAAACTTTTCCAGAGTAAAAGAACAAGATAGTTATGTTATAGCAATTAATATATAAAGCAAATTCATAAGCACTGCTATTCAGATGTTTGGGTTCAATTGATCAAAAGTGACTGTAAAGAAATTTAATAATATGAACAAAATTCAATTTCAAATAATAATTTCTATTCATCAAAGAATCCTGACAAAAAAAGTGTATCATGATTTCCACAAAAAGGTTTTTGAGCATATTAGAATGATATCTGAAGGTTCATGTGACAATACATTAATATATACATTAACATTAATATAGAAACTGACTATTTAAAATTGTAATTACTGTTTTTACAGTAATTCTGCGCAAATAAATTCAGCCTCAGCAAGCATGAGACTTCTTTAAAAAAAAAAAAAAGACAATTAAACAATCTATAGACCTCAAATTCATTTTCACTTTATAGACCTATAAGTGACCCTAGACCACAAAACCAGTCATTAGGGTCCATTTTTATTAGAAAGCTGAATACATCTTTCTATTGATGTATGGTTTGTCAGGATAGGACAATATTTGGCCGAGATACAACTATTTGAACATCTAGAATCTGAGGGTGAAAAAAATCTAAATATTGTGAAAATTGCCTTTAAAGTTGTCAAAATGAAGTCCTTAGCAATGCATAACCACTCACAAAAATACATTTTTGATATATTTACAGTAGAAAATTTTCAAAATATCTCCATGGAACATGATCTTTACTTTAATATCCAAATGATTTTTGGCATAAAAGAAAAATCGATCATTTTGACCCATACAATCTTGGCTATTGCTACAAATACACCCGTGTGACTTATGACTGGTTTTGTTGTCCATGGTCACATATGTAAAACACAATCATTGTCCATAAATTCCAGTTCAGTTTCCTGATCAATCAAATTCATATTTATTTTTATGTATAGTCAATCCATTTTTTTTTTTTTTTTTTTTTTTACAATTAAAATCCCAATTTAGTTTCACAGTGTAAATACCATAAACCGGAGGCATAAAATGAGTTTAGCTAGAAACAGATGAAGGGGGAGATGTACAAGAGAAGTAGGGAGCGATAGAACGAAGCCAGCGACCAGCCGAGTCCACTGACACTATCATTACTCGTGTACGTCAGTAAGTGGGCCAAAAGCGCTTTCCCTGAATGAACACACACAGAGTCAAGGACCAGGATCACCGCTCATCTGCTGTAAGAGTCTCCCCCTCTCTCTGCCTTTAAACCACAGATGCACAGGACAATCATACGCTCCATCTGCACTCGACTGATGCTCCTCTCCATTGGGTGGTGCACTTCAGCAGAGAGAAGAAATTCAGCTATATGCCATCAATGCAATTGTCTTTTAATTCATTTCAAAATGCAAACTAACAAATCTTCATTTCCTAAAAAAAAAAGAAAAGTTTCTTATAGATATGAGGAGTTTAGGAATGTATGCAAAGGATCTGCAGTTCTACCAGAAAGACTCGGGAGGTAAATTAACTTGCAATGAAATTTATTAACAATCAGCAAGCAAACATTGTAAGATAAAGTTCTTTGGCGTAGGCCCCGTCCGTAGCTTAGATCCTGAGGGTTGCGGACTCTGCATTTCCTGCCTGAAGATGAAGGCAGGGGCGTAGCCGACCCCCGGGAGGTATGGACAGGGACCATCCTGGTGGTGGTGGGGAGGATGGAGGTTAGGTTTCGCGTCAGCATCTGCGAACTCAGACAAGTGTGATGAGTACCGATCTTATATACTACATGTGTTGGATAATGATTGGTTAGATCTAAATTAGTAGTGACGTAACATTGAGTCTTCCTGACAGAACTTGCGCTAGAGCTTTCATTTCTACCAGAAAGACTCGGGAGGTAAATTAACTTGCAATGAAATTTATTAACAATCAGCAAGCAAACATTGTAAGATAAAGTTCTTTGGCGTAGGCCCCGTCCGTAGCTTAGATCCTGAGGGTTGCGGACTCTGCATTTCCTGCCTGAAGATGAAGGCAGGGGCGTAGCCGACCCCCAAAAATGGTGAAGGATAATTTATCCTGTGACGGAGCCTACCCCCCCCAAGAACTGTGAAAGGAATGGAAATATGCCAGTACTGATTCTTGTGGTTCCTAGGCAGAAAAAAACATAAATTGACTTAGAGACTTGTACTTACCAGTGGAGAAGCTGCTAACCGTGGCGCAAGAGGCAGGGAAGGATGAATACCACTGAGTGGTGAGAGAGAAAGCGAAGAGAAGCAAGGAGAAAAAAAGAGTTAACACAGGTTGACACAGGCCACGTTAGGCCACATAGATGACTCCTTGCACAGCGACACAGGCCACGTTAGGCCACATAGACAACGCCTTGAACGGCGACACAGGCCACGTTAGGCCACATAGACGACTCCTTGCACAGCGACACAGGCCACGTTAGGCCGCATAGACACAACACCCTTGAACGGCGACACAGGCCACGTTAGGCCACATAGACAACACCCTTGAACGGCGACACAGGCCACGTTAGGCCACGTAGACAACACCCTTGAACGGCGACACAGGCCACGTTAGGCCGCATAGACGACTCCTTGCACAGCGACACAGGCCACGTTAGGCCACATAGACACAACGCCTTGAACGGCGACACAGGCCACGTTAGGCCACATAGATACAACGCCTTGAACGGCGACACAGGCCACATAGACACAACGCCTTGAACGGCGACACCGGCCACGTTAGGCCACATAGATACACGCCTTGAACGGCGACACAGGCCACGTTAGGCCACATAGACACAACGCCTTGAACGGCGACACAGGCCACGTTAGGCCACATAGACACGACGCCTTGACCGGCGACAAGTGACAATTTGATTATAAGTGAGTGAGATAGTAACACCACCACCAGTATTTGCATGAATTACCTTGATTGTAACTTGAGAGCTTGCTGAGCTTTTTGGAATCTGGTCTTATGTATGATTCAGTAGCAGAGGAAGACAGTCTTCCCAGGGGCTTGATGGCCGATGTTGAAAAATCCTCGGCTGCGGTGGTTGCTACCACGATTCTGAATGAAGGCCATTCCCCAGTAGAAGGGGAAAAGATTGAGGCATCCTGGAACAGAAGCTAATTGAGTCCTGAACAAAGCTTTACCAAACTGTTCTCCATTAGAGAGAAGTTGACAGTAGTTCTAAGTGAACTTAGATATTTAATCATGGAAGGAGGGACGGAATTTGTTATTAACTTAGAAAAGTTAAAGTGACACCAGACCTTTGGAGTCACACGGAGTGTTTAAGGAAAAGAGTTAAGAAATTAGGTGAACGCCCACGAGCAAGACTGATGTTTAAATCTGTGGTAAATTCCCAGGGACACATGAAGCCGTAAGAAAGGCCTCTAGCATTGTAGTGATACTTTGCAGAAGATGAATGATTGGCAGGCGTTAACAGAAGGTTTACAGGAGGATTTGGCTATGCCTTTGGGTGGCCGTCGAATAGATGAAATGAAAGACTTTGGCATTTAGGATTAAAATACAATGCATAAAATATTTCCTGCTAGCAATCTATGGATGGGTGAAATATAAAGATTACAGTTATCATGATTAGAACGACAAGGAACAGTGGTCGTGATGGAGATGGGAATACCGGAGTGATAATACCGGAATAATCTGTGGTGTAAGCGTTGAGTGTGAAAGGAGCAAACCTTTTGCTTAAATCGGCTAGGCATTTTATGTAATTCAACACGAGATCTGATCAGGGTGAAAGTTTTTTTTTTTTTTTTTTTTTAATATAAATTGTATGTACTCATGTCTTTCCGTGTTTGAACGACATTCCCTCGGATGTTCACTTGATGCCACAATGAACCGGCATGAAGAGATAATCGGTTCACGAGCCGCTGAAGGATCTGTCACGACAATTAAAGAGCCCCTATGAGTATTTAGTGTTTAACAGCTAAGAATTACAGTATATTAAATATGAAAAAGTTTTTCAGTGTCCTCTTGGCTCCACAATGCATTCTCGCCCCGTGAGAACATGATGTGTGGCGCGAGAGAGCAGGCCGGTGGGCATTGCAACAGTGGCGGGTCTTGCGAATTGCACGGGCTAAAATCTTTTGACTACCAAAATGACGGACGGTAGTTCAGCGTCAGTGACAGACCAGACTATACTCGTGTTAAGAAGGGGAAGGAGGGGGCAGCGTGACTTGTTATTTTAAGGATACCGCGAACTCAGTAAAACCCTGTATCGTTGGTTAAAGTCTGCCATGTTTGATAGGTACGACCTAACTCATCCCTCCAATCTAGAGCTTGACGCAGAATGTCTCTATAATGCTAAAGGATGACAAATTCGGGTGAATGGGAGGTTCGTAGCTAACTGGGATCGGAAGTTGAGAAAAACTGCCTCGTCATCGCGGTCAACCATAAGTCTGTCACTGTAAGCGATGGAAGCAGTAAAGTAGCCAGGTTAGCACCTTTAGCCCGAACTGTTCCGCCAACGGGCAAAAATTCATAATCATATTACTAAGCAACCACTAGGAGGGATGACACGAAAGAGGTATCGTTTTAAAGTTTAGAACTCGACTTTTTAAAGCAACCAGTCATTGCTTTCAACTCTTAATGAGTGCTGAGTTAACCTCTAAGACGGAGTGTACCGCCCACAGGCAAATCATGCCTATAAAAATATTAATAATCAAAATGTTCAAAACTCCAGCCTTCTTCATCACAAAATAGGTGTCATTGAAAGCTAGAGTCTGAATTTTACATTGAATGTAAGCACTTTGAATAAATCCGAGTACTGCAAAGTTATTTACTGAAAAGCCCAGTATTTATTTTTTATTTTTTATTTTTTTTTTATTTATTTATTTATTTATTTATTTTTTTTGTTGAAACTCCACAAGACCCAAATGTAAAAATTAAACTAATGCAGCATTTATGTCACGTTTTGGCTCTTAACGTCATGAAACATGCACCGATTGTGGTAAAATGGCATCATTATTTATGGCTGATTCTCATGATTAAAATTAGTCCAACATAGTCATAATCCAATGAAGCGATCACGATATCGATCGCGCGATTACGACACAAACCCCCACGGCGCACAGCTGCTATAGCTAAACTAAATGTAGCTATCAGTGGCATTTCAGCATAAAACAGGCATAGATTGTGGAAATAGCACATCATTACTTACAGTTGATGCTCCCGATTGAAATGACGCCAAGATCAACGGATTCCCACGTGTGGATCACATGCTACTCCACGTGAAAGTGCAATTTTAAAAAATACCCACTAGGGGGCGACGAGGGCTAAACAAAAAGGCCACCTTAATTCCAAATGCTCCAACTTTTGATACTTCATGGGATCACCGCAAATTAGAATCCAGATGCAGGTATGAAATGAGAAGGGTTTTTTTTTTTTTTTAAGTTTCCTTCAAAATTATAGCAAGGAGAGTCAAAAGGTGGGTATCTTTGATAGTTATGAGTCTTTACTTTTGTGTGTCACTCAGAAAAAGAACTCTGAAGATACCCTAAGGTTTTAAGGGGTTAATGACCTTACCTAGGATGAGAGATCTGAGTTGGGGTGACATCATAACTGCAGCAGGTGGGACAAAACACCTACCGAACTCTTGAACTGATGCGGCAGTGGAGTGACTAAGATTTGACGTTGCAGTTGTAGCAGGACGCCTACAAATGGCGTCTGGATTGTGTGATGAGAATTTAGAAGGGTAGATGAGGTCGAAGCCACACGCTGTTGATTGCTTGATCCGAGAGGAGTAGGGAAAATCTTTTTGTTTAATGCAATTTGGAAGAATGAATACTATAAATCCAACGGTGCGATTCTCTGAGCTGTGCGCGAACTAGCATGGCGGCGCGTGGAGCTTATCTAACGCGATCATTATGAGTGATTACACAGCAAAACACGTACACTTGCGCGTATTTGACGATGAGAATGACAGATATGTCCAGCTATAGACCTCAATTTGTTAATATTTAACGGAAAATGAATAATCAGATCATTAGTCATACAGCGCTGTTGTGCTGCCGTGTGTCACATAACGAGCACCGTAAAGCAATAAAGTAACACGTTCTGAAAGACGGTCGCTTTGAAAAAGCTCGCGCAGAGCGTTCAGCCGGAATATTTTAAACTTACGTGCGAAAGGGTTAGCTGGCTCTGAAAGGCATTGAACAACTTTGACGAGCTGTGAATTTACATCCTCCGGTTCAGATATCCATGCAGCAGCGGCACTGAATGCGTGTACTGCAAACACATGGAAGAGGAGATGCAGGACAATATTTTCGTCAGAATCTGAATAATCGCAAGCGGTGAGATTATTCAGGGACGAGGTTGAGTTTGCAACTGAATGCTAACAATTAGGTTTCGCGTCAGCATCTGCGAACTCAGACAAGTGTGATGAGTACCGATCTTATATACTACATGTGTTGGATAATGATTGGTTAGATCTAAATTAGTAGTGACGTAACATTGAGTCTTCCTGACAGAACTTGCGCTAGAGCTTTCATTTCAAAGAAAGGACATGACAAGGAGCTCATTAATTCTTAACACGTCCAGGAAGCCAGGAGGTGACCGGTACATGGTAACAGAGCTTTTATTTTACATCCATTTAGCATTATAAAGTAATGATGTTCTGAATGAACAGTAATGAAAGTTTTGACATTGTTTTCCTGCAGATTTCAACCTGACAACCCAATAAAGACTGGAGCTTTTTTCTGCTCTAGTGCATTCCAGAGTTCTCTAATTCTCAAACTACATTCACGATTCTGTAGCAGGTAAAACTCTCTACACATTTGTGATAAACTGTTCTTGAACACATATCGACCTTTTCCTTTTCTTTTTCTTGGCATATGACATAATATATATATATATATACGTATATATATATATATATATATGAACCAAGTTTGAATCAATATACAGTGGAGTCCAAAAGGGAACATTTTAATCTTTTTAAATCTGGTATTCAAAATCTGAAAGGAAAGAAATGTTAGATATTAGGATTAAAAGAAAAAAATAGAGAAAAGTTATGATGTAAAATTAAGATATTTTTTGAATGTTTAAAATTCCTCAATATTATTTATTTCAACATTCGAATCTTATATTTATTTCTTTCAAGTTCAATTTTATGACAAACTTCATGCAGCTTGAGTACTGGTGTCTTTAAAGCAAAAAAGGGACATATACTAAGAAATTCTTTCACAATGAAATGAAATTAAAATGATAGTCACAATGAAATCAAAATTGTATAGTAAATTAAATAGTTTTTTTTTTTATGGTACATTACTATATTTGTAATGAATCGTTCCAAACCCTTAATTCTTTAAAAATATAATGTGACCTAAAATAACTTGAAAATGAAAATAACCCCTCGCTCTTGCAGTGAAATCTCTTCTTTGATGATATTTTTCAGTGCAAGGGCGGGACAAACTGTCACTCACATGAGATCACACCAATAGCAAACAACAATGACCCGACGATCCAATAGGATCCTGAAAGAACAAACCCAAGTCCCACCCTACATTTTTTTTCTTATTCGAGAAGCCGTTTCACTCAGAAATATTTCACCTTAGGGAAGAAAAGACTATTGCAAAGTCATGTTTTATGTCGACTTTAAAATAATTTATGCTTAATTTTTAAAAAATTAATTAAAAAATGTAAAATATATTTTACCTCAAATTGTTGTGCTGATTAATTCAATGATTAAGTCCAATGGTTGAGAAGCATATTCACTACTTATTATGTGTGTGCATGTGTCTAATAGATACTGTATGTGCTTACACACATATGCGTGTGTGTGTCTGATGTCTAGGGTTAGGATATAGAATATAGGCCTACAGTTTGTGCAATAAAAAATTCATTATGTCTATGTAATGCCCCCATAAAACATGGAAACCCAACGTGTGTGTGTGTCTAATAGAGACCCTACTTAAATGCCTCCTCTTAATTGGGTAATCTTAGATTTAGTGCACTTGATATCTGCTGACAGACAATGCTCCAATATCCAGGTTCTTGGATTGATACCCTGTCTTAACATTGGCAGTCTCTGTTGTATACTGCAGCCCTGAGGGTCCTCTCTAACACACTCTGACAAAGTGCCACATGTTATGCACTGCATTATCCGCCTGCGTTTACGTCTCTTCCAAGACCCTCTATTGTTTCTGCTTCAGTATTTTTGTTAATGAACCATGGAAAGTTGTTGGCATTCTCTCCTTCAATCTATTTTTAAGAACGTACTGACAGATTTATAGGATATCGTGGCCAAACGTACCATAATACGACAAACTAAGTGCCTCTAACAAGCTAAAAAGATGCATATAATGGAAGAAACTCCAAATGTTTAGTATAAAAAATGAATAGTTTCTCCTCTCATTTGAAAGGCCTCCGGTTCATGTCCCAGTTTACCCTTGTTCCACTTTATAAGCCCTAATAATACAGAAGAGAGCAAAAACAGAGCAGAAAGTTTTCTGCTAAAGACTGCACACTCAGCTCGACTCCCACAGAACGGTTGTAGGGAGAAAGAAAACAGAAATTGTGGTAAGAATAGTCGCGCAAATGACAAGAAACTGGCACGTAATGACAGAAAGAGGTGTATTAGCACCAGCTGCTGGTTAGCGTGCGGGCGCATGTGTGCGAGAGAGACTGACAAATCATCTCTCTGGTCTAAATGACGGAGAGCATGTCTTGTGGTGAGACGCACTGGCAGTATGAGGTCATGGTGGAAGAAAGGCTGACTTTCCTGCATATCCCATTCCTACACTGCATTACTGAGTGCGGCTATGATGAATTATGACACCCTAGTCATCTGCGATTTCCTGTTGTGGTGACCCTAATTTAAGCCATTAACATTTGGATCTCCCACTCAAGAACTCCTCCACACTCATCTCATTTTCCACTTGTTTTGTGTCTTTTCGTTCGCTCTATCCCCCTTTTGTTCTCTCCTACATCTGAAAGTCAAGCATTTCAGAAGACGTCAGGTACGTGAACTTGTCTTTTCGTTTTACAATTGATTTCTCATCCATTGGGGCAGACAATTTACCTACCTGTCTTGTCTGAGGCCATTTTAAATGGGTGAATATATTCATGGAAACATGACCGAGCATGTAAAGCATGCAAACTATCATTGCACGGTTCCCTTGTGTATGTTGCAGGATGACTTGCTGCTCTTGTGGGACTGTTTTCAATGAAAAAAGTGTTTTGTTGCCTCTTCTGAAAGAGAAAATTACCTATTTCCTTATCAAATCGCACGTTCCCAGAGGAATCACGCAGGCACACACACACACATAAGCTCAGTAGTGCTGCTGTTTATGTTGCGTGATTGTGTTTGAGTAAACTGTGGAGCTGTGAGTGTTGTGCGCCCTTAGCGTGCCTCCGGGAGCCAACAGAAGTCAGACATAGACTCCGCTCAGACACCAACACAGTGACACTTGCACCCAAGCTGACATAAACACACACACACACACATGTGCAAATACAAACAGGACGGCTCTCTGTAAACCCCACCCTTACAAGATAGGCACTTATAAATAAATCACTCTTAAGCCCAGCCTCACCTGCTTCTGTTTACATCACTGAAATATGCATGGCACCTTTATTAACATTTAAGGGCGGATGTCAAGCAATTGCAGGTGCTCTCACACATCATGTCACATATTAGCTAATCCTTGCACCATCATTTGTATAATCAAATTCTTGATGTTATGTTACCCACAAAGATTTTGCTACTTGTTATGCTTGATTGAATTTTATGACACTGGGCAAATTCAATCTCTTGAAACACTGCCTTATCAAGTTTGTCACAGACATTCTGAAGGTAGAAAATGTAGCTGAGAGAAATGTGAGAGATTGTGTGATGTTGAGGTTTATCTACAACAGAATCGAGTGACTTAACCGATGGAATTATACTTCATTTGTAGGTCAAACAAAAACAACAAAAAAATATATAAAATAATTAAATACAAAATGCAAATTTACAAATTATAACATTTTTGTATTGCAGGTTTCAGGTATGTTCAAGTCTTTGGCACAGAGTCCAACACAACTCAGCTCAGCCCAACTCAAATAAACTCAACTCAACTCAAATCTCAAGTTCGAGTCTTCAACCTTTGTCACAGGTACATGTCAAATCCATTTTCTGTAGCACATAAGCTGATTTCATCAAGTGCAACATGTTGCTGGATCAATATCTTTGTTGATCCTGGAACAACATTCCAATCAGCCAATCAGATAAGATTTAAGGAGCAAGTTTACAGTTTATGTCAAGTTTAGGCTTACAAACAAGATTTGGTGCATGCTTCTACATCAGTGTTATTCGTCATTTCCCTCTGATATTAGGGATAACTTCTAGGTAGGGTTAGGCGTAGGGATATGGTTAGGATTAAATTTTCAGACAGGAAGATTGTTCCAGGATCAGCAAAATATGTTGACCCAGGAACGCGTTTAACTCTGCAAAATCAGGACGTGCCAAGAGTGGCACTTGTAGTTTTTTAAAGTTTTTTTTTTTTTCTTTCAGTAAATGACACTTAAAATATAAGTTCACCCAAAAATGAAAATTCTGTCATTTATTACTCACCCTAATGTCATTCCAAACCCGAAAGACCTTCATTCATCTTCAGAACACAAAATTTGGAGTCAAAGTTATACCTCAAGTCCTTAAAGTTTTGGTCTTTCATTTGCAATAAATAAGTAAATAAATAAATACATTACTGTGTATCTCTTAGGAACTTTACATCTCATTCAGTGTACAGAAGAATTGCTCTGGAACTGTAGCATGTAGCAGCAAGGAGAAAAAAAAAATAGCCAAGCCAAATAAGAGGGGCAAACAAAGTCATAGATGTGTCACAGTGTTCTTGAGTACACCTCTTGTATTTCTGCCCAAAGAGACACACTTTGGAGAAACTCCCAGTCTACAATTTGAGGGGGAATACAGATATTCATCAAACCTGTCTGGAGAAATTCCCTTGGACCCGATGTATCCACGCCTGAAGATGGGGAACCGAGCGACTCTGATGAGTCAGATAAATCTTCAGTGTCCCTGTGGAACACTGGGACTTTGGCATGTCCGAACAATAGATACCAATAGAAAATGTGAAATTCAGTGTAGTTTTAACAGATTATTCAACAAAAATAAGACAGCAAATATTTTCATGTGATTTAAATTATGCCTATTCAAAGCAGTGATTTAGAAAGCTAAGGAATTAATCAGATGATTAGTCAATGATAGATGAATAGAAAACAACAACATATTTAAATGCTTCGTGCTAAGGATGATTGATGGCTGGAAGAGAGGAAATAATGGATAGATAAATACACAGTAGAATGGTGGTCTGGATAACAGATGCCCACAACACAGTGGACCAAACTTTGTCCTTGTTCTACCCTGACACCTGTGCCATACCTGGGATTCAAAGGCTATACAGAGGTGATTCCCACTTTCAGGGCATTGGGTAAATCACAGCCTCAACACAATGAGATGCACTGTGCAGCGGTTATGCACTGTTAAGTATTCATTGATGAGAAAGTATCATTTGAGATATTTTGTCTGCATCTACAAGCGCATGATTGTGTGAGCTTGCAGGTATGGGGGTGGCAAGTGAGACTTGTTGTGACATGCGTGCCAACCGTCACCAGGGAGTCAGTACTCGGTTGACACTGTGAGAAAGTGAGAGAGGTGGAAGACCAGCTGTGCCACTGAAGATGGAACAGATGGACACACTGTTTCATACACATCATGCTGCCTAGAAACAACAAATATCAACAAGTTACTCAGTTAGGTGCACTTGATTATTTTAAATTTAATTTACATGTACTGACAAGATGTCTTGACTGATTAGGCAGCGATCTTTGTGTGTTTTGTGTTTCTGTAGGGCTATATATATATATATATATATATATATATATATATATATATATATGTATGTATATATATATATATGTATGTATATATATATATATATATATATATATATATATATATATATGTATATGTATATATATATATATATATATGTATATGTATATGTATATGTATATATATAAATATATATATATATATATATATATATATATATATATACATATATATATATATATATGCAGTCAAACCAAAAATTATTCAGACATTTTTATATTTTTGATATATGTTTACTACTACTTTATTCAGACACTTTGACCTGACCATGTTTTGCTTGCGTTATCTGACATTATCAAGATTAATTTTTGCTCTTGTCATATTTTATTACACTTCTGTCTATTATTACTCCTCTCAGGAGAATCTCATATGATCTGGTTGATCTGTATGAGGACATTTAACTATTAGGATTTAAAGTAAAGTTCTAAAAAGTGTTTTTCCGACATTGTTAAAGGCTGATATGTAAAAGAAGGACCCTCTACAATCTCATGTTTCCTCTGACAGGCCTTTAAATGTTTGTCCATGTATACTGTATGTGTGGGAGGGACTATTTGTCCACTGTGGACTTTTAAATATTTATTCAATGTCCACACATGCAGTAAACAAGCAGTCTAGCTGTGGGGTAGTGTGCCGTGAGGAGAAAAGGAAAGAAACAAAGGAAAGAGAGAGAAAAGTAGGTGTGATCTTTAAGAAGAATGCTTGTTTGGGAACCACAGGAACATGGAGTATGACACTGATTTGCTCCGTGAGACGGTTCCCCAAAAGCATCAAGTCTATTAAAATTTGATGATTATATTTCCTCTACAAAAAAAAACAAAAAAAACACAACCAGACTCCATGTCAATAGAGGCATGGTGGCTTTGTAAAAGAAGCATGAGAGTTAAGCCCAATGGAGATGTAGTATGGACCCTCATATTTATATTATTACAACAATGTTAATACACTTAATTCTATTATTATTATTGTTATTTAATATAATAAGCTATTATAATGTAATTCAACTTATTTTGCTGAATTTTGCATTCACACACGATTAAACAGTCATATAATCAGTACATTTTTATATAAAAATTGCATGGATTAAATGTGGTGTATGGAACAATAGGTTTATTTTACGTGTAAAACCAAGAATAAATGGTGAATATTTCCCTCTGCAGCCATCAGTCAGGTCACACAACTAAACAGCTTGAAATATTCATTGAGTATGCTTAAGAATCTATTAGCTACATGTACATGCACATACGTCTGCTCAAGTGTGACGGCAGGTGTAACCTTGTTGTGGGACTCCGTTAGAACACCCAGTCAGGGGTCGAGAGATTCAGAGATGGTGTGCGGTTACCGTAGCAATGTTTCACACCCCTCTGGAGTTGAATGTTACCCCCCTGGTATGGATTCACACACATGTTTTGGACACTTGCAAAAGGTGTCAACTAGATGTGAGAAGAAGTGATGAAATCATGTGAATGCCCTTAGCTTTATTAATAATTAGTAAAAGAATTATTGAAGTAATCTTGAAATCCAAATGAACAATTCTTGTTTTGTTTTTTGTTTTTTTGTTTTTTATGGAATATCGCAGTATTTTTAATAAATTATTCATCCTCGCATTACCTTTTATATTCATGTTCCCTCGTAATCTTTACTCAAAATAATGTCAGTGACATCTCTTCTCTGATGATGTCAACCTGTCACTCACATGACGATCCAATTCATTCCTGAAGGACAAAATCAAGTCCTTTTCTTGATCGAGAAGCTGTTTCACTTCTATATACGTCACAATAGGGAAGAAATCGCTTCATGCTGACTTGCTGAAACAGGATGTCTTAATGAATATTTTTACCGTGTTACTTTCTATATACTAGTGGTATTACTATGTATTTAAAAAGCATGCATGATCATTTATCATAATACAAAGATATTATGAGTCTTTTAAGAAGAAATGAGATATTTTTCTTGGTTTTGCCGGTATGACGGAGCAGTTGATAACGTATTGTTCATTTTCTATTATCAGGCACTGGAGTATTAACTCACCAAAAGCCACTGAACAATTAACTTCCTTCCTTCCTTCAATAATGAGCACAACAACATGTCCCTAGTGCACTTGTGACTACAATTCATTAGCAACCCTCTCTCTCTCACTCTCTCTCTTGCTCTCTCTCGGAAAGAAATGGAAAGAGACTGATTCACAGTGGTCGTTTTGTGAATTATTTATTCCTTCCTTTTCTGTACCTGTCCTTCATTTCTACTCTCTTTTTTTTTCTGCCTGGCTCTCTCTCTTGTTATAATAAACTTGAATTGACATGTGTAAAGTGGGTTTTGTGTCTATTGAAATCTTGGCCGTGTTCTCCAGTACTGTGACATAACTGTCTTGTTCTCAGTGTTATGTCTGTTCACTGAGGTGAATGAAAGGTCAGAGGGAATCGTGTCACAGGGTCAAAGGTTGTGCTAGTGGACAGATGATGTATGGTGATGATGTATGATGATTACAATAATATTTACATGTTTAAATAATGTGTAAATAAATATTCACACAGGCAATAAATGTATATGTCCTGGTATAGGTTGTTATATGAACATATTAATTAACTTAAAAAAATGAAATCATAAAAATCAATCAATGCGTTGTTCCTCCCCATACAAACCACCAGGGATAAGCTGATGCAGCAATTCAACCTTTGTCCTCGAAAATCCATTTGCTCAGTCAGATTATGCCCCCGAGGCGAGCATATGTAAACATATTTAACTCATCATAAAACATTTGATAGAAAAGTGCCTGTCAGCAAGAATAGCCATCCATTAATATTAACAGTACCACTTTCAGTAGAACAATCCACAAGCTTTCATTACATGCTTATAAGCTATCATTAGCTCTGATAGGAAGGTCGCAATCCTTGTAACTCTGGATGATAATCACCATCAACTAATTTTGGTTGTTTTTGTGATCCATTATTAAGGTAATGAGAATGTGATATTTTATTAAGTCACTTTTGAAACACATCGTGTGAATTAATTTCAAAGATGCCAGATATTTTGTGCCTGAAACTCCTGACATATCGTTTTTAAAGCTCTTGATGTGATATAAAGTGCTTTATTGGCAAATCACTGTATTTCATAGTTTAGATTTTTTGCTTTTTTATATGTGAACGAGTGAGACAACAAGAAAAGTCTCCATAAAAAACAGGGCACATGCACATTTACCCCTGTTTTAAATGATGCATTGCATTATTTTGTGTTTTAGGGTTAAAGGAAATGTCTGTAAATTTAATGGATAATGTCCTGGCAGAAAATTACCAGTACCCTTTCCATACAGTTTTTTCCCCCTTACAGTGAATGTCAATGATAGCATCACAGTGTCATCAGCCATTGCAGTCGTGAAGTGACAAAGATCCTTCAATAAATCAGTGGTGATAGAAGTCCGTAAATCATGTCAGTATAGAAATGAATATATAAGCCACTTTATGAGATCTCTGTGTGCTGAAGGGACAGAGGAGAGGAAATGGCTCCCTAAAATAAGATTCCTCTGTTCTGAATTTTTTTCTTCGCACGTATAGGGTACAATGCATAGGCTAAATGCAGCCTGGATTTTATTTTCTCCAAAACAAGTAAGAACAAACGCCACCACAGCCTGTTTGTCTCTATGCACTGGGGTGGATTTATTGCAAGGGATGTGCAAAGAGAGCAAAGTATTTCAAAGTGATTAAATAAAAAATGGCTGAAGTAGTAAATGCTTTAAATTACATAACATTTAAGCATTCAAAAAATTTTAATCAATTTAATGCATCTTTTCTGAAAATTAAAATAGTAAAAAAAAATATTATTATATTTAAAATAATGTAATGTAATGTAATATATCTAACCTGTAGATCTATTAATGAGTCTCTGATAAAAAAAATAATAATAATTGAAATGGCCTTGTCTCTTCACCCCTCTTTCTTTGTCTATTTGACATTTCTTGTCATCTCTGTGGAAACAGCAAGAGGACAAGAAGCCCTGGAGCCCAAAAATCATCTGTACGATTGCCGGACTGACACTGAGGATCAGCACTGTGAGGAAACGTGAGTATGCAAGAAACCTGAGTTTGTAATAACAGTAACACTTTACGGTAACACTTTATTTCACAGTGTCATTGTTACACATGTTACATGTATTTACTGTAGTAATAACTAGAAATTATACTCAATTACATGCAATTAACCCTAAACCAAACCCTCTTCCTAACCCTAACCCTATAGGAAGTAAATGTAGTTAATTGTCATTACTCAGTAAGACTGTAAAGCTGATACCTTAAAATAAAGTGTAGCCCACTTTACAATAAGGTTCATTAGTTAACATTAGTTAACATGAACTAATAATGAACTGCACTTATCCAGCATTTATTAATCTTTGTTAATGTTAATGTCAACATAATGCACTGAGAACTAACATGAACAAACAATAAACAACTGTATTTTCATTAACTAACGTTGACAAAGATTAGTAAATACAGTAACAAGTGTATTGCTCATGGTTAGTTCATGTTAGTTAATACATTAACTAATGTTTAACTAATGAACCTTATTGTAAAGTGTTAAGAACTAATGTAGCGGTCAGGCATTTTCATGTCATTCTGTTTGGCAAGAAACAGGTGAGAATAGCTGTAAATGAATAGATTGGGTTGGATAGAGGGGTATGGATCTGGACGTGGTGAGATGGTAATATTTTAAACTCGATCAATCCTCCGAGTACACCTGTCTCATTAACTGTGGTCTGTGGTAGCCTCTTCTGAATGCATTTCACTCTCTCTGGACAGACCTTGTGTCAGCAAGGTTATTTAGCTGAATACACATCCACTCATCACCCTGTAGGAGGGAAACAAACACACTTGTACTCATGTAATCAAAGGTGTAAAGTGCTGAAGTCCATGAATTCTTTGATAGCACCTGATAAAAGTGAGGAGATCTCTTTGACTTGTCTTAAGAGGGGACAGTAAAGGCAAAGACAAACCAGAAGACCTGAGGCCAATTAGACGCAAGCAGTTTGTTTGAACTCCGTTGACGGTCTTTCTTCCCTTCATCATACAATCAACAAACCCCCTAGGAGTGAGAGACACAGCTTCCTGCTTCAGAGGTGCAACACTACTGCAGTGTGACTGATGGACAGGTCAATGATTGCAGGCAGACGCAGTGCAGTTTATGATTTTAAGCAGAGGTTATGCATGGAGTGTTTCAGGATACAGGTGCTGTCCGTGGTGCTGGTGCAAGCAAATCTGGCTGGCTGCTGGATTGTGGTATCGGTACATTCTGTGATTCCATTTATATCTGCTATTAACATTTGTTTCAGGTGGCATGTTTGAAATCAGATGACATTTTTAAATGTTCACTTCAAGCGCATTCAGAGCTCTTCAAATACTTCTGACCACATTGCGCTTCTGTAGTGTAAATTCTTATTTATTTGCTCACCCGTCAAACTTTGAGCTTTAAACCACTGAGCGTTAAAAGGACAAAACTGTCCAAACTAAACATGTACTCAAGATTTCACGGAACATCTTCAATATGCCTGTTTGAAATCAAAAGGAATAAATAAAGCAAAACTAATGGATTTTTTGGTAACACTTTACAATGAGGTCTGATTTGTTAACAGTAGTTAATGTATCAATTAACATGAACTAACAATGAGCAATAAATTTAGGTAACACTTTATTTTACAGTGTCATTGTTACATATGTTACATGTAGTTACTATTGTAAAAACAATAAATTATACATAATTACATGCAACTAACCTTAAACCAGACCAAATCCTAAACCTATATAGTAAGTACATGCAGTTACTTAATATTACTCAGTACTTAAATATATAATTACAGTGTAACAAAGACATCTTAAAATAAAGTGTAGCCTGTATTTATTAATATTTAATGTTGATTAATAAAAAAATAGTCATTCATTAATTGTTCATGTTAGTTCACAGTATATTAACTAATGTTAACAAATGCATAGGATTTTAATAATGTATTAATAAATGCTGAAATTAAGATTAATAATTGATGTAGAAGTATTGTTCATTCTTAGTTCATGTTTGCTAAAGTAGTTAACTAGCAGTAAAATTACTAATGAAATTGGTAACTAGGTGTTACCGATTTTTCTTTTTGTCACATTGTCACATACCTTCATTTAAATGTTCTCCTTTTCAAATATCTATATTTATTCATATTTATACTTATGTATATATTTTATTGTTTATGCGAAGAAAATGATCACTTGTGAAAAGATTAGCTTTACTGTGTCACAGTACTATAGAATATACAATATACTATTAAATACAATATGGAAACATTTGACTAATGACAAAAATTCTAAGAAGTAATGACAAAAATTCTGTGGCGACGCATTTATTTCCAGAATGCATGGAGCTTGTTAGTTAACAAACATAGATGCATTAGTGGGAGTGCATGGTTTTAAAAAAATCACGAAGTTCCAATAGTTGAAGAAATACCCTGTAAAATACTCTTTGAGTGTATGAGATTTAAAATTCAAATTACCTGAACTAGTGAGAGTGTTTAAAGAGAGTTAACATGACCAAAAGTGCCACAACTAAACTAAACTCAACTAAACTAAATACAGGTACTCTACTATAGTATCTGAGCATTTTGTTTAAAACCTAATTTATTATTGTATTTTATTTTATATTTTATATTTATATATTTATTTTATTTTATTTTACTTTATTTTATTTTATTTTATTTTATTTTATTTTTATTTCATGCAGTACAACAAGCAGTAAAGCAATGACAAGCTCCTTCCTTCAAAATATGATCACAAGTGGCATCTGAGATGTTACTACCCGGTTTATATGCTGATGTGCCAGGGCTGACCACTCGTGATCCGTTCACCCGAGGCCGATCATAATACCGGGAACATCAGGATCGGTGGTGTTGCCGGGCGGTTTGCGGCACTCTGGTCCAGCGTACAAGCCGCAGGAGAGGTTCACGGTGCCGGGCAGGTTTGTGGGTCCGGAGCCGCAGTTAAAGCTGCTGATAGCGAAGGCCGACACAGCTTCCTTTGTGCTGAAGCACAGGCCTGAAAGCGCTGCGTCGGGTCTTTACCCACAGCCCACCGAGACATGCCTCCCGATCACCTGAGCCATGAGCTGCCTCCCTCAGCGATTCACACTCACATACACGCACACACACCATTTGACCGCACCCCAACCCCCTTCACACACACACCCGCTGAGGTGGTCATCAGCATGGTCATTAATTGTGGAGTTCCCCTGAGGCTGATAGAAAGAGTGAGTGAGGGAGGGGGCCGAAATGGGAGGAGAACTCTTGTTCGATGTTGGCTGAGGGTGCGTCTGCCAGGCCCTTGGGTGGGTTTTGCTCTGTAAGCACTCTTGTGTGTCTTCATGCAGCTGTGTATTAATCTGCTTAGGTTTCTTTCGTACAAATATTTTGGATTACACATTTTTAATTTGCATATGGACAGTCTTATCACGTTAACGTCTATTTGTGCATAATTAATCACGATGTGCCGTTCGTATATGCGATTGTTTGTTTTTCTGTCCTGCGCGCACGAGAGTTTTCTCATGGCGTGAACATCCAGCGAGCCATAAATCCCAGCTGTTTGTCTCATTTCCGTCTCATTAGAGAGTGGAGACCAAGCGCATGGCTGTGGACCATGAGATTGGTAATTAACACAAGGCCTAACGAAGGCAAAATTAAAAACAACAGCTCTACAAACTCAACCCATCAAGTCAGAGCTGCTGACTAGAGAAACAAAACGCTGAGATGTCCAATGAGGCCTGAGACAAACTAACTTGGAGATCTGACTCCACATCCTCTTCATCAAACTCTTCGTTCACTTCAAGTCACCCAGTAGGCACTATGAGCACTAGCTGACTGGATTGAACAACAACTTTGGTCAGCTGTTTATGACGGAATATCTGGGTTCAGGTGATTCTGAAAAGAACACATGCATGTAAACACGCTGTGAGAATTAAGGTACACTCATAATGTCGCCTCAGGGAGTCAAAACATGTTTAATGATGGTGCATCCAAGCATAGTGTGATGAACAGAGGAAAAAATCCAACTGCAGGGGACGTCGAAAGGAAAGGAGACAGGGGGATGATGGGGGAGAGGAGGAAGCAGAGAGAATTCCTCTTGACCTTTGACCTGCGTAGAGTGACAGGCTCATTTGCTCGTGGCCGAGCGAACATGTATTGGCTCTGTGAGTGTGCGCTCATGTCAGAGTGTTTGTGTGACTGTGGGCTAATTCTCTCTGACACCGGGCAGACTCGGAATGCCATCGCTGTCCCTCTACATTAGCCCCTTCTGATCCTCTTGCCACTCAGACAGAAGGAGAGGGGAAGAGAACTAGTTGCTGCACACTGTCTGAATTACCATCTGGGATAAAAAGAGCACGTTTGGCTCTGTAGATCTTTAAAATGACACTTTTTTGAAGTGTACAGTATATGCATATATCTCTGGGGAACAATAAAAAGGTTTTTCTCACATTAACTTAAAAAAAAGCGATCATTTATTACACTACCATTCAGAAGTTTTAATCAATCATTTTCAGCAGTCTTTACTCCAGCGTTCAGCTTCACGTGATTCTTCAGAAATCATTCTGATTTCCTCAAGAAGGATTTCTTCTCATTATTAATATTGAAAACAGTTGTTTTCCACGACTCTTAATGAATGGAAAGATCAAAGAACATAGTTTATTTGAAATACATCTTTTGTAACATTTTATATGTCATTTTTGATTTATTTAGTGCATTCTTGCTGAATGAAAGTATCAATGTCTTTCTGAACAACAACAAATTTTTACTGAACCCTAAACGTTTGAACAGTAGGGTAGCTATCACAGTTGTTTTTTGTGTTGAAAATGATGCCTTAACTGAAAATAAATAAAATAAAAATTATTTAAAAAAAAAAAGTTTGAATATTATATATTATATTATATATGAATATAAGTTTTATAAGTTTGAAAAAAGGAAATATTGAAGTGGTTTATGTTTATTTTACCATTTGTTTACATAGTTTTAAACATTTTTATGATGGATTTTTATAGTTTGGGTCTATAGGTGAAAAAAAATTCTGTAATGTACATTTTAAAAATGAGCAAAAATAATGTTTTCATGTGACGTTCATATCACATCTGTAAAAATGAACACACATCCAGACACATACAGACAAAACATCCATTAAATGTCTCTTTTTAAACACACACACAAAAATATAGCGAGAGAGAGATATTTATGCAGTATTTTACTTCAATTCCCACATCTGAATGTATTATGGACTTTAAAATAAGGTTTTTTCCGAGGTTTAAAGCGCACCCGAATAAATCTTTTTAGATGTCCTGAAATTCAAATTTCACATGATTTCTCAGTTGCCGCTCATGGGCGTAAAAACCTTCAGGAGGAAATATGTACATCACAGGATTAAGCTTTGAGGTCTTCCCCTCCATCATGCTTCTAAACACATACAAACATGCCTGTAGAAGCAGAAGATTATATCCAAATAACAAGAGCATGCTGTCTTGGCTTGCTAAAAGGATTTCAAGCATGTCTGGGATAGAGGTAAAGCTGTGTGGAGTCAGTGACGAGACATTCTGATGAAGGTTGCCTCTAATAAATGCTTTTGTTTTTTCCGCTTCATTGATGAATTTTCATTTGTTCTGTTTCTCAGCTCGGTTCTCGCCTCACGTCGCATATTGCCTCTCGCATTTACTGTTCAGAGAATGAGCTATGACTTATTGTGGTGCAAGCACACACACACACACACACACAGAGGGATTTGAGCTAGACTATAGTGGACACGGAACGGAATCAGCTGGTGACATTATTAACCAGTAGGGGCTATCATGCTGCTCCCCTGGATTTCTATAAGCCTGTGTGTGTGTGTGTGTGTGTGTGTAGGTGTGTGTGTGTGTGTGTGAGAGAGAGAGAGTGTGTGGGCAGGTATTCCCTACGTTATGGGGACCAAATGTCCCCACAGGTATAGTAGTACTAATAAATTTTGATCTTGTGGGGACAATTTTTTGGTCCCCATGAGGAGACAAGCTTATAAATCATAGAGAATTATCTTTTTTGAACATCTAAAATAGCAGAACATTCTCTATGATGGGTAGGTTTAGGGGTAGGGGGACAGAATATACAGTTTGTACAGTATAAAAACCCTTACGCCTATGGAATGTCCCCTTAAAAAAATGAAAACACAACGTGTGTGTGTGTGTGTGTGTGTGTGTGTGTCTCTGTGTGTTTGTGTGACTTCTCAAAACACATGGGGCAAATTCACTAAAAGAGTTGATACACTTTAGCAAACAGCTTCAAGGTTGTAATAATTTTGAATGCAGCTTTATTTTCATTGTGTCTGCTAACTGGAGATTGAGATATTTTCATAATATATGAGATATATTTTTTTTATTAATATTTATTTCAATTTTAGTTTGAGATATTTTAGTAGCCTACATAAAGTAAAATTAAATGAAAATACGAAATGAAATAAATGTTTGTATTAATTTTAGTTATTTATTTTAAGTAACAAAAATGTTTTGATTATGGTTTTAATTGTAGTTTTAGTTTACTATAATAAGCCTGTTGATTGCTTTTTCATGTTAAATACAGGTTAAATACCATGTGTTTTAAAAAACTAAATGTATTATTTTTAAAAACATGTATTATTTTCATATTTTTGTTATACTATTTATTGTAAATAATTTATATAGCAGTAAATAAAGTATATAATAGTCATGAAAATGTATATCACAAGAAGGTAATACAAGGTCTTGGTAAATCTCTATGGAAAATTCATGACCGCTATGAGTGTAGATGAGGACATGAAGTAAGTAAGACGTTCTGGACTTTGACCACTTGCCATGTTTTTAGCATTTGACAGCCGGGCCATAGAGTGCAATAGAGCATATTTGCAATAGAGTGGCACCGAGATGGGTGAATGAAAATGTGGAAGAGAGAGGGGAAGGGGGATGACGTTAAGCGAGGTGGCCTTCGACGTGGACGCAATGGCCATCAAACTCAAAGCCAACCTGGTTATTGAAGAGAGGGAGAGAGTGAGGTTAAATAATTGATAGTAAGTATTTCAATAGGCTGCACCCGTCTTTTCTGATGAAGGAAGTGCCAGTCAAACGGGACCTCAGTGCCTTTTGAGGGGGGCCAGGAACGCCGTGGAATAGGGGCGTGCATTTATGTATGAGCAAATGAGAGGAAAAAATGAAAGCAGAATGTCGGTACATAATACATGTCGGTGTAAGGTGCATGTAAACAGGTTGTGGTAGTGTGTAGTTTAATGTGCAGACAGGACTGTGTCATTCATATGCAATACTTGAGCTCCACCCTCTGCTCCTCGTCCTTGAAAGTCCACGCTTTTGATTTGTCCCAAACGTAACCAGCATAAATGTGAACGGATTAAAAAGTAAGAAAGAAAAAGTATTAGATGGAAAATGGGGGGAAACACCAAGGAAAAAAGTGCACGAGTTGCAAATCTCAAGGGAACATCGCGTCCAGAACATTCTTCCACGACCTCCCCACCTCTGAGCTTGTGATAGCAGTCTAATGGCCCAGAGTGGTCGTCCTAGACATTCACGGCCTGTCAGAAGTGGAGGACAGTTGAGTTGAGTTCTGACAGGTACGGTCATTTAGCTCACTAGCTGTGGTTGATATTAATGAGATCTCATGACGGTGCTGTCCATGACATTAAAAATGAGATTTCATCAAAATACTTACATGAACTACAGATTTGAACATAGCACACAACACATATCCTCCAAGAGAAACAAATATCACAGGAAACATTTTATTGAAAAAAAAAAAAAGGCAAAAACACACACATACACAGAGCAGTGGCCCGCCTGACCGATTAATTTTTCATAGTGGTAAGTGGGAACCCACTAGTGGCATTTCAGAGCTCTCTAAAGCCCCTGGCTATTGCATGTCAACACATGAGAAATGCACTAACTGCCACCTAGGGAATGGAAAGAGAGAAAAATATTTTTGATGAGCAAAACATTTAATTTTCTGAATATTTATCGTACTGGCATTTAACTAACTGGTGGTTCTTTTTTTTTTTGTCATTTAGCAAATTGACCAGATTTTACAATTAAATGACTTTTTTAAATAAATTCATTATTTTGATTTATTAACTGATTATGTGAATAAGAAAGAGAAACGGAAAGAATAAAGTGACATTCTTGCAATGTTCTTGCAATGTTCTTGAAGAGTCTTTCTGAAAAGATAATTGTTCATTTCCCCCTCTCTCTCTCTCTCTTACTGGTATGGAAACCCCATTTTTTTTAAAGATCAAAGTTTATCTGCTACTTCTTTTTTTCAGCTTTTCCCTCTCTGTCACACACATACGTTTTCTCAGACTCTCTCTTTCTCATCTTTTCATTACAAAGTTTTTTCCCTCTCATATGTATTCATTGTTTTTTGAAGATGTAAATAAGACAGTTGAGTTGAGTTCTGACGGGTACCATCATTTAGCTCACGAGCTCTGTCTGATATTAATGAGATCTCATGACGGTGCTGTCCATGACATTTAAAATTAAAAAAATTACTATATGTATGCATGTATGTATGTATGCTGCCTATGTATTCATTTCCAATTTTGTTTACCCATCACAAAAATATAGTGACATTACAATTTTAGAATTCACATAAATTACTTTACAGTAAAAATTTAAACCAACATACAAAACATACGCTAAAGAAATGATGCATTTCTGTATTTGGCCTTATGACTCGAGACCTTACAGACACGGAAATATAGCCTTTTCAACAACTTAACCATGCGACCACTAGCCCTATTCGGACATACAGCTACACATACAGTAATTTTAAGAAAACATCATTATACTAAAAAAAAATGGCCAGTTAAAAATTTTAAAAACAAAGTTCTTTTAATTCTTGAGGTTTTTAATCAAATCTCTCTTTCTGGCTCTCTTTTTCTCTCCCTCCATCTGGTTTGCTTAACACACTGTGTGATTTGGGCCCTCATCATTTATTCATCCTCTCTTCTCACAGACTGATCTGTTTGTCTATTGTCACTAAGGTGTTTGAGTAGTAATAAAATGTCCAACTCTCTGGATTTGTAGGCCTCTGAATAGCCTCCCACAACACTATTCATTCATTCATTCATTCATTCATACCGATCCTTCTCTCCCCTTCACACTGTGCATTTCTTTCTTTCTCACTGAGCTGGTGAGAAAAGTCTGATGGATCCTTTAGGGTTACCCATCCACTACTCCACTTATTTCTTAACACGCCTTCTCCAGTGTCATCTCGAGACTTCCCTATCACTGCAATGCACACGCACACATCTGCCATCTCTATGGCGCTTTGAGTGTGATTGACAGGTCTTTTTTGGGGTCTGGGGGTTTGCTGGTTTGAATCCCAAAGCTTTGGTCTTCAGTGGTCCTTCCTGATCTGGTTCTCATCCGGTTCTTAGTTTGAGTGGAAGGGATTTCCACTTCTCTTGTCATCCATGGAGAGACTGGGAAGAGTTTTTCTGTCTCTCTCTCCCTCTCTCCCTCTTTTTCCTATCAAGGGATTTACAGCCTCTGAAAGGATACAGAAAGCTGTTGCTGGATCACACCTGTTCCAGACATAAAATCGCACATCGGTAGTCACCCTTCCACCTTCACAAACGCAAGAGTTTGTAAACCATCATCTATGACATAAGCTGCTGGTTTGTTATATTTAGTTATTCTCGTTTTCACGTTAGAAAATAAGCAAGAATGTACAATAGTTTAAAGATCAATATATTTCAGCATGCACGCTCTTTTCACACCATCACTTAATGGACAATAGGTGATTTATTTAATTGATATGGTTTGTTCTCTCACAGGTTCTTGTTCGCCAAATGGCTTGTCTCAGGTTTGATTCTATATTATTATTACTGCTATAAACCTGCATTATAAGGATTTATGCTGCTCACCCAGAGACATTGTTGCCAACACAGCACTAAATTCCAGCAATCAGTCTTAGAACAACTATTGGCCACATGATTTTTTTTTTTTTTTTTTGAACTGGCACCTATGGAAAAAAGAAAGAAAACTTAAAGGAACAAAACCTTGTTGCTCTTATATTTGGCTTTGTATATGAGTGATTGTGTTATATGTGTGTGTGTGTGTGTATATATATATATATATATATATATATATATATACAGGGAGTGCAGAATTATTAGGCAAATGAGTATTTTGACCACATCATCCTCGTTATGCATGTTGTCTTACTCCAAGCTGTATAGGCTGGAAAGCCTACTACCAATTAAGCATATTAGGTGATGTGCATCTCTGTAATGAGAAGGGGTGTGGTCTAATGACATCAACACCCTATATCAGGTGTGCATAATTATTAGGCAACTTCCTTTCCTTTGGCAAAATGGGTCAAAAGAAGGACTTGACAGGCTCAGAAAAGTCAAAAATAGTGAGATATATTGCAGAGGGATGCAGAAGTCTTAAAATAGCCAAGCTTCTGAAGCGTGATCATCGAACAATCAAGCGTTTCATTCAAAATAGTCAACAGGGTCGCAAGAAGCATGTGGAAAAACCAAGGCGCAAAATAACTGCCCGTGAACTGAGAAAAGTCAAGCGTGCAGCTGCCAAGATGCCACTTGCTACCAGTTTGGCCATATTTCAGAGCTGCAACATCACTGGAGTGCCCAAAAGCACAAGGTGTGCAATACTCAGAGACATGGCCAAGGTAAGAAAGGCAGAAAGTCGACCACCACTGAACAAGACACACAAGCTGAAACGTCAAGACTGGGCCAAGAAATATCTCAAGACTGATTTTTCTAAGGTTTTATGGACTGATGAAATGAGAGTGAGTCTTGATGGGCCAGATGGATGGGCCGTGGCTGGATTGGTAAAGGGCAGAGAGCTCCAGTCCGACTCAGACGCCAGCAAGGTGGAGGTGGAGTCCTGCTTTGGGCTGGTATCATCAAAGATGAGCTTGTGGGGCCTTTTCGGGTTGAGGATGGAGTCAAGCTCAACTTCCAGTCCTACTGCCAGTTTCTGGAAGACATCTTCTTCAAGCAGTGGTACAGAAAGAAGTCTACATCCTTCAAGAAAAACATGATTTTCATGCAGGACAATGCTCCATCACACGCGTCCAAGTACTCCACAGCGTGGCTGGCAAGAAAGGGTATAAAAGAAGAAAATCTAATGATATGAACTCCTTGTTCACCTGATCTGAACCCCATTGAGAACTTGTGGTCCATCATCAAATGTGCGATTTACAAGGAGGGAAAACAGTACACCTCTCTGAACAGTGTCTGGGAGGCTGTGGTTGCTGCTGCACGCAATGTTGATGGTGAACAGATCAAAACACTGACAGAATCCATGGATGGCAGGCTTTTGAGTGTCCTTGCAAAGAAAGGTGGCTATATTGGTCACTGATTTGTTTTTGTTTGGTTTTTGAATGTCAGAAATGTATATTTGTGAATGTTGAGATGTTATATTGGTTTCACTGGTAAAAATAAATAATTGAAATGGGTATAAATTAGTTTTTTGTTAAGGTGCCTAATAATTATGCACAGTAATAGTCACCTGCACTCACAGATATCCCCCTAAAATAGCTAAAAATAAAAACTAAAAACTAAAACTTCCAAAAATATTCAGCTTTGATATTAATGAGTTTTTTGTGTTCATTGAGAACATGGTTGTTGTTCAATAATAAAATTAATCCTCAAAAATACAACTTGCCTAATAATTCTGCACTCCCTGTATATATATAAATGCACTGGTTTGTTTTACCATAACAAATACCATGTAATTATTTTCCTAAAGCAGCTACTGAGTTGAAAGTCTCACACATTCACAGAAAACAGCTTACTTCAGCCTTGAAAAATAACGTGGATATATTAATAGTAATTTATCAGATCTTTGCATGGATTTCTCACACTGCACTGTGCTGAACAAATTCTCATCCCTCCTGTTTTGTCTTTAAGGACAGAACATTGACTGAAGTGTAGGAAGTGACTAGGATGAAATGTCTGAGAAGTAGCTTTATGTGTGTGTGTGTGTGTGTGTGGGCAGGTATTCCCTACGTTATGGGGACCAAATGTCCCTAGAGGTATAGTAATACTAGTAAATTTTGATGTTGTGGGGACATTTTTTTTGTAATTCATACAGAATTATCTTTTTTGAAAAGTTATTATTATTAGTTATTATCTAAAATAGCTGAACATTTTCTGTGATGAGTAGGTTTAGGGGTAAGGGGTAGTGTAGGGGGACAGAATATACAGTTTGTACAGTATAAAAACCATTACACCTATGGAATGTCCCCATAAAAAATGAAAACACAACATGTGTGTGTGTGCATGTGTGTGTGAATGAGTGAGTGAGTGAGTGAGAGAATAACAAAGGTGCTACATCAATAAATGCCTCCTCTCTTGACCCTTTGCCTCATTTGCCTTCAGCCATAGAGGAAGCGACAGTATAGATCAGGACTTGGGACAGGGGCCATAATGTGTGTTTGTCTGTGTGTGTGTGTGGTGGCAGAGTATAGACTAAAGAGTGGAGCAGGGCCCATCTGTCTTTCCAAGGATTGATCAAGATCAGAATCAATCAGGAAATGATTGAACAAGTGCAGAGGACAAACCTGTTCAGAAATAGATTACTGGTAGAACAGGGGCAGCCATGCACACTTTACTCTGGTCCACCAGTCCCCTAACAGGTCAAGTTCCACATCTACATGCCGGATAGAGGAAAATGATCTGAGATCTGTCCACTCAAGAGATTAAAGTAGACAGGACTCTTTTTAAACACTCTAAAAGCTGCCTCCCTTCATGACCCAATCACCTTTTTTGACCTTCCAGTTTTAGAGCAAACTGTGCCATTGACAAAACAAGCGAACCATCATTCACCAGTGTCAATGATAGACTGCAGGGCAAGTGAGGAAGCAAACAAATGGATGGACAGATAGATAGAGAGTGTAGCAGTGAGACTCTGGAGGCCTTGGGACTATTCACTCCAGTAGGAAGATAAATCGTGGCGCTGGTTAACTCCATGAGGTGCTTATGCACTGCCATGGATCTTCATCTTGACCTTTGTACTATAGGAAAAAATTACAACAATTAAAAGTCCATTGTAGATGTTGTTCCTGCAGACTGCACTGGCAAATGTATGCGTTTTATTTATATTGATGGGATGCGCATTATTAGTTGATAACACTTTACAATAAGATTCACAATTAGCTAACTACATTAGTTAACTTGAACTAACATTGAAATTATATTCATTTTGCTCCATTTACTTACAGCACTGTAAACTCTAATCAGTTAGATTTACTTTAAAAAAAGCATGCAAACCAGATGAAGTGAAATAGGAATGGTGTGATGTACTATTAGTTAGTTCACTTAGAGTTCTAGTAAAAAGAACTGACTGTGCTTGATAATTTACTTTAAATAAAATTAGATTTTTACCATTGTTGTGTTTTGCATTCTGAATGTTGAAGTGTGTGTGTGACTCAAGCATGGTCAGTTGCAAGATATTGTTAGAAATATAGAGAGATATTACATATATAACTAAATAACTGTTACTTCTTGTTGCATCGCTACATCAATAGGAAGAGAATTAGGTAACACTTTATTTTACAGTGTCATTGTTACATATGTTACATGTAGTTACTATAGTAATAACTAGAAATTATGCATAATTACATGCAATTAACACTAAAGCAAACCCTCATCCCAACCCTAACCTTATAGTAAGGGCATGTAGTTAACTGGCATTACTAAGTGTTTAAATGTAAAATTACACTGTAAAACTGACACCCTAAAATAAAGTGTTACTGAGAATTACAATTACATAAATGAACTTCGAAGTACCCAACCAAAATTAACACTAATCACCATAATGGCAAGTAAATAAAATGAAATAAAAAAATAAAATCAACATCAATTTATGAAGTCAACTTATTTTATGTTCTCTCAAATTGTTCAGTTGGGAAAATCAATGAATGCAAACAGAAAAACAACTGTAAAAGTGGAGAAAATGAGTGAAAAGTCTATTAAGAATTGCTGTGCCTCAAAAACTTTTTTGCTTGACAAAATGGTACTCAAACCAATCAATTAATCTTAACTTGGATCTGAGTAAAAAAGGCATAGTATGTGAATAGTACAGATTACTTTATTTTTTACAGTTAAGACATTAAGTAAAGTAAACTAAAAAGTGTTTGTTAGAATCACTGGATTTTACAGTGAGGAGAAAGATGCATTGGTCTGCTAAAACAATATTTTTTTACATTAGTATATGAATGGACACATAACTAACAGACATGGACTAAAAGCCTCATAAGTCCAGTTTTATTTTATGAGCTTTTGACGATGACAATGCCTCTCAAAAAACTCTTTTGTGTGTTGATTGTGTATTTGTGAATGTGGCTGAGAGTTGACTAGGTTTAGACTGGTGTTTAGAGGAAGTATCAAGTTCTTCAGTTGTGGGGCAGCAGGAGAGGCCAGCCTGTGGAAGTCTATCTTCTGCACAAAGGCGATAAGTTCCCCTTTAACCTCCTTTTCTCCATCCTCAAGTGCTAGACTCTGTCTCACTCTTACACACTCACACCATCCGGATAATCCAGCAGATAGGGTTAACACAACGTGCTCATCCTATGTGCATATAGTGAGAAGAGACCAACACACACACACACACACACACACACACACATGCACACAAATTCAGTAATCCAGGAGAATGGGTTTACACATTCCACACACCCCATGTCCATCTTCAGGACACACACACTCTCACACACACAAATTTACATAGATAGGGCTTAATTCGGCACAGGCTGCATCGAAGCAGCCAGGCTGTGGAGAATGGCCCTGACTAAGCTGAGAATTTACATGGCTAAGCAAAGTGGTTAACCCCTGGAAGCAGGTCCAGAAAATAGTGTAATGTGATTTCTCTCTTAATGAAATTTATGAAAGAGAGTGAGAGAGGGAAGGTGTGGGGAGGCATTTCACTTTGCAGCCTGCCAATAAGGGAAGAGTTACAAAACTTTCCACAGCACAGAAGAACTTCCTGCTGGAAATCACTCATAATCATAATAAAAGCTATATGTTTATCTAAACATTTTAAGAAGCAGATGTGTTTGGATACTGCTACTTTTTTGTGTCTGGTAATTTTACAGTTTGTGGGACAGTTTAGTGGCAAATCAGCTTGTGTGATTTATGCTGATTTTTTTATGGAAACCTAGATCTGCCGGAGAGTGATTAACAAAAACACTTTATATCTAACAATTGTGACTTTATTCCTGTCTAACTGCAAATTTATCTATAACGTGGCTGCTTTAGAAGACGGGGAGCATTGAATCCAAATGCAGTAGACACATTTATTTAAATAAAACAATAAAAGCAGAGAACAGTTTATTCCAGATTTGGGAGAAACAGAACTAAAATAAGCATAAAATAAACTAAAACATCCACTAAGGACAACACCAGAACAAAGAACACAAGGAACAGGTGTAGGTAATGAGTAGCTATGGTAACTAATGAGGGTAACTATGGAAACAAACAAGGGAGTGATAGAAACAAGGAAAGCAGGAACTAATCACAGGAAGTCAAACAGCAGAAATAATAGGAATAGGATTACACTTCAAAGAGTCCTTAAACACAAGAAAGGGGGACACGAGACAGGAATCGTAACAGTCTCACATTTGTGAATTTAAATCTCACAGGTGCAATTTTATTTCTCACAAATGCTGTTGTATATCACAATATAATTAATTTCTTGTTTTTATTGTACTTTGAGACAGAATATCTAAAAAATATTTCACAAATATTTTTTATTTATTTTATTATTTTATTTTATGTTTTACTTTGAGGCAGAAACTGAGCCACTGAACGTTTTGTGTTCCCCCGAGAAACTTTTGTGTTCTGCACTAGCAAAAGTTTCTTAGGGGAACGCAAACACTTTGCCAGCGAATGCAAAGTTTCTTCGGGAGAACACGAACCATTTTGGTGAGAGAACGCAAAAGCATTGACAAATATTTTTTCTTCCCATCTCATTATCGCATCACCATGTCCCTTTAGGGGCTCTGTAAGAAAAATCTTGGAGCAAAATCTGCTAAATTACATAAAATGGATTAAAACATGGTCATTATTTTTTTTTAATCATGCAGAGAGGGCAACAGTCTTACCGAAATTACTCAAATTAGGCAAAATATTTAAATAAACAAGGGGCAAGAAACTTTATGAATGACGACTGTTTAAATGTAATTAAATTTTAATTCAAAATTTTCTGCAGGTGCAGTTTTCATGGCCATGTAAAGTTTTGTCGTACACACACCTACTTTAATTTGAGTCAAATACGTGAAAGTGTTGATTGATTCTTTATGCTATACTGTTTATCTGTGGCTTTCAATAGCTTCAAACGGTTTACAAACAATCACCTCCAACATTCTTTCAAAGTAGAAGTTGCATCTAGCCTGAGGACATTTAAAAGCAACCATGAGGTGACAATAAATATCTAAGTGTGTGATGCTTATTAGTGGACAGAGAGCAGTTCGTTGAGTAATGAGCAACTGTTCAGCTACTCAGCTGAGTTTGTGATGAATATGTAAATATAGCTATGTGTGTGTGTGTGTGTGTGTGTGTGTGTGTGTGTGTCAGCATGCTATTGTTTGTTTTTCCTGAATGTGTGCGTGAGAGACAGAAGGTGAATGCTGATCTGAGAGGAAATAGGCCCAGAGTCTGCACATTCACTCAGGTCCAACTCGCTGTTTTTCGGGGCAGGTGCTGAGGTAGACTTCTTCATGAGCAAGTAGACCTCACCTCCACCTCACACACACACACACACACACATACAAACGTTACCCCCCCTCACCCCCAGACCCCGCAGCACTCATCATCACAGTGGCGACGCCAATCGATGTGCCGCGCCCCACTGAGCGTGTCTGCGGCAGGCCGAGCGCAGGGCTCCTCCACAGGGATTGTGGGAAATCTGATTTATGATGCCCGTGGTGCTGCTGACCACAAACTTTAACTCTTACCCCACTGTACTCCCTCTTTGCTTTCCTCCCTCCCTCTTTTTTGTTTGTTCCTCCCGTGTCTCTTTTACCCTAGAAGTGGGTTTCCTGTGTCATCTCAAAGTTCCCAAACCGTTTTTATAAGCGAGAATAGTCGCAGATATTCCGTGAGCATGCAGACCTACTTATACAATCATGCTCTTGCTTCCCATAGTAACAGAATGTAGGCCAGGTGAGCTTCAAAGAAGTAGAGGAGAGATTGGGAAAGCTTTGCTAAGAGGGATAGAGAGCAGTGAGATGGATGAGGAGAGGGGAGAGATGATACCGTTTCATTGGGATCTGTGGAGGAGATGGAAAAAGAGGTTGAATTGAAAGAATTGTGGCAGATGTTCATGGACACTTTAATGCTCAGGCTGCTTCATCTGGTGTTCAGCTCTGCCCTGAAGTTCAGCTGGAGCCCTCAGAGAGACAAAATGAGACAGATGAAGAAAGAACAGGTGAGGGTAAAAGGTCATAAGTGCATAAAAATATTTTTCACATTAAAGGTGATGTGTGTCATGTTTAAAATACTTTCTTTTATACCCGTTTAATATACAGAATAGGAGGAGAAGATGGACCACTCAGAAAAAAGAATGGGAGAAATTATTTAATCCAATATGGTTTACAATAGATCTTTTTCTTAGATTTTTTTGTATGATTTGAGCTAAATATGTAATAAAATGATATTGTACTATGTAAAACTGATTGTATTGCTGATTTGTAACATACAAAATGTGTTATTAAAATGATCTTGACAAAGATTCGTTTTTTCTCCATTTAAGTAGATCAGTTCTGACAAGCCCAACACACAACACTGGCTCACAACATAGTTGTTTTTCCTCACAACACATAACATTTGCAGGCCTGGAAATAAGTTAGAATTTTAGCGCTTCTGGTTCCATCATCATGAAATCAGTGTTTTAAATAGGTTTTTGATTAAATGCCTGAAGATATGCCATAAGATGCCAACAAGCTCAAGATGTTTTCATGGTTTATTCTATAACATCAGTAATAGTCCCTTGTGATTTTTAAAAAAAGCTTTTGCTCAATGGGATTATTTTGTCATGTTCTCACTCGCACTCTTGCAAACTACTGTAACTCAAACTTTAAAGGATTTTTTTTTTCTTTCTTCTTTTAAAAAAAATAAATGTTAAAGACATGCATCCATCGTGTAGTTTGTTTATGGCCTTCTTTTAGGTTTTTACTTATAGCGATTGCATTTAGGCTTCAAAATTCATAAAAGCTGTGTTCATTTATGAAGATGAACAAAATGTGTAAGTCACAAAGCTGTTTTTTTGGTTGCAAAGCTTATTTTCTGCAATAATCCAAAAATTTAAAAATTATTGTCATTTTTTTTTTTATTCAAGAGAACCAGGGTATACTAACTTCTACAAAAAAGATGTAATCATTGCAAGCCTCTATTGCAAATGGGGTAAAAAACAAAACAAAACAAAAAAAACATAATACATCCAAAAATTGACAGTATGGTAAAGGTACATGACTGAAAAAACAACATGGGTGCAAAAGACCCCCAAAAGTCTTACAACAACGGTTTTACGTGGTAAAACTCTTTTCAAACTGTTACATTTCCAAACTCTGTATGAGTAAAGGATGATATCAGCATGAATGGTCATAAAGTACAGTCATCACTGCAAATTACAAAGTAAACCCTCGACAGGGTGATCAAAACCCCAACGAGGAGTCTTGTTTCATTCTGAAGGGGGTTAATATTATGTGGCTATACTCACCAAATGTAAACAAATGGATATGAAATATTAATTTGAGTTGAAATATTAATTATTCATTAATTGAATAGTTACTTTTTAAATTAATAAGTGATGAGAGGCATGGAACTAGACACGAGGGAAACACAGTTTTGCGATCGCATTTGATTGCAGAGTGCTGCAGTTGACTAGAATCAAGTATTCCTGAGTTGTGCAATAAGAAGCAGACATAAACAAAATGCAAAAACATGCAACTAACATTGTTTAACTTCACATTGATTTCATTGATTGAGTTTATAATATTTCTCCCAAATGTTTATCTTAATGATTAACTGACTGATTAATTGGTATTGATAAATAATTGATAATGATATTTCTACCCTTACCGAACAATCAAATAAATCTTTTTACATTATGTGATATGCTGTAATGCATTTTCATGTTGGGGACCACTGGCTGGTCTTCATATTGTAATTGATTTAGTCCCAACAATGTAGACAATGCCTGACCCTCACACTCTCTCTACTCTGAGGGCTTTTGTGGAATAGGTGACTGAGAGAATATAATTGCCATTCCCTTTTGGTTTGTGTATTACAGAACTAAATAATACACCCAGATTTCCACATCTCATCCATAATTACCCTAGGGGCTGATACAATACATGAGAGACACTGGGAAGAAGAAAGAAAAGAGAACAGGGGAGATAAAAATGAGAAACGGAGAGTTTATGCGTTTATTGTGATGTGTGTGGAAGATTTAACCTGTCCCACAGAAGGTTTGGATCTGTCCCATAGGTCCTTATTAAGTATTCAGTGACTAAGAGTACGTGTGTTTGTGCGTGTGTACATTCTTGTTGATGCGGGTGCATGCTATTTGTTTTTTTTTCCCCCCACATATGTACATCTTTGACAAACACTAATCATAACAATTTTGTCTCGTACCTTTAAACATTAAAATGCATAATTTCTCAGAGTGTGGCTACAGGGATTCATTTGCATTAATGTTGCAAATTAACACACTTTTTAGAAAAGAATCAGTGACACTCAACTCTCTGCGTTGAGTGTGGGCCTATGGGAGAAAAGGTTAAAATAGATCTATGATTTTATTCATAACATGAGCTGTTAAGTAAAAATGGAAAAAAAAAAAAAGTTTTATGCATATTATGAACTATAATTGCATTATTGTATTTAGAAGAAGCTAAATAGTACGGATACGTAAAGGTCTGCAGGGACAACATGATAATGCTGGTCTGTATTATGAACACGCAGTAAAACATTCAGACACGCTATGAGACACATTACATTGACCGATAGAGTGAATGATTGCTGTATCTGCAGGGGGTGCAGACTTCCTACTGTGTGTGTTTATGTCTGCACATACAGTATGAATGGAAATCTATGGGTGTTTTCCTTGTGCCAGCAAGAACTTTTTTCTTTTCTCTTTTATACTGTCAGATTAAATATTTTGTTATTGTTGTTTTTTTGTTTTATACATGCTAGCTTTTTTGCTTGATTTTTGGTCCCACTTATATTAAGTGTGTTTAACTACTTTGTATTAAGATTTAAATTAATCATTTGATATTCTTATTGTGTACATGCATGTTCTTACATTTGTACTTCATTTTTTTTTAAATACCTGCATTTAATTGTAATGTGCGGCTTCTAGAATGCACGATAATGAAGATGCAAGGAGAATTCCATGGATATAAAGTCTTTATTAAACTTTACAAAACACGCAGGAGATGAAAAGTGTGCACATTAGTGACAAAACCACACTAAGTGTCAACGAGAACCAACAAGGAGTAACTGAAACATAGGGCTTAAAAACACAGGGCAAACTTTACAAGAGACAGGTGGCAATAATGACTAATTATCTAAACAAAAAGAACACATAATGAGTAAATAAAGAGCCAGGGAAGGAAAACAAGAACACAGAAACAATTAAACAGAACATAATTCTGACATTAACCCACCTGCCGGAAGGTGTGTCCTCACGCCATAACATAATTCCAACAGTGGAGGGAGGAGGCTTTAGAGGTGGTTGGAGATGAACAGGAACCAGGAAGAGCTGGTAGAGGAAGACACCAAGGTGGAGATAAGAGCAGATGATGGAGGGAGGAGTCAGAGAGAGACTCAGAGGCGAGCCAACAGGATGAAGACCCATGACAGAATAGATGGAGGGAGGAGCCAATGTGGAGTCTGGAGCCTGACCAACATTGGTGGAGCTGGGAGAGGAGGAGGCCCAGATGCAGGTGAGGAGATGAAGAGACTGAGAATGACACTGAAGAATCTGGAGGCCGAGGCGGAACAACAGTAACAAGCGACTGAGGTGGAGCCAGGGTGCTGCAGAACTGAGGCGAAACCTGAGGACCAAGGCAGAGCCAGAGGAAGGGGGAAGCCCAACAGAGTCGAAGAGGTGGAGGGATGTGGCGCAGCCAAAGGCCTGGAAGTCCATGGAGTTGGCAGAACAACAACTGACCAAGGCGAAACTGAAGGGACGAGGGAGTCTGGTGGAGCTATAAGGACAATGCTCCCAGTCGGAGCCAAGTTGAAGCCGAGTGGTCGATGGGCCGAGATGGAGCCAGGGAATCCACGTACCAAGGTGAAGCTGGAGATTTGAAGGCCCAAGGTGGATCTGAGCAGCAGAGCAGAGCCACCCAAGGTGGAGAAGAGGGACCAAAAGGGAGCCAAAGCAGGTGGGGCCAAGGAAATAGCTGGCATATGCAGAGGAGGTGGGAGAGGAAGGCTTGGTGGGACCATCAGTGACAAAGGAGACTTGGAACCTGGCGGGACCAGCGGTGATGGGAGACTTTAGGGAATAATCTCCTCCATTTCCTCAGCCAATTTTATCGAAACCAAGCATTGTTCACCCTCAGCGGCAGTTTTATGGGCTGAGTTCCACTCCATGCCATCATACTCTAAGAGAACACCCCCTGGAACGGATGGTGTTGCTGGTTCTCGAACCTGGTAGTCATGGCCTAATGGTGAGGGAGTAGGGCTTGTAGCGTGAAGATTGCAAGTTCGATTCCCACGCTGGCAGGAATTGAAGGTGGGGATTGTGAATGAACAGCACTCTCTCCACCTTCAATACCATGACTAAGGTGCCCTTGAGCAAGACACCTAACCCCTAATTGCTCCCCTTGTAAGTTGCTTTGGATAAAACCGTCTGCCAAATGAATAAATGTAAATGTACCTGGTAAGACTTTTGAGCACTTGCTCCATGATGAAGAGGACCTTCAGCAGCTACTCTGGCTCAGGCTCTGGGTCTGTGGTGGACTCAAGCAGTTGGTCTGTGATGGGTGTGGGTTTTGGCTGCTGGGCTCTGGGGAAACACTCTCCAGCCAGTGGAGGTTGTACACCTTCCATGTGAGGTTCCTCAAATCAAGTATTTCCACATACTATCATTTACATTTACATTTAGTCATTTAGCAGACGCTTTTATCCAAAGCGACTTACAAGTGAGGAAAACAAACAAGCGATTCTTCATGAATTGGCAAATAACACAGGAAGTGCTCACAATACAAGTTTCATGCATTGCTCAGTACCATAAGCTAGAGTAGGAAGGGAAAAGGGAAGGAAAGGGTTTTTTTAATTTTTTTTTTTTTTTATGAGGGGATCAAGTGTTCACGGAAGAGATGAGTTTTCAGCTGTCTCTTGAATATTGCCAGGGATTCTGTGTTCCTAATGAAAGTAGGGAGATCATTCCACCAGCAGGGAGCAGTGAAGGAGAATGTTGTGGAGAGTGATTTTGTGCCTCTCTGTGACGGTACCACAAGCCTACGCTCCTTTAGTGATCGCAGGCTTCTGGTGGGGACATAGCGTTGTAGCAGTGTGTGGAGGTAGGAAGGTGCAGAGCCTGTGGTGGATCTGTAAGCAAGCATCAGCGCTTTGAATTTGATGCGAGCAGCGAGGGGTAGCGAGGGGTACTATCATGGCTTCAATCCAATAAATGGTCTTTAAACTGGTGTCATCCAGGTGTGAAAAACGTGGCAATTCAATAAAGCAAGCAGTATATTCCCACAGGGGAAGGTTCTTTTTACCAAAATCTAAAATAACTTTTGTTAGATCCATAAGGTATGTTCGGTTCTTCTGTAACATGTGGCACTACAATGAATTCCAAGAATATAAAGTCTGTATTAAACTAAACAGTACAGGCAGGAGATCACAAGAGTAAACATTAGCAACAAAACACACTCTTAGTGTCAACAAGAACTGACAAGAAGTAACTGATACACAGGGCTTGAATACACAGTGCAAACAAAGGGAACTTAATGAGAGACAGGTGGCAATAATGAGTAACTATAGAAACAAAAAAAAGTTTGATTGTATAGAAAGAACTAAACTGTCACGTGTAGTGCTGTCTTGTATTGTTTAGTCTTGTCTTGTCATTCTAAGTTAATTCAGTCATTGTGTGCACCTGTCGTCAATTAGTCCCTCATTAGTTTACTTCCTCCACCCGTGTCTAATTATCATCTGTGTATTTAGTTCCTTCCTGTTCCACCATCCATTGTCTTTTGTTGTTTGTGCTACGCACACTGTTTCGTGTCGGCTATCATTTTATTAAACCTGTTTGTACTGCGACCATCGACTCCCATACCTGTCTTCATCATCGGCGTTACATAAACAGGATAATCCTCTGTAATTAATTTCTGTAAATACATCATTAATTACACTCTCGGCCCTACATCTACCCTTTAATCAACTCTTGAAGGCCCACTGAAGTGCCTTGGAACACGCAGTATTATTCAATGTGTTGTCTAATTTAAACTGAAACAGGAAGACAGGGCATATCAAACAGCTCCTCCACCTTTTTAAAACAGCTAATAGAGTTTAGTTTTTCGATCACAGCTCGGCCAGAGCCGTTTAGCTCGGTAATCTCTAATCATTTCTCCTCTTAATCTCCTCCATATTGTTGTTTAATATAGCATTCTGTGCAGAATTCAAATGGATACGATACATTGCGTGGTCTGCGCCGACCCGTGGATATAATCAACCGCAGACTGTGGTTCATGTGACACTAAAATGAAACCAGACTTCATTCACGTCAATGGAAAGCATATTTACACTGGCTTAATTGTTCCTTATCCCCAAATGGAGCACTATATGTGCCATTCACCATGTAGAAAATAGTAAATGCGTGAACAAATGACCGATTTCAGCCACAGCTTCAGCATCTCTTTATAATGTAGGGGGCTTTAGATTCTAGAGAGCATTTGATTGGACAGAAGATCTGATTCATTTTAGTGGAAGTGTGAGACTGTAACTTTTGAATGCTTTTATCTCCTAAATGCGAATTTTGTCATTGTTTTGGAAGGCTAACATATTGATACTGAAAGCTAAAAAAAACTTTAAACTTTAAAGTTTAAAAGGACTTTAAAACTAAGTATACCATGAAACTCTAACTTTACCTGTAAGTACATTGTACCATTTATTTATTTATTTATTTATTTATTTATTTTAACGTAAGTAGATAGCAGTTAAAACACCTAATATGAGATGTAATTTTTTTTTATAACCTTTAAAAAAATAACAATACTGGTACAATCATCATCATCATCATCATCATTGTCTTCCATGGGATTTCAGTCTGTTTGTGTACAAAAAATCAACAGTGAGCGAGTCAGAGTCTCAAATAATATGGGATCAAACATTAATTCCTTCCTCATTGATCTGATGTGTGTGTAGGAAAATGAGTACACTGAAACACTTTCTCTCCATCTCTCCCTCTTTCTCTCTCTCCCTCTCTGTGCAATTCTATATTCACTCCTAAGAGGCTTATGTTTAATATCATAGATGTGCATTTGATGAGATGGCAAGTTTTGAAATGTAGCTTTGATAGCTATATCAATATCTCATCACTTTTTCATATCATTGACAAAACACTGCGTCTGTATCTGCCCTGCAGACACATAATTTAAAAAGACCATGGCTCATGTTAGAACATTTCTGTCTAGTTGAGTTGTAAGTATATTATCATGACATTCTTCATGGTTGACTTTCATGGCCCTCTTTGTTTATCTTTGACTTATGATGCAAAAAAAAAAAAAAAAAAAAGAAAATTTCATTTTCTACTCACGTCTACTATTGCTAAAACACACAGTAAACATTTGCCTTCATCTCCAACCAATCTCACGCATTACACTACACAGTACGGTGCACACAAACACTGAAGCACTCATCCTCATCTTCTTTAACCCACTGGGAATTGTGGGTGATGTATTTGTACCGCTTTTCACTTTTTCTTGTCTTTGCCTCTACATTACAGCATGCATTTCTGTGGTTTACATCAACCTGACTATGAAAGGACCGAATCCCTGGACAAATATAAACAAGGTACAGATGAGAATTAAACATCCTAAAAACAAAATAAAATGATAAGATAAAATAGCTTTTTTATATACGATCATTTTACTTTAAGGTTCCATTACTTACTAATGCATTAACTAACATGAACTAACAATTAGTGGTTACACTTTATTTTAAGGTGTCCATGTTACAGTGTAATTATATATTTAGGGTTAGGATTACGGGTTGGATTAGGGTTCATTGCATGTAATTACTCATAATTTTACATGTAACATTGGTAATAAGGACACTAAAATATATTTGTTACAGTTTTTTCTAATCTTTGTTAATTTTAGTTAATAATAATTATTAACTGATACAATTTTTAATACTCATTAGTAAATGTTGAAATTAACATTAAATAAGATTAATAAATGTTAATGTAACACTTTTTTTTAAGATGGCATAGTTACATGTTGCACATACGTACTAGTAATACAGTAAAGTATGCCTAATTAAAACTAAACTTACATGTACATGTAGTTAATTAATATTTCAGTGCTTATTTGTGTAATTACACTGCAATAGCATACCATTAAAATAAAGTGGGTTACACTTTATTTTAAGGTGTCTTTGTTATAATGTAATTATACATTTAAGTACTGAATAATATTAAGTAACTACATGTACTTACTATTGGTTTAAGATTAGGGTTAAGGCTTGGTTTAGGGTTAGTTACTTGTAATTGTGCATAATTTATAGTTATTACGATTGCACTTTATTTTGCAGTAAGTGCACTTACATGTACTTACAGGTGTCCTTACCTAAAGTTCTGGATAACATAAGGCAACTACATGGGTTAAGGTCAGGTGTAGGAGTAAGTTCAGGGTTAGTACCCGGTCATTGCAGTTACTATAATAAGTACATAGTATGAACATGAGGAACAGGACTGTAAAATAAAGTGGTACTGTTATTACTATAGTAACTACATGTAACATCTGTAACATTGAAACTGTAAAATAAAGTGTAACAATATTTTTAATTGCTAGTTCATGTTAATTAATGTAGTTTACAAAAGAAAACCTATTGTAAAACGTAACCAAAACATAATATAGCAAGTCAAGACAAGTCATTTAAACACAATTTTAAGATTTTTTGTTGTTGTTTAATATTTTTCAAATCCTAAATGTACAAAAAAAAGCATGAATAACTATCACTCTTACTAATATTTCTTGCTTTTTTTTTTTTCTGTCACAACCGCCAGCCTGCTTCCTCCTTTGCTCCTCTTCTCCACACACTCTCTCTCTCTCTCTCTCTCTCTCTCGCTCTCTCTGTCCGTTTCCCGGTGTGTCGGGAGTGTGTAAACGGGTGTCAGTGTGGTTGATTGGGGATTAGAATGGAGGTTTATTCACTGCGGGGAAAGTGATGCGGTGATTAGCGTGCTAGTCGCGGTGCCAGCCGCGTGCTGCTGAATTAGCAGCATGTTTGAATGAGATAAAAGGGCCAGGCTTACCCCCTCCACCCTGACTCCACATAATCCCACTACAGCTGTGAAATGAACAGGCCTCTCCCGGCCAGCCAGGCCTCAACCTGCCTCAAAGCGCACTCTCACACACACGTACATGCTCACACACTGATATTCCAGGTCGAAAGCTCCCTCTCTACAGCACCCACGGGACCACCACCTATGTGCTATTATCTCGACCGTCCCTTCTACTCTGATGGTAAGGTCATCCGGCAGACTACAACACACAACACTCCATCTCCTTATCGATCATTCCTTTTTATTTTTATTCCTTTATGTAAAAAAATTGCCTCCCAAGTGGGAATACACTAAAAGCATACATAAACATGGCAGACATAAACTCCCTCCATTACCACCAATCAGTTTAGTGACATTTGGACTGGAAAAGATACAGTAGGTTGTATATAAAGTTATCCCTGGACATGAAATAGACAGCAATAGCAAAACTGATGAGTCAACCATTTGAAAGGCAACGATAAATAGATAATCCACACTTCTTTGCCAAAAGCAGTATAAGTCGTGTTGAGATTTCAAGACTAACGCATTCAGTACTTTCAGAAAGTGTTTGGCCTACCAGAAAATGGCGGTTCAAAACAAGATTAGAGGCAAGTTCACACACAAGACAATAATAACGAGAAAGATATGGTTCTAAAAATTGTTCTCAATATATAAGAATAGCAGAGTCCCCACCACATCTACATAATGACACAGAGAAACTATATAGTTGCTCATCCAGTTGATGAACGATAAAAACAGCCAATCAGAATCAATCCTGCTCTAACGAGCACGAGCATTTAAAGCGATATCATCCGCGGGTGTGGACACTAATGTAGTTATCATTATAGTTATCTTTATAGTTATTGGGCCTAAATTCAGTTCACTGGCCTGATGATAAAGCCTGGAAAACATAATACAAGACAGCTTTATGTTTCTGCACCATACCTTTTTTTTTTTTTTTTTTTTTACTTTTTTTTTTGTCAAAAAACATCCCCTCCCCCTTTTTCTCTCTGTCTCGCTCTCTCTCTTTTTCCATATTTAGAGACCCACACGTTATTATTTGCCGTCTTTATTCTGCTGACTCGGCGGTAAACAAATGAACTGAGATGTACGGCGAACATTATTGGGCAAGATGGCCAATTCTTGCATAGAAACCATTAACAAAATGGGCCCCTTCCTTTGTATAATAGTGCTTGCTTTGTCATATGGGAGATTTAATTTTCCACAGTTTAAACATTATTTCCTAAGTTACAAGCAGTTAAAGCAATTAAGAGGAAAAACACACTGATACTTATATTTGCTTGGGGGAGTCCAAAGCTTCATCTTATATAACTGCTGCTTCCATGATGAAATAGAAACCTGAGTTACAATTACAAATGTTTAAGAAGCACGCTTTACATAAACATTAGCGCAACAGCCTTACATGATTTAAAGGGCCAGTTGACTCAATAGTAAAAAAATTCTGGCGTCATTTGCTCACCCTCATGTTGTTCCAAATCTGTGTGACTTTCTTTCTACTGTGGGAGCACAGAAGAAAACATTTTGAAGAATGTTGGTAACCAAATCACCTTTGACTTCCATTGTATGAGGAAAAAACACTGAGAGATTTCTCACAATAGAAATTTCTAGAATAAAATGTTCATTTTTTGTGCTGAAGTACACAGTTTTTCTATATTAAAATACTTTGCATTCTTTTGCTATACAGAGACCACTGTAAGACATTCATTGATTGATTTCCTCAAAAAGTATAAATAGTGTGGCTCTGTTTCATCAAATCACCAGCCAGACAACCATTTACAACAGGTTCTCTATTTGTCTCGACCGATCGCATGCGGTGAGACAGTTTGAAAATGATTATTGTTTTTGCAATTCCGTTTGGTGATGCAAGTGTCGCAGAAATGACACACATTAGCTTTAAAGTAACCACAGATGATGCTGTATGTATTTGTGTATGAGTGGGACTACTTTAATAAAGTAATAAAGATACAAATGTCTATTAATGAAGCAGACGTGGTGTACACGGAGAAATCTGTGTGTGCTGAATTCCTATGCACTGAACAAATTTAATTCTCTCTCCCTTTTCAGAACGTATTAGTCCTCTCTCTCTCTCTTCCAAGTCTTCATTTGTTCTTCTTGTTATCCGGGTAGACAGAGGAATAAGCAGTTTTCCCTCTGATTCGTTTAGGGAGCATCTGCTAATATCATATTGATGATAATTTTCCTGTAATGCACCATTTGCACTAATTGTGATGCAGGGAGTGAGTAATGTTATCTGACGGCCCCTTGGCTTCCTCACCACTCCTCACCACTTAATTTCATGATCGGCCCAGAGAAAGGGGATGTGACAAGCTGGTCATAAACAACCATCTCCTCCCCTCTTTCCTCCATCTATCAGGACCTCTACTGTTGTGAAAGTGTGCTATTTATTTAGGTGCTTTCATTTCAATTCCAGTTGCACTTTGACCCCAACATGCACACACACATATACACACATACACATACACATTATCTTTATTATTATGGTAATGTTACTTATGTAGAGTCTACTGATGAATGGATTCTTGGTCAGGTACAGGTTCCTCACCATAAGAGGACGCTCATCCTCACCTGTCGCACTATGGCCATGCAGGCTGGCAGTTATGAAAGGTCTTTCATATGAGTCTAAATCTTAAAAAGTTTTTTTATTTGTCTTGTTAATCATGCTACACCCCATAAATTATAAAGAAAAAAATATGTACGTATGTACTTACATACATAAAATACGTTCATACATAAATAGATAAATAAATAAATAAATAAATATTATTATTATCAGTATTATGTAATTTTTTTGTTATTTATTTGCATATATCAAAGGCTTTAGGTGAGTCCGATTCTTTTTTTAAGAAACTGATGCATTAAATTGATCAAAATATTTTAATTTCAAATTAATGCTGTTATTTTGAACTTTCAAATTCCTCAAAAAATTAATAAAATGCATCACGGTTTCCACAAAAATATTAAGCAGCACAACTGTCCAGAGATAATGATAAGAAATATTTCTTGAGCACCAAATCAGCATATTAGAATGATTTCAGAAGGACCATGTGACACTGAAAACTGGAGTAATAGCTGCTAAAAAAATATAGTCTTGCTGTGACATGAGTAAATTACATTTTAAAATATATATTAAAATACAAGACATGTTAATAAATTTGAATATGCATTCAAATAAAATTTAGGGTTTTTTTGCTATCAAAGTGAGGACATTCCATAGGCGTAATGGTTTTAACTGTCCCCCTACACTAGCCCTTCTCCTAAACATACCCATCACAGAAAACATTCTGCATTTTTACCGTTTTAATAAACACATTGTTTAGCATGTTTTTAAAGCTATTTTAAATTTGAGGACATGAAATGTCATTTATTTAAATGTATATATTTGTCATTGTATAAATTCCTCATAAATCACAAAAAATGTCCTCATAAATCACAAAAAACACACACAAACAAATCTCACCAACCCCAAATATTTTAACATTAGTGTATGGCAAAAACAAACAAACAAAAAAAAAAACTTTAAAAGCCGTTAAAAGTATGTGTTGATTGTGCAAGCATGCAATAAATAAATAAATAATAATAATAATAATAACAAATAAATAATAATAAAATAAAATGTTTTGGTTCCGACAAGATGAATTTCAACAGAATGAATTTCTCAGAAATTATTTAAAACGTTAAATGTTAGTTATCCATTCTGCTCTCTGGTCTGGAGTTGTCAAGAGGGGGAATTTGTCTTTCAACATACTTTTTTGTAGTTTCAAACCATCCCATAATGGAGTGTGTGTGGTGGTGGAGTGCGAGTGTGTTGGGATGTATTCATGCTTTTTTTCTTTGTTTTCTTGTGGTTCTGCATGAGAAAATTTCCAGTGCTGAGAAAGCATGTCTCCACACACAGAGAAACACACATGCACATTTGTGTGTACACAAGCACACACTGAGGCTTGAGGGCACAAATAAACCTCTGGAGGGCCCCATACTTGAGAAATATAACAAGGCTATTGTCACCCTACGTGGAGGTCACACTTAAACAAGCAGAGGCAAGCCGGCAAAAGCCACGCACTTCCTCTGTCTCTGTAGATTAAAAGGACAAAGAAATAAATCATATCTAGTGCATCTGTGCAGGAGAAGAAAGAAGTTTAGGAATCCTTATGAGAGTTTTTGAAACATTCAAAAGCTATTTGGCCCTCGTCCTAGACTTTTTTTTCCTCACTGACCACTGTATTGTAGACTCTCATAAACCGAAAGTGTCATTCAATCAGATGGGACAAATGGAGTTGTGGAATGGAATGCAAATGTTTTTTTGTTTTTTGTTTTAAATAAGCTTGAAAAAATGCATTTATCTCTCCTTTGGGACCAAGCACCAGGACCGCCATTGGTACCCGTTAACCTCATGTACACATTGCATTGTCCAGGTGAGCCATTATTATTTTGGCTACTTTCAAAGCTTTTCTTCTGATGGGAATAATTTGAATTAATTATATATGTATTAATTCTCTTTTACTACTTGTGAAAACAAACATGCACATGAGCAAACACATGTGTCCCTGAATAGGCAGCACCCTGTTAATCAATAGCTCTCATAGATTGTTGCTTACAGCTGCAGCAGAAGAATGAGATGGATTTGCATATATATAGGGCTGAGTGAACCCATGCACTTTAAGGACGATCAAATATGCTGACCTCGGCATCCGATAAACCAATCAAGTGTGTGTTTGTTACCAATGACCTCAATCCAGACAGTCTCTGAAGAGATTTCATATGGTACAGTACTGAATAATATTTGTTTGTCTGAGATGACAAATGGAGAGGTTACAGTATGCTGGCCTTGCACCAGAGATGAGTGTTTTGAGCCTTTATCTGATTCATGAATGAAACGTGAAAACATCACGACAGGCCAAAAACAACAACATGAGTGTACCGCGTTTCTCTTCTTATGCTCAATTAAAGAAACATGTAGACTTTGGAGAGCAGTGGCAAAATACATCTAAAATGTCATGTGAGGGGAGGAGGTGACCATAGCACATATGATTGGCTGATTATGCTGCAATCCACGAATCTACTAGGATGATTCACAAAGTCAATAACTTGGAAATTTGTGTACTATCAGGACAGTTACTAATAACTCTTAGTAACAGATAAAAATAAATAAAAATGGCCCAAAGTAACAAATAAAAATGACCATACATGTTACTTTTTATTGTAATTATTATATTGAAGTAATATAAATAATGTTACAAACAGATATACTTAAATAACTTAAAAATTAACTTATAATAAATATGTAACTAAATAAATAAACTAAATAAATTTAATCAAATAAATAAATTTGTTCAAAGGTGAAGAACCGAAAATGTCCACAACACGCTACTAATTAGACGTCTGCCAGAAGGTAGTTATTATAGTTAATAAAGTTTTAAATATGTGAGGGGTTTTTGTTTGTTTTTTCCGCAAACCCATTGCCTCGAATCAGAAGGCCTTTATGAACCCCCTGGAGTCATGTGGAGCACTTTTACGATGACTGGATGTACATTTTTTGCTACAAAATGGGGCCCGTCATTCACTGCCATTATAAAGATGGGAAGAGCAAGGATATTTTTAAATATATCTCCGGTTGTGTTCATCTGAAAGAAGATAGTCATATACACCTAGGATGGGATAATTTTCATGTGTGGGTGAACTAAGCCTTTCAGAAAGATATATTTTCTCACAGACGTTGTAGGGTTCAGACCGTAAAGATTGTTGGGAAGAAATGGGAAGGAAAAAAACTGGATGCACCGCAGTGACGTATCTGTGTCTCTGTTAAATTAACAGAGGGACCAATTAACGCTGTTCTCAGTTTGAAAATGTTCTCAAGAGACAACAGCTTCTTCTTGAGAGAGAGAATGACACAAAAGAGAGAGGATTATTTTAGTTAAGATCCACCTTTCAAATACTGTGAATATGGCATTTTATATAAAATGCGCAATAATTATGTACAAAGGTGTATTTTATACTAATCAATACTTGCATTTTGACAGAAATCTGAGTTTTTCATCTAATATCTAAGAGCTTATGCTTGTGATTGTTTTTTTATAGGAGAGGAAACATGGTGGTGGAGAAGTGGAGTGGAGGTCTACCATGGAGGAGACATTTCATAAGTTTATATATTTGCTGACTCATCACATTTCTCTGTTTGTTGTTTTTGGCCTTTTTTCTCTCAAAAGTATCAACCTTGTGAGCTGCTATACGAAGTACAGAAAAGGAGTGTTTATAAGGATGGATGTATATAGAGCAGAAATATAGAAAATATTTCTGGATGGTTAATTTTGAGCCATATATAGCACCATAAAATGGAACTGCAAAAATAATGATTGTTTCCAAACAGGTTTTGAAAACTGGCACAATCACACAGAGATTATGATCTCCATAAGTCTCTCTATGAATACAGTATTTTAACATTGATTCACATTTAAAATGTTCTATTGCTTCACTCTGTAAAAGATTTTATGCTTTTGCTGATTATTTGATGGGTTTTTTTTTTTTCCCTTCTGCAAAAGATAAATATGTAGTTCTTGGAGATTCAGTGGTATTATAAAGTCTGGAGTGTGTGAGTGTAGCGAGTGGGATCGATGTAGATATTCATTGTTGGCCCCACTGCACTTGCAGTCCATTTAATGTCTCTGTTCCACCACCCTGCGTTCGGCTGATAACACTTACCACACTCCGCTTGTTTCAATACAAAACAACTTTAATTAAATCAGGCCATGGCCAAGGTTAGGTTCTCTCACATTCCTCAAAGATCCCACAGTGTGAAACACTATGCCTAATGGAGTTTACAGCAATATTACTCTGGAAGGAAGTGCAGTCCATTTTAAAGGTATAACGTATTGTCAAACAACATATTACAGAATCATTCCGCATCAAACAACACAGTATCTGACATCTTCTATAATCAGCAGAATCCTTATGTAAAAAAAAAACATTCTGCTTTACCTTATATTTATATGAAGTGTCAAGGAAAACGGATGATTTGAGATAGGATGCAGTGGTGTGTTTTATGTATCATGAAGTCCGTGAATGAATGAATTGCTTTCAGTTCATTCCCAGTTAAAGATACCACAAACAGACAGTGCTAGCTGACATGAGTAGCTAAATTCACTGTAACTCGAGGCCAGAGAGATCATCCCCACAGCGTATCTCCAAAGCTATTATCGCACCCTGACAGCATCAGACTAAATATTGTCACAATGTTGTGGGTTCATCCAATAAATCTACACTGACTGAGCCTTAGGGATCAGTCTCTCTCTCTCTCTTTCTCTCTCTCTCTCTCTCTCTCTCTCTCTCTCTCGCACACACACACACACACACACACCTGCCCCTTTGACTCACACCCCTACAGACATGTTTGATGCAACAACAATTAACTATTTTTTGTTTTTCTTATTTTTACATTTATAGATCCATACAAAGCAGAATGTGAAGGAGCTTCATTGTAGTCAACAGCAAAATGTTTATGTTGACAGTTATTAAATTATTTCACACCCTGGCATTTTTAATGCATTATATCAGGGCAATAAGAAATCATTTTGCTCCAATTCACAGCAAGCCACACAGTTTTGTTTCAATATGGGGAAAGACTGTGTATATTTTGCACTTTATATGCTGATGTACTGTAAATTCTGAACAGAATCACAAGATCTGCAGGATTATTCTGGCATCAATAGATGTAAGAAAGGGCTTTTACTTTTCTCCCTGTATCATGTATCCCATGTATTCATACAAAATTTTGAACAAGAAACAGATTGCACAGTGAAAAAGAATGGAATGTTAAAGAAGAAGAAGATCAGATCTTGCAAAGTGTTATTTATATATATATTAATACATTAATTAAAATGAACTAACATGAACAATTCATTTGTTAACATAAAAATACAGCTGTTAGTACATGTCAGCTCATGTCATTGATTAATAAATACAGATACAACCTTTGATTTCAATAATGTATTGGTAAATGCTGAAATTAACATTATTTAACTAAAATAAATAAATGCTTTAGAACTATTTATTTTCCATGATCAGTTCATGTTAACTAATGTTAACACATGGAACCTTATTGTAAAGTGTTACCAGTGAATGCTTACTCTTTAATTATTATTCATTAAACTTATTAATAAATGTTCCTGTATTAAACATATCAATAAATGGGTTTATAAATAAATTAACATTAGTTAACAACGTTAGTTAACATGAACTAATAATGAACTGCACTTATACAGCATTTATTAATCTTTGTTAATTTCATCATTTACTAATACATTATTAAAATCTTGTTAACATTAGTTAATGCACTGTGAACTAACATGAGCAAACAACGAACAACTGTATTTTCATTAGGTAACGTTAACGAAAATTAGTAAATACTGTAACAAATGTATTGCTCATGGTTAGTTCATGTTAGTTAATACATTAACTAATGATTAACTAATGAACCTTATTGTAAAGTGCCACACATTTATTAAATTGCTTCTTAATATATCTTCTCTCTTTGATTATTATTGCTGCCTCTAGTAATTATGTGTCTGATTTATGATTTCCAATCTATTTTGGATTTTTTTTTAAGCCAGCCAAAAAGTCATTTTTAAACAATAGTTAAATGCCCAGCATGTTGGGCAAACCATTTAACCCAATCGCTACGTTTGTCCATTTTCAACCCAACGTGGGTTGTTTTTAACCCTGTGTATTCATTGTTTTTTTTCGTGGCTAATACATAGCATAGTGAATCTTGGTGAAGAGGAAGTGGTCCTAGTCCCTTCACTAGTGGTCTCAGTCTTGTGGACAATGTATTTGTTGATTCTCTCTGTCTCCTTCGTGGCCCCATGAATGTTTAGTCTTTGGTTAGTTCCACCTCATGCTTCTTTTCTTGGATTAATGATGAAATCAATCTGTGAGATAACCATTTGGATAGGTGTCACACTAATGATGCCAATAAGAGAAGGACAGAGATGATTGTGATGACATGACCATTGGTGACCACATTGACACTGGCAGTGATAAAGACGTCAAGGACAATGTCTATGGGAATTTACCTCCGATCAATATGTCTAAAGACAGATCTCAGAACTATTTTCTCCATAAGAGACACTTTATTGTGCGATTACTCGTGTAAATTTGACAGGGAAAGATAAAGGACAAAAGAGATATAAATCTACCAAGTCTAAAGACAAAAGAAAAAAAGGGAAAGATGAATGAAGGATAGTTAATTAAAGGATAGATAAAAAGAAAGACTTTAAGGTCAGCTAACTAAGGCAACTTAATTAAGAAATGCAACAAAATACATGGTTTAAGTGAAAATGTAAAAAGGCTCTGGCCACCACCACTTCAATCAGCCGCTGAGCTTTTACTTAAGTCAATGGGTCAACGTAGCTATACTAACCCTCGGCTTCACCCATCAGATGTGCCATATTCCACTTTGTCATGCATCACATGTCAGAGGAATAATTCAATCCATCTCCATCCGTCCATTTTCTCTTCCCCATTCCCTCCCTCACTGCGATCCTCCATCCTGCACTGATTAATGTTAATTTCATCATAAGTCTTTTTCAGCTCAATAAATTCTCCCTCCCTCCCTAAATCAAATTGTTACTGATCATACTTGACTGCTGAGCTACTATCCTGCCATGTCATAACCACGGTCTGTCATACACTGTCCGCATCCCTCCTATGTGGACCTCTGTTTCATCAGAAGCCATTAAAATCAATATGTTTAATTGAACAACAAATTAGTTAATATTAGCATTAAAGGGACAGTTCATCCAAAAGTGAAAATTTTGTCATTGTTTACTCACCCTCATGACATTCCAAACGCATATGGAACACGAGAAGAAAAGTCTTAAGTAATATTGCTCTGAAACTACAGAAAAATGAACAAAAAGCACCATAAAAGTATCATGAAGGTATCTTTTCTTACTGCTATCTCATTAGGCTTGCTCACTGGGAGGTTTGTACGCTACTTTTCTTTTTGGAGTATGTATTCTGAAATGCACTACACATGAACTGAATTAAAATAAATACTTTGTCATAATTAAGTGCAGTATAGCTAATTGATTAACTGACAGTGTACTGATTAGTGAGCTTTTGATGGCAAGACAGGCTTAGAGGGCCTCAGCAAGTCAGAGAAAACTGCACCCTACTGAGACACTATCAAAACAGAGAACTTAGAAAATGTTTTCTTTTAACATGATGCTGTTGGCCAAGGTCTGGATATGCTGACACTCTTCTTCTGTCTTTATTTGTCTTTCTCATACACATACACCATACACACACCCAAAGTGATGGGCTTGAGTACACAGCATTTATTGATTGAGCTACGAGCACTAATGGAAATGATGCAGAGATTGAAAGGCAGTTCATTAGAATTGCTGTTTGATTAAAGAAAAGCTGATCGGTGGTCTGTGCGTGTTTTTGTGTGTGAGGAAAAGAGAGAGCATGAAAAGAGTATGTTCAGCTTAGTATTTTAAAACAAAAAGCTGTTTTAAAATTATTTCAACTTAATAAAATTAGTTCTCCAAAATTAAATGTTTTTTTTTTTTTTTACCATACTGATCTATGTCACCTCAAAATAGGACTTAAAGGAATATAAAAAAGAAATGATTATTATTTACGTAACTCAAAATGTTGTTTCAAAACTGTATGTTGTTTGTTTGTTTGTCACACTTTATTTTAGGTGATAAAGTTGTTCTCACTTCAGCACTGAGTAATAGTAATTAACTACATGTACTTACTATACGGTGAAGACAAGTGAAGTGAAGGCTTTTAGTTCAGGGTTAGTTACTTGTATTATACTGTTATTGCCAGTGTAGGGGAAACTTACTTTTAAAAGTAATGCATTACAATATTGCGTTACTCCCTAAAGAATGTAACTAATTGCATTACTTAGTTACTTTTTTTAAAGTAATGTGTTACTTTTGCGTTACTTTTTCTCACCTGGGCTGGGCTTTCTTGATTGTTTTTTAATAACAACAAAAAAGTTCTGCAGCTCAAACAAACCTTTTAGCTATGCTGCCATTCTAGATTAAAGCTAAATAAGATACACAGGGGAAGGAAGTTCAACACTCTTATTTCTAAATCTAATCTAAAGAATTTTTTGCATATTAGCATGGTTTAATTAGGTCAGCATCGAAGGCATTGCTTAGTAAAGTGAGATTAAATACATAAAGTACATTTGTGTAATTTAATATAGTTAATTGTTACAGGTTTGTGTAAAATTCTAATGACTAGTAAAGTAATGGCTTGCTTTACTAGTTACTTGAAAAAGTAATCTGATTACAAAACTCAAGTTACTTGTAATGCGTTACCTCCAAAACTGGTTATTACTATAGTAAGTACATGTAGTAACGTGTAACTACGGCACCTTAACATAAAGTGTTACCTTTCTTTCTTTAATAAAATCAAGCTCAGAAAATGACTTTCTATTAAATAAATATCATAAAACTACTCCTGGAGTCTTGATACAGTGGCTGAAATGAAATTTGAGAGGGTTGTTTTTGTTTTTGTTTTGGAGCCTGGCATCTTTATGGAGCAGCATTTGTTCTGAGATGCACTACACATATAAACTGAATTAAAATAAATACTTTGTCATAATTAAGTGCACTATAGCTAATTAATTAACTGGCAGGCATACTGATTAGTGAGAACTGAGCACGTAATGACATTTTTCATTTTTTTATTTTTGAATGAACTACCACATTAAGTTGAGGCAGCTTGTGCAGTTGGGTTGAAGGAAATAGGTATGTTTAGCGATATCTATTCATGCCTCAATTCTAACCCTCCGTTTCTTTGTCCTTTGGCTATAGGGGCATTGGAAAATGCTTGACCACCAGGGTAAGCTGCCTGTCAGAATGGAAACTGCTTGGTGCAGCAAGTCAGTGACTCAGAAAACTTAACTAAGTTTCTCTCCTTCTCTGCTCCATCCCCACCCCCCTCCACCCCCCTCCATTCTCTATCTCTCTCCTCCTCTCTCACTCTCACACTGCCTCCTTTTCGTCTCCCTTGAAATTTCTTTGAGAAGATTATCCGCAGGTAAGCTTGTTACCGTGGCGATCCTGCGTCAGCAGCTCTTGCTCTCGCACTGACCACTCTGAAAGTGTGTATCTATGTGCGTGTGTGTGTGTGGTAGGAACAGCAGGTCAGTAAGGATTGGGGGACAGTGTGTGTGTGTGTGCGTGTATGAGATGAGGGGTGAAGCAGCAAGCCAGCCTTCGCTAACATAGTGTGACGACATCATAAGACAGGGTAAATGACTGTCCGGGTGTTTGAGACAGGGGTTCGGGGAATGGAGTGAAGAAATAGATGGATGGAGAAATGAAGCTGTGGAGGGATAGAGGGATGAACGGGTGATACAAAGCTGTCCCCCAGAGCTCACAGTCTGTGGCCCGGTTCATTGCAACCTCCTCTGAATGCCCCCACAGCAAGTCTCCCTTACCACACACACGCACACACATATACTGTAGAAACACCATGGATGAGCTCTGATTCACACTCACTCCTCTCAACAATAAATTAATGGGAGACAATAAATAAAAGAGGATATTTACCACCACTGGACTTTTACTCAGTTCACAGAGACAGATCTTTTTATTTGTTTAATGCACTTCATTTGGGGAGTATGGTGAGGTGAGAGAGAAAAGCAGTGTACAGATTTTGTATGTACTCTCTGTTAATGTAATGATCATTACTTAAAATTATGTGTAAGTGCCTTTTGAACTTTTTTTAAATCAACATGCCAGTGTTTTTAAATAAATTTCAAAAATAAAAGTGCATGTCAGACTTATATATGCTCTTGTCAGTCTGAGACACTTTTTAATTACAAATTGATCACTTACGTGTTAAATTAACAGGATGGAAATAAAAATGTTATCCAGAGTTTGCTTACACAAAAGGGGCAAACTTTTATGTTTTTGTTTTTAAAATATCTAAAAATATAATAAATATATACCTTCATAAATTTGATAATATTGTTTTTAATTCTGTCATTTTAAAAAGAACAGGATAAACTATTTTAATCCAACCAAGTAATGTAACATCACAGAATTTCATTAAAAAAAAAAAAAAAAAATGTAGATATTTACTGATGCTTGTGCTGCTGTTTTCCCACCAAAATTATGTCATATATTATGTGAATAGAATAAATACATACATACAGTAGCTCTGTTCAACAAAATGAATAATTACATTAATATCAACTAGGATTTCCATTGTAGTCTATTATGTTAGGAATGACCTTACATTGATTAATTTGTTATATTTAATTACCCTATAGCAAGTACTATATACACTGCCAGTGAGTAATACTTCAGCATGGTGTTTGTTTGTTTGTTTGTTTGTTTGTGTTTGTGTGTACACATTAAGGCTGTATGTCTGTCTTCAGATGGAGAGACTTATGAGAAGCTTTCTCTCCTGGCACTCCGATGCAGCTTTGGGATTGCTGCTGCTCTTGGGAAGAGAAGAGAGAGATAAATGGACAGAGAGAAGGATGAAGGGGATCTATTCTTCCTGCGATGGAGGGGAAATCTGCACAAATCTTCCCTTGTTAGAGGGAGAGGGACAGAAAGAAAGAGACAGATCAGAGCTGAGCTCTCTCAGGAGGACAAACAGCTTTCTCTTCCTGATCCTGACTACACCTGGACAGCCACAGTCTTTCCCTCAAGCTGTCTGACATGGCAAAGACAACAGCAAATAAACAACACAGTCGTGTATACTGACTGAGTAATGGATGAAACTTTAAAGAATGAAGCAGAGGGAGAGATAAAGAAAAAAGGAGGATCGGGAAAAAGAAAGGTTTTATAGACTTACACTGTGGATAAACAGATGTACCAAGACCAATTTTATAGCAAACCGAAATAGCTTTCTGCATCAGCTATGCAATTAGCTCTCCCTCTAGTTCACCAGTGTTAATGAACAAAAGCCAGATATCTGCTTTTGTGAACCTGAGAGAGACCCAGGGGACACGCTGACACACAGGTGAGAAAATCACAGTGGTGGGATATTCGCTGTATTTGTAGAACAGGGGGTAAAGACACATGCTGGAACACAGGGAGGGAGGGGGGGGGGGGGCAAAAAGACCACCACAGGGGAACTAACCTGTGCGCGCCACGAGGTGATGATGCCTCTCTCTTGTTTCAGAGGTGAATATATTAACAGGTGGTGAAGAACTGATTTGAATAGATTAGCAGATGAGATGCTCTGAAATAAACCAAACATCTGTGTGAGAGTGAACTCTTTTATCTTCTGGCTAAAGTAGGTGTCTCATCAAAGTTGAGTTGCTCCACCGTATTTAGGTGTGTGAAATAAAGCGTGAGAGTTTACTGTTATATTATGGTGATTTAAAATTTTCTTTTTTTTTTGCATTATTTTATGTGATTTTTTTTTTTTTTAAATTGAAACGTTATTGATGTCTATATGTGACTAATCTTTCGCATTGGCATTTTTAATTTTGTTGAAGTCTCACACAGTGGATGGGGAAAGGTGTGTGTGTGTGTGTGTGCTGGTTTTTGTGATTTATGGGGACACTATTTTGTATAATGACATGGGTATGACACTGGTATTACAACTTAAATGTGAAATACGAGGACATTTCATGCATCCTCATATTTCAAATAGCTTTAAAAACATACTAAACAATGTTTTATTAGAAATGTAAAAATGCAGAATGTTTTCTGTGATGGGTAGGTTTAGGGGTAGGGGTAGTGTAGGGGGACAGAATGTACAGTTTGTACAGCATGAAAACCATTACATCTATGGATTGTCCTCACTTTGATAGCAAAACAAACCTGTGTTTGTGTGTGTGTGTGTGTGGGTGTGTGTGTTTATTTATTTTATTATTTGTGCTATACACAAAAGCTTCTTTTTGGGGACTCTCCAAAAGGTTTTTTTTCCAGGTAAATATGGCATGCTTATATGAATAATTGTGAAATAATACATGTACACTACCATTCAAAAGTTTTGGGTCAGAGCTTTTTTTTCTTTTTCTTTTATTCAATGAGGCTTCATTAAATTGTTCAGAAGTGATGGTAAAGCCATTTGTAATGTTACAAAAAATTTTTTTTAAATAAATCCTGTTCTTTTGAATGTATTATGGTTTCCACAAAAAGAAAAAAAAAATAAGTGGCACAACTCTTTTCAACATCGATAAAAATACAAAATGTTCCTTGAGCACTAAATCAGAATATTATTTTAATGTTTTCTGAAGGATCATGTGACACTGAAGGCTGGAGTAAAGGCTGCTATATAAATATATCTTTTTGGGCGGGGTTAGTGTGAAATAATAATGAAATGCTATATTTAAAAGCAATAGAAGTCTACAGTATGTCCCATAGATATATAATGATAAATGTACATGTGTGTATGTGATCCTCAGATTTGTTTAGTTTTTCTCATGCATACAACCTCAGCTAGAAAAAAAGACTGTGACGCGTTTATGCTGACCGCTACAAATAGATTAACGAGCTAAAGATCTGGGGAATGTTAATTAATTTGATTATACGCAGTGGGCCACGGGCCTGTGGTGAAAGGAGAGCAAGGAGGGCTAAAGGAGTGGAGGGATGGAGGGATATTCTAATCTGGGATGGATAGGAAGATGTAATGGAGTTTTGGCAGACTGACCACACCGCACCTAATTTATAGCATGCACTGCCACATAGTCAATGCTGTTTTAATTCACCCCCCATACTGAAGCATCCACCCACCCCATCATTATCCCCTCTCATTAATGGAAATCTAATCATCCACCACTCATGAACACACACACACACACACACACACACACACACATGTTCGTTTTGCTATCAAACTGAGGACATTCCATAGGTGTAATGGTTTTTATACTGTACAAACTGTACATTATGCCCCCCCCCCCCACCCCTAAACTTAACCCTCACAGAAAACATTCTGCATTTTTACATTTTTAATTAAACCTCGTTTAGTATGTTTTTAAAGCTGTTTGAAAAGTGGGGACATATGAAATGTCCTCATATTTCACGTTGAAGTTGTAATACCAGTGTCATACCCATGTCATTATACACATTTGTGTCCTGATATGTCACAAAAACGCGCACGCACACGCACACGCACACGCACTCACACACACACACACACACACACACCATTCATTTCATTCAACAAAGCCTATTCCTTATTATTTGTTTATATTTTAATGTATGTACAGTATAGTATGTGTGTGTGTGCTTTAATAACATTATTTAGAGGTTGTTGTTATGAACCTGCAGTGTTTATGACCATCAAAATACTTTTCACACTTTTCTGTACAGCACTCCATATTCATCTTTTGATCAGTAATCAACGTAATTCTTGGTCTTACTGATCTGAAAATACAAAGAAAAAGAAAATGAGTTCCAATCTTTATCAACTGAAATGCATTAAATATCACATTATGTCAACGTTTTCCGAACTGCATTTTGTGAAGGAACTGCAGGGGTTTGTGAGCTGATGAAAAGCTAATAGTTAATGAATTAAATCATATGTATTATCAAAAAACATCAATCAAAATGAAACACTTGATTACTTAAAAAAAGATGAGATATTTTATTTGTTTGCCTGGATGTCATGTGACAATCAGAGAACTGTGAACGTTCAAATGAGATGATAAATTATTGAAATATTATGTTAATGTTTCAGGGGTACTTGAAGTTAGTATTTTAGGTCAACTGGGTTTGGGAAAAAAGTTTGGGAATCCCTTTATTAAATTAAAAAAAAAAACATTAAAAACATGAAAATATCCCAAAAGTTTTCCAGGTTTGAAATATATTTTGATCCAGATTTATAGAATAAATAATCAGTGAGGATCTCTGGATATGATGAAGACATGGTTCACAGCTGTTCATCAAGTGTGACCCATGCTGGCAAAACGAGTCACAATTAGCAAATTTTCAAAAATAAGTTATTGTTATTCTCACATTGTCTATTAATAAAAACCCTCCAAAATGATGTATGATTTGTTGAAATCAAAAAATGAGAATGAGCTGCACCAGTTTGAAGTCAATTTTGAGAAAGTTTTCTGAAGGTTCCAAAACAAAATCACCTAGCATCCAATGTTACACAGCAGGTGTTTTTCCCCAACAGTTAACCAAATGTTCACTTAAGACATAACAGATAACGTTAGATATTTTTAAATACTGTAATGTTGTTATATGTACTTGTAACAAAGTTCGTAGAAAGGAAAGAAGGAAGCGGGAACCGGCGAACGTTCAACACATTTAATAAACAAATAAACTCACAATAAAACCAAAAAGTATAAGGGCGGCAGTCGCCGCCAAACCAAATAACACTCAACATAAAATCCCAGGCCTGGTCCTCACTCGTCCTTCACTGTCGTCGCTCCTCCTCTATGTTTCCGGAGCTCCTCCGTGAGGGACTCGAGACCGGTGCGCCAAGCACCTGAAGCTCGTTAACACTCGCCTCGCACCGTTCCCCCACGGCTCTCGCCCGCCCTGCTCGTCACAGTATTAAACTGTCTGAGGCGTTTTTGTGTGCGCGCTTCTGATGTGTCAGTTAGTGCAAGTAAGACCCATTTGTTCACATCAGTTTGAGTTTGAAAGTCACATTTTATTGGTTCAGACTCATGCCATTGACAATTGGCTATGAATATTCACAAATTTGGAATGCAGCACCTTACAACATTATCAAACTTGTGCTGAGGAAGTGAAGAAACCGGCAAAGAAAAACGTCATTTTTCATGAACAAAGGAAAGATACTCCTTTCAGAAAACATACAAATAAAGATACTTTTAGATGCTTAATTTGCTGTTTGGAGCGTTGGGATCACTAGATGAGCTCATTTTTGTGAAAACCTCAAATTCAACAAAATTTTTCATTTGTTTTTGTCTGTAGCCTGTAACTAGCCCATCCACATCCTGACTCATTTTTCCAGCATGGGACACATATGTATTCATGTAATCGATAAAAAAGTAACTGTAATCTGGTTGTGAACATTTTAAATATTGGGGAATCTGATTATGCAATCAATTACAATTATTTGCACAATATAATTCTGACTTGATGCTGTCAGTACAACATGAATCAGAGAAATAAACAATATTTAAATGAAGTAAGATTGTCAGAATATTCTCTCAGTTTTTTGGATTATTTCTGACATTCATTAAGGATTGTATGGAGTTCAGTGGTGCAGTCCGTGTGTGTGGCAATGATGCCAGACTGTGACACCCACTAAAGGTAGACCGTAACCAAGGTGACAAGGCCAGGCAGGGGCGGCACAGCAACTGTCACAGCCCTTACATGTCCTATAGTGGCAGCACCTAAAAAGCTACCAGTCACCACGCATCTCCAAACAACCTCTCCAACAGTCAGGAGCGATCCAGGCCTTGGTCAGGTGGAATAACAGAGTAGGACAAGAGAAGATGATGCGTGGAGGAGAAAGCCTGTAGTTTGGCTTTCATGAGCAATTACAGAGAGTTCAGCATGGATTTCATTCCTTATCTTCACCAAAAGGATCAACACAAGCCTACAGCTTCCTCTGTTGTCTTTGTCAATCTTATTTACTGTTAAGTAGACCCACTTGCCTGGTCTCATTTGTTCATAGTTTTTCTGTGTGTTTGTTGTTTTTTTTTCCACATTTCTCATGAAGAATTCAATAGGATCTGCATTTTAAAGCGCTAAAAACTTTGGAATGCCTCCGTGCCGCAACAGTAAAAAACACTGCTGACAGTTAGCGAAACATTATTTATCTCCTGTCACATCTTAAATGCAGATAAAAGTCAGTTTGGGTGAGAATAATAGCCTGTGTTCATTGTTCCCTTCTTTTGTTTTCCATTTCACCGTATGTATTAAAAGCAGACAAAGAGCTCCATCGCTTCTCTCGAGTCACTTGAAAGGTTGGATTATCATCGTGGCTTTGACAGGAGAAGCGTTCTAATGAAGAGACACTCTGGTGAGGGACTCTAAATGTGCGAGTGAGGATGAGACGGGCTGCGTGCGAAGCCCTTCAAATACTGTCTGTCCATTTCATCATGCCTCCTTCTGGTGAGATTCATGAGCCTGAGAGGATTGCCGCTGAAAAACGGCTCAGTATTAAAACTCCACACTTAAACTGAACCGTTGGAAAATGTATCTCCCACTCAAAGCTGACATTAATTCACCCCAAAAATATGTTATTATTTACATGGGGGATTTTTTTCTGTCAAACACAAAAAGAGATGCTAGGCACGATGTCTGAGCTACTCTTTTCTATACTATAAAAGTGAATGGTGACCAGGGGATTTTGAGCTTCAAAAAGCATCATTACAGCACCATAAAGTAGTTTGTATGACTCTAAGCTATCATTTGACTTTAGAAGATGTGAAATATAGAACACATGATGTTTTTATAAAGTGGCATGAAGTGTAGCCAAGTATGTTGTCCCTTACTCAGAATTGGTGTTCTGCATTTCACCTGTCCGAGTGTACACATACACACACACACACACACACACACACACACACACACACACACACACCGTGATCACACAGCAGTGTCAAGTGGTTCCACACAACAATACTGAGTCATTTGTAAAATTTAGTTGTATGAACAAAAGAAATTCAAGTACAGCTGGCAAAATTCATTTGAGTAAATACAAATCATTTGAACTTGTCACTGCTACATACTATTTAAATGTGCAGTTTACTTAATAATGTTAATGTTAAATTGATAAAAGTTTACTACTTAAGGTGAACCTACTAATTTACTTAATTAACCATTAACTATTTGTTTTACAAAGTGCACTCATAAAATAAATAACACATTGAATGCACTCAATTTATTTGTATCCTATAAACGTGTCTAAACACAGGCGCAACTCTTCTGCATAATGGTAAGCACAAGATTAAAAAAAAAAACATTATAGAAACACCTCTAGATGTCCAACATAACTAAACATTAAACACTAACATAAACTACCAACATCTTTCCCTTTATTGAAAACACATAAAATAACACTTTAATCCCTAAATTTACTCTCCAAATGCAGTCCCTTGCAAAGAATGCTGGGATCTACAAATACACTGCCCAGTTTAGTAAAATTAACATTAATTTGTGCGTTTTACTCAGCAATGTTAAGTTGACTGAACAAACACTTTATAAGTAAAGTTGAAAATACAATTTTTTTGTAGGAACAACTCAGTTATATTAAGTTCATGCAGTCACATGAGTTGTTTTAAGTAAAGTGAGCAAGGATGATTTGAGTGAAACTAACAAGAGCAAAAGTTCTTGTTTTATTTATTTTTATTATTTTTTTAATTTGCTTATTTATTTATTTATTTATTTATTTTGAGTGTAGAGAGCACCGTTCATTCACTGCCCCCATATACATTTCCTGCCGGTACAGAGATTCGAACCTCTGCATTACAAGTCCAACTCTCTAATCATTAGACCACAACTGCCTGATAACGAGAGAGTCAGCCTTGTAACCAGAAGGTTGCAGGTTTGAGTCTCAGTACCGGCTCAGTTGCCTTTTTTTGGGCACTTGAGATGACAGAATTGTTCATTTTCAAGTTAACTAATCTTTCAAAACCGGCTGTTTGCTATGGAACATAGTAACTGAGTTTAAACAATAAACTTTTATAATTTAATGTTATTCTATTGTATATCACAAACCATTTTATTTATTTCACATTTTTATTTTTATTTTACTATATTAAGGCAATTCACTTGGGAACACTTTTTTTTAGTTCCCCTGAATCAAATGAATTTTATAAATGACTATATTCCATTTCTTCAGTTTTTACAATAGGCAAGCACATGTCTTTTCCATGTTTTCTCGCTCCGTGTGTGAGCACTGCGCCATCTCTGCACAACTCACAGTAATCGCTCTGTAAGCACTTTATCAAAAACGCTTGTTCTTTTGGTCTTTTTTCTGCTTTCTTGTTGTTTTGTTGTTCTGATTTCCCCCTCTCTCCTTTCCTTGTAAAGAAAAAGAACAGTCCTGACACTCATTAAAAAAGAAAAAAAAGGCAAAACATCAAGCAGGGAAAAGCGAGCCCATCTCTGCTCAACCTGCGGTCACAAAGCCGTCATCCAGAAGGAGACAAGCTTGTTAGCCACCACCCCCCCACCATCTATCTTTCTCGCGCTTTCTTTATACTTTTTTATTCCTCACATATCATCCCACATGAACATAATCAATTATGGATCAAATATAAGACAGGCTTTAATTTAGTTTCCCGTTACATCTTTCTTCAATTCTTACCCTTTTACTGGGCTAAAAAGCAAAAAGATCTGAAGCTCAAGAGATGGTGCTCTAAGTAAAATTACATTTCTGAGTACAAAAACATGAAAAATGGTTATGAGTAAAATCGGACAAAAAGAGCATCGGATTTTAATTGTAAAAATTGATATCTCCATAGTGTTACGCTGAAATATGGATTTTGGGGCTGTTAACCAGTTGTGTTTTTTCTGGAAGGAAAACCAGGGTTTATAAATCCAAAATCAGAGAGAGAGAGAGAGAGAGAGTGTGTGTGTGTGTGTGTGTGTGTGTGTGTGTGTGTGTGTGTGTGGTACAGTACTAATCTCCCTTTCAGTTCTCCAGCTGTTTTGGTGTAGCCGGAGATAACACCCTAACGTCACCCCATCTCATCCTCCTGCTGTCCCTCCTCCCTCTTTTCGTTCATCTTCCTATCCCCTCCATCAGTCTCTCATTCATAATTTATCAAGTAGGCTTTTTTTTCTGCAGACACAATCAGAGTGTGTGGCAGTGCAAACACTCTCTCCTATTACCCGTTAGCCTCTTCCTACACCAGCAGGAAACAACTATCAATACAGACAGGAAGTGAGAGCAAGCGCTGACCCTTAAATGACACCTCAGTTTCTCTCTCTCTTTCTTTCTCTCCTCTCTTTCTTTCTGCTCCTCAAAAACACACACTTACACAATGAGGAGAATCTGTCACTGAGAATTTAGTTTATTTTGAACGCTGAAAACTCTCTCACTATCTCTCTTTACACCCAACTGAAACACACACACACACACGCAGGTTCTTTTTGCTATCAAAGTGAGGACATTCCATAGGCGTAATGGTTTTTATACTGTACAAACTGTACATTCTGTCCCCCTACACTACCCCTACCCCTAAACCTACCCATCACAGAAAACATTCTGCATTTTTACATTTGTAATGAAACATTGTTTAGTATGTTTAAAGCTATTTGAAATATGAGGACACATGAAATGCCCTTATATTTGACGTTTAAGTTGTAATATCAGTGTCATACCCATGTCATTACACAAATTTGTGTCCTCATAAATCACAAAAACGTGCATGCACACACACACACACACACACACACACACACAAGCACAGGTGAGATTGTCCTAGAGTGTCACATATCCCTGAGCTGGATAGTTCTTCAGTACTGCTGTGTTTTCATTGGCCCTCTGCGCAGCAGCCTTGATGACTAAATAGGATGACAGTAAGGCGTTATAGGTACAGTTACAGAACATTTATATCTTATAAAGTGAGATACTCGACAGAAAATAGCATACTTCGATCGTATGATTTGTTCTATTAGAATGGCATGTAATGTAACGTTCTCTACAACTTCTTTATCGTTCAATTTTTTTTTTTTTTTTACAGCAATCTTGATGCTTTCACATTTCCTAATTATACTATAAGGTGGAAATCTGATCCTAAACAGAGATGATATGAAAGCACGAGATGATCCACTCATTTAAAAATTAATGAGAAAAATTTTTGGTAACACTTTATTTTAGAAAGTCCTTGCTACATGTACTTATAGTAACAACAGTAAATTATGAATAATTGCACACAGCTAACCCTAAAACAAACCATGTTGTTAATCAATGTTTTTCAGTACATATTACACTGTGACAAGGACACCTTAAAATCTTTAAGTACAATGGGGTGACATTAGTCCTGTGGAACATTAAAATAGACAGTCAACTTTTTCATAGAGACATCACATCTTTGTTTGCTCTCATGTGTATCTCCGGACTTGCATGAAAAATACAGTTTTGTGTCATTTGAGGCAAAGAAAAACTATGTGTCCTTGTGAACAGTGTGAAAAGTGCGCTTAATTGTAAAAAAAAAAAAAAGAAAAAGAAAAGAAAAGCAAAAAGTGCACTTGTAGTGTACATCGAATCTTAAAAACTGCACTTGCAGATAAAATATCACTTAAATAAAAGACCACATTGTCAGTGTAATTATAGAGTACACTTTTATGACTGTTTCTTAACACACACTTTTAAAAAGTGCACTTTGTAAAAAAGTTAAATCAAACGTTTTACTTTTGTCCTTTTTAAATCAATAATAATCTTTTGTCGTGCTTTAAATAGGTGCACATATTTTGTTTTGACTAATACTAAAGGACATGCAAAGTATTTAATTCTTTGTACAAGTTGTACGATATTTTTAAAAAAATGACTTTACCAAAAATGCTTTTCAATAGACATATAGAATTCTGAAATTCCTAAAATCCTACTTAAATGGGTCTAAAGCACTCTAAAGTTCAACTAATTGCATTTTATATGAATTAAACTATACATTTTTATTTAATTGCAATTAGAAATGCACTAAAGTGTCCAGAAGCATTAAATTCATATATTTTTTTAGTAAATTCTTTCCAATATAAGTCTTATTTAGTATGCTAAAGTATACTTCTTTTAATCCATTAAAGAATCATTTTGGGCTTAACCTTTATTTTTTTTTGAGTGTGAAGAACATGTTCCTTTTGTGCAATGGAAAAGCTACATGGATTAAAAGTTTTATGTAACCTTTCCTTTTAAAAGTTTAGATGAACATTTGATTTCATGCGCAACGGCAATTTAACACACAGAGATAAGTGTTTATTGCTCTCTCTCCCGCTGTGTGTGCATGTTCATGGAGTTTTGTTTTAATTAAGTTTTGTGATGTGACACACTAAGGTTTTGTAGTGTGTAACCACTTACGGCACAGCCGAGGCGACGTCCAACTTTAGCACAGAGGGTGCAACAGGGCCCTGTTCACCACTGACGATGCTAGGCTAACAAAGCATCATCCCTGTGGGGGTCGTTAAAGAACAGCACCAAGGACTAATGCATGTGTATATGTGTGTGTGTGTGTGTGTGTGTGTGTGTAGGTCTGGGTCTGTGGTGATTACAGCTTTCCGGTGGTTAAAGAGAGAGAGTGAGGGACTAATATTTATTTACCCTGCTCTCAGTCAGTACTGACAGTACCAGAGGGGAAGGAGAGAGGGGGGCTCATCAATTAGCCCTCATGTCCTCAGGGATGAAAGGTGACAGAGTAGCCATAAATATACATCAACAGAGCATAATGTCTGAATGTCCAGAATGTGTAATATTGCATTGCATGAAATTAAAACTTTTATCCAGAAATTATGCATTAAACTGAAAAAATTTGAGAGGAAAAAACATTTTATTTATCAAAGAATGAAAAAAAAAAACGTGTACATTGGTCTCCACAAAAATTTTTAACCAGCTCAAAACATTTTCAACATTGATAATAAGAAATGTTTCTTGAACACCAAATCAGCATATTAGAATTATTTCTGAAGGATCATGTGACACAATGAAGACTGGAGTAATGATGCTGGAAATTCAGCTTTTCACAGGAATAGATTGCATATTATACAATAATAAAATAGAAAATGGTTCTTTTAAATTGCAATAATGTTTCACAGTTTTTAATGTATTTTTGATCAAATAAATGCAGCCTTGGTGATCATAAGAGACAAAAATAGACCCTCAACAGTAGTGTACATTTTACATATAATAATTGCTTTTTTATTATTATTATTAAAGTAATTATTATTACTTTAAACATTACTTCTAGATTAAATGTGTCATAAAAATATATATTGTTTGAACAGAGGAGGGTTTCTCTGGTAAGTGCTGTAATTTGGCCACAGACATTGAAAGAGTAAAGTGGGTTCTTTTAATAATGGAGGGAATCGATCTGTTTTAGCGTGATGATTAATTTTAGGGTAAAACTAGTTCACCATCTAAATAAGAGTTACACAGAGAGGGTTTGCTTATTGGCAATGTCTCGATTCACTCTTTTTCTCTGTACTGTAAGAAGTATCCTATCCTTTCTCTCTTTCTCTTTTCTGTCTCTCTCACCTAAACTTGCTGCAGCATTCCCAGAGGAGGATTTTCTGGGAGCGAGTTGCATGTCTTTCACCCATAAACGGACGGCTACAAAGATGCTGTCTCAGCATGGGCTGCCCCACAGCAAAAATCAAAATATCAATAACCTCTTATAGCATTAAGGAAAATGCCTAAATCTTACGTGCTCTTTTTTCTCCTCTGTCTTTTTGCCAATATCACTCAACCACTTACACTTGGCACAAGCCCCGCTGGAGATTTTACGTACACATTAGATAGTCTCTCCTCTCTCTCTCTCTCTCTCTCTCTCTCTCTCTCTCTCTCTCTCTCTCTCTCTCTCTCTCTCTCTCTCTCTTCTGTGCAGGTCCATTTATTTGAACATGAAGTGTGGCTGGATAGGCTGTGATATTGTAGCTTTAGTCTTACAGAAAAAATTAAAACTGTCTCTGAATTTGTTTACCATGGAAAGAATGTTTCAAAATCCTTTGAAATTTGAATGGAAAGGCCTGGGTTTTGCCAGGGACAATTAAAAATTAGTATACGTTATAATTTAAAAACTAAAATAAGTAATATAAAACATACATTTTCTAAGCATGAACAACTGTTCAGCTATGCAGAAATTGTTTAGATATATTCAAGCAATATCTCCATAGCTAAACAGATGTTCATGCTTAGAAATGTCTTTGTATGCTTAATAAAAAAAAGCCTGATTGTATTAAAGAAACGAAAAAATAATACAGGTTCTTGTTTAGAATTTGATAAAGTGAAAACATGCAGAGCAGAAAATATATGAGCAATATGACACGAGCATGGCTGTATATATATATATATATATGTGTGTGTGATTTGGCCATAGGTAATAACAGCGTGCTGATATACAGCCGTTTGCATGCCTACGGGTGTGATGTTGTGTTTATACAACAGCATCACAAGTGTGTAAATAGAAAATACGGCATGTTATTTATATAAAATATTATATATTTTACAATAACATTTAAATGAACAACAATAGCCATTATAACAGTATAAGAAGTAAATAAACACAAGCAAACAGTTCAAATGTACAAAAGCAGCGCTCGATTTAATTTCAACGTAAATAAAGCTATGAAACTTAACATAACCCTTAAGCCAAATCTTTTCGGTCCAGAACTAGTAATAGATGAAAAAGATGAAAGATTGTCCTTTTGATATAGCCACAATGAATTATACCTACGGTGGCCGAGAGAGCTCAACACGCTGCAAATAAGACAAAGCATGCAAATAAAAAATAAAAAAACGTATGCAAATAAAAAATAAAAAAACGTATGCAAATTTAAAAAAAAACATGTGCTGCAAATCCTCACAACACAAGCATGAAAAAAACGTGCTGCAAATACAAAAACTCGCAAAATAGCACAAACCACAAGGGAAATGTTTCAAGGGGGACCCCAAAAAGTGACGGACCCTACTTCACAACAGCACCAACTAAAAAATATTAAATATATTATGTAGGCATTAACTCAATGTAATGTGTTTCACTAACAGAAATATGTGTCATTATTGTTAACTCATTAAACTTTAAGATATAATAATTTAGTGGATGATTTAAAAATATTCGTCAATCATCATGTAGCGTACTAATGTGACGTAATCATGACAGCCGCCTGAGGTGACCCTGATCAGTGACCGTGAGCTGAAAAACACTTTATTAAAAATAATAAATACATGAAATAATGTACAGTTGTTTATTTTTGTTTGCAGTTTTTATAGTATTTAATGATTGTGAACACATTGTGCACTCAAATGCCGTACACTATATAGGGATCAGTGAATAAGTGAATGGGTGAGTTGAACTGGTTTTGGACACAGCTAATAAGCAAGTCCTAGTAGGGTCCATCACTTTTTGGGGTCCCCCTTGAAACATTTCCGTTGTGGTTTGTGCTATTTGCGGCAAGTTTTTGTATTTGCAGTGCGTTTTTGTGTTTGCATGTGTTGTCAAACTGATGATCACGTTTTGTTTTTATTTGCACGTGTTCGTTTTTTATTATTTGCATGCGTTTTTTTATTTGCAGCGCGTTGAGCTCTTTCGGCCACCGTATATACCTCATGTTTAAACACTATCTTCATAAGAGCCAGCGGCAAATTCCCAAAGGACTGGCCGAGATGAAGCTGTTCTCTGCAGGTACAGGAGTGCTGAACGGTCACTGACAGCCTGAAGATCGCATTCGAAAGCGTCTAAACAATTTTCAAATTTTTGCTGTTTACATATAAATCCGGTCTGAGGTCTAAACAATATTGTCACCTAAAAAACTCTTAAAACTACATTCTGTAACAAAACAACAGTAGTGTCTATTAAAATATAATGGTTTGCTCATCTGCCATGTGAGAATGCTGACAGCGGAGTGATTGAAGCGACTCTCGGCCAATCAGATTCGAGAACCAGAACAAACTGTTATATATACATTTGTATGCTGTGGATATCCAGTGAATATTCTGAAGCTTTAAAATGTAAAACAGCTTAGAACAGTTATACTAGTCATATGTTTTGAATGTTTTATCCCCCACCTGCAATTGAACAATTACCAGTGTACCTAGGTGGGGTGAATTTAACAAACGATACTTCTCATAGTTGCTTCTTGCTGATTCAGCTGATATTTCCTCCACGCTGGCGCCTGTCATTTCAGAGAATAGTACAATAGAGAATGTATAGAGCCTCTGAGGTGTCGCATGCTGGACAGCATCCATGGAAACTGTTTATTTGATTTATTAATGTAAATAAAATACTTACACTTTACAAATGAAAACACGACAAACATGACATTCAATAATACTTAGTATATAGTGCACTCAACCATAACTGCAAGAAAAATTGGTTTATTGATTCTATTAACTTTGGTCTTAGCTTTCATTGCAGAAGAGACGTCAGTGCAAAAAGAAAGTAATTCATATTTCTTCATTTTGTTTATTAAGCCAAATTTTGATCCTTAAGCCAAATAACATGTAGTGATGAATCACCAACAATAAGACAGGAACATGCTTCAAGAAAGTAAATCTGCTCAGTTTTGATTTCATGTTGACTTTAAGAGAAAGGGCATATGTGATCTGAGAAGAAAAACTCAGATGAGATGTATGAGACTGACAAAGAGTAAGAGAAGGAGACCCAGGGTGAATGGTGGTAAAGCTGAATGATTGCTTGGTGAGAATTATTATTGATGATTCAGGCAATGTGAATTATTAACGAGAGAGGAAAAGCATCTCTGAATGTGTCTTTGACATTGGATACTGACAGAGATCGATGCCGGGGCCGAAAGAGAGAGGGAGAGAGGAGAGAGAGAGAGAGAGAGAGAGAGAGCAGACGAGAGGATGGACAGAACAAAAGTTGTGGGTAAATCCTGAGCCACAGAGAATGAGTCAGATATAATTTTTTATCAGCTTTAAATATTGTTCTGACTCCAGACCTTTAAAGGGATAGATTGAATATTCTGTCATCCTTTACGCCACCTCATGTTGTTCCAAACCTGTATGACTTTTTTTCTTCTGTAGACTGGACACAGATACCGCTGGAGCTTCAAAAAAAACTTCAAAAAGCTACCAGGAAGGTTGTTAACACGACTACATTTTGATCAATTTCAAGTCAGCTGAAGCCATTTAATTACTCTGGATGATGAACAGACGAAATTTTCAGGACTTTTCATTTTTCTGTTAAATATTCCTTCAGGTGCACAAGCTGTGTAAAATGGGGGGGGGGGGGGATCAATTATAATTTTAAAATCAGTACATTTAGAGGGTAAAGTCACAAAAAAATTCTCTCATCCTCATTTTCAAGACATGGAATTTAAAAAAAAAATGTCACATAATTATCACATTTTTATTGGGGGCAATGTTTTATTATTATTATTTTTTAATTAATAAATACAACCATTATAATTACAATATTTATTTACTGATAGTTTTGTATGTTACCTTTTACATTATTCGCCTCATTATGACAACATGTCCTTCTCCTGGGGCCAATATTTGTTCAACCAGGGCAATAACAGTGGAAATGTTCAAGAACTTTGTTGTTTTAAGATTTCACAGTACAGAAACTGACTTTCCAAAATATTCACTGGAATAAATGTGACAACTACCATGTCACCCATATTTGGATAACTATGAGCAGTGGTATTGTTACATTTTCTCACATTTTCCTAAATTCATTCATGTAACGGTTTGTACATTTAAAAAGTAAAAAAAACAACAACAAAAAAAACAAAGAAAATATGCAGGTCTAGTTACATGACATTTGTATGTTTTTTTTTCTGTGCTGTACTGTATAAATGAATGCAGATCAGCACATCTAAATCTATTTGCACAAAAGATCTATCTGTATTTATTTGTGCATCTTTGCTTGTGTGTCTATGGTTTTGTTGTCCAGGTGCACATCTGTCCTCAGGGTCAGAGGGTCAAAGTGAAGGGACAGATCCTCTGGGACAGTCTGCCACGGCCATTCAGCTATCCTGCCTCTTCTTTCCATCCTTTCCCACTCTTTTCCGTCCACTCCATCCCCCGCCTGAGGACTGCTGTCATCCGGCGTGACACTAAGAGGGGACAGGGATCGCTTCCAATCACCCTCCATCAGCTTTTATTGCCATGATGACAGGCCGACAGGCTGATGGCGGTAAGCTGTCACCCCAGATTATTTGCACGCTGGAAACTGATGCTCTTCTAATGTCCAAAGAACATTAGAAATCCCAAATATACGTGTTCTCTCAATGTTCGTGCTAGCCACTCACTAGACAGGAGTGATGTTGAGAGGTAGAACTTTTTCAAGAATTAAATATTTAAATTTGAACTCTTTATAATTTTAACACATATTTCTTAATTTGGTTATGTAATAGTGCTGAGGTTATATAGTTTGCCTATAACTTTCTGCCTTGTGTTTAAACACATGCATAACTTTATTTTTTCAGGGAAACACAAAAGAAGTATTTACAGCAGAATTTCAAGATATTTTCCATACAATGAAATTTAACTGCAACCATCAAGCACAAATTTTTAATGATTATCGATATTAGTCTGTTTCTCACACAAAGAGTGTTTATTATATGAGTTAAGAAGACTTTCACTGTATGGAAAAGAGCAACTTATACATTCTGCTAACCTTCTCCTTTTGTTTTCCACAGAAGACAGAAGGTCATACATGTTTGGAACAACATGAAAGTGAATATATGTTGACACAGTTTTTACTTTGGCTGAACTATCACTTTAAGTGTCCATTCACATTGAACAGGGGTTGGGTTGAAGGCTGGTTTCATATAAGATACGATCCGTTGAGTGGCCGTATGAAAACCATAAAAAGCCTTTCTGCTGTTGATGTGTCTTTACTGACATGGCCATAAAAATGACCCAATGACATGTTAGGGTTCGACATCCTCCAATAACATGCACTCGCACAAACCCATTGCACGGTGTGTGTGTGCAGGGCAGGAGGGTTAATAGTCTGTCTTTCTTTACAGCACATTACTGGCTGGACACTCTGTTAGCAGTGATGTGGAGGTCAATCGTACTTGTCCCCTCACATTACAGCCACAGGGTGACAGAGAGAGACAAACACACACTCTCACACTATTAGAGTGAAACGGCCTGCCACGTGTCTCCTTCTGATGGGGGAATCACTCACAAGCAATCAGGGGAAACCCTCACCACCAGTTCAGTCACAGGCATTAGATGTGTGTGTGCTGGATTAGGAGTTACACCAAGAGAGATTGAATTCAATATATATTTATTTGCTCCTGACATTCCTATTGTATATGTTGACAGATAACATAACATATCTATTTTTTACAGTGCTTTTCACACTCTGTATTTTTCTAAAGCAGCTTTACAGTAGTAATGCATGGTCTAATAATTATAGGTAAGACTTTACAATAAGGTCTCATTTGTTAACATTAGTTAATGCATTAAATAACATAAATGAGCAATACATTCTTACAGCATTCATTACCTTTTATAATGTTAGTTAATAGAAATGTTCATGTTCACAGTGCATTAACTAATGTTATTTGTGCATCTTTGCTTGTGTGTCTATGGTTTTGTTAAATATTAAATATAAATATAATATAAATATAAAAAATAAAGTTCTTAACTTTTGATCTTAAAAATGCATCAGTAAATGTTGAAATGAACATTAACTAAAATTAATAAAAAGCTTCATATTATTCACTGTTAACGAATGTAGTAAACTAAAATTAACAAATGAATAGGTAGTCTAATAATCCGATAGCATGTAATCCAGGCTCATGATATTTCTCGAAAATAAAATAAAATAAAATAAAAAAGTAAAGTAAAGTAAAATAAATCAATCAGGAGCGGTTGGCATAAACTTAAAACTGTAAAATCTAAAAACTAAAATACTTAATCCAGCCATATTAAAAATAAAATAAAGTAAAATAAATTAATGAAATAAATAAAATAAAATAAAATAAAATAAAATAAAATAAATAGAATAGGAGAGGAGGAGTGGTTGACAAACTTAAACTTGTAAAAGCTTTTCCATACTGTAATAGATATAGAAGAGCCTGCATTGACCCCCTGACCAACTTTAAGGTAGGTGTCAGTCCAGAACAGCTTTTAGTGTGTCCTAAATAGAGCTCTGTCTCTGTCAGTCTGTACACCCAGGGGACCATGAGCATCAAAGAGAGATGGAGCATTTGACAGTGGGGGGGGGGGGGGGGGGGGGGCAGACTTCATTCTGTTCACTGATGCCAACAGAAGTGACATTGTCAGGCAAAGTGACAGCTCTGTTCTCACTGAGTGTCTGTGTGTAAGTGTTTGTTTACATACATCACACGGGGCAGTATATGTCTTTTTATGATAGAGACCAAAAAAGGGTGTGAATTAAAAAAAATAAAAATAAGAAAAAGTAATCTCTTCAGTATCCTGACATGTCCTATTCCCCTGTCACTGTCCCCATGCATACTGACCTCTGTTTGATTAGAAAGCCCTCGTTAAGACCCTGATGGATTGTTCCTCGTTTGGAAGCACTTTGCATATGCACCATTTGCCCTGTTTATGATGCATAAAGGCGGGGCCTTCCTCCATTCCCTCCCCAAAGTCAGCCATCAAGCTCCGCCCTCAACCATAAAGCCAAGGTTAATCCCTATCCCCCATCTCCTGCCTCCATCCATCAACATGGAAATCTTACCGTGGCAATGGACTGCTCTATTACATTTGACATGGAGAGTGGGATGCTAGGGAAGCATCGCTCCATTGTCTCCCAAAGCACCCATAAAGGGCATTTAAGGAGCCTGTGCGAGCATATATCTCAGTATGAATTAAGCAGCACAAAGTACAAATGCATATGGAGCTGTACAGGTGTGTGTTCATGGATTGATAGTGGCAAATGGCAGATTGACATCGAGCCAAAAGTTTTTCCATTATAATAATAATGGCTTTTTTTATAATGACAGGTAAACTTTATAGTGACAATGTTTTATCACAACAACAAACACAAGTAAGTCATTAATTTCTGGCACAGCTGGTACACCCTTAACTGAATTTGAAATGAATTGAAAAGATACATCATTATTATTGGGTATTTATTTATTCACTTAATTTTCAATACAATACAACTATTTTGATTCCGAACATAAGGTCTGTGATCTTTCAAAGACAGAAAATAATAAAGAATTTTTACATTTGCAAATGTGGAAAAGCACTGAGAAGAAGTGTCATTATGTTTATTTATTTATTTAAATACAATATAATATATTTTGTTTCAGAACATTTGCAAATATGATACAAACAAAATCCAAATTGTACAAATAATACCTAAAGTCATGTGGACAATAATCATCATGCGGTTTATAGCTCCTTTTTAAATCTACAAGAAAACTTTAACTGCAAGGGGGAAAAAATACAATGGGGAAATAGTTTAGTTAACTTTTTTTTACTTATTTTTTTCTCTTATTTGTAAAAATAAATAAATAAATAAAAATAAAAAAAATTCTCAAAGCAACACATGTGAAAAATGAGGCAGGGGAAATGCACTGGAAAGACAATGCTCCAAAAAATTTTTACAACAGTAAAATTTTAGTTTTTTAGTGAATATACAGATAGTTTTGTTCTACAGCTAAATTGAGCATATTTGTTTAAGGAAAATAATCCACTTAAAATAACCCAGAAAAAGCTGCATCTATTTCTAAAAATTGACTGATATTGATCAACAATGATGCAAAGAGACATGTGGACAAGGTGTACTATATTCTTGCTTTTATTTCTTGAGCAAGATACAGAAACTTTTTCTCTTCTTCCATGTCACCTCGCCTCTTCATCTCTTTCCCTTTTTTCATTCTCTCTTTCACTACCTCTGTATCGACTAGCCATCAAATCTCCCATCCTCGCAGCAGGCCATTTCTCCTTGTCTCAGCAGTCTACACCTCCCCCTCCATTACAGCTCATAATCTCATCTGAAAAGGCAAATGACCCTATGAAAGAGAGAGAGTGCGATGGTTGCGACCAGGAAGCATGTATGGAAAAAGAACACATAGCGTGGACATACAAAATGTGAGGAAAGGAGCAGATCCTGAATATGGCTGGCTGTAGAGAGGCGAGCAGATGAGAAAAGAGAGTGAAGAATTAGGATGGGGCAGGGAAATTGACCATGATATTATGTAGTAAATGCATTATTTTTGGAAAGCACACATAACACTGTTTTATGCACTGAGGAAAGAGCAAATATGTGACCTAAAATAACCCTATTTCATGACTATTTGACCTCTTATTGACTATGACTGCCACTTGGTCACTCTTATGCTAATCTGATGTAGCCTTCAAGTGGTTATCATGATAGTGGGAGAATCTGATGATGACAGTCTGACTACAACAAACTCACATTTTCCAGCTTATTCACACCCAAGTTTTAGCATAAAAAAGACTTACAAATAATGATTATTAATAATAACCAAAATAAAAATAATAATTTTAATGATAATATTAAATGCATCCCTATGAATCCTGTGTCCACAGAATTGTTTATATTTTTGTGTTGTTCGGTTGTATCAGAAATGGTATAATTAGGTGTTTAATATAGTCAAGACTGGCTCAAGTGGTCAAAAGGGCTATATTTAGTTCATTGTTATACTCCCTGTTCAGTTCAGACCTCTGTGTTGTTTATTTCCTTGTGTTCTTCGAACAATTTCCTGCGTTCTTCATTAAAGACGGTTTAAAATATTTCTAGTCTGTGTGTGGTGCTAATGACATGTTACAGAATAACCAACCTTAAAAAGAGAAAAAGAAATGGGCTTGACAGCACTGCGTCTCCTCTTCCATGAACAAAGGACTTCCTCTGGGAAGTCAGGTGGACTACCTGGGATAGGTGTTGCTGCATAGCGGTTCCCCTATCACCATCTGCAAGGCAAAGAAGGAGCCTGAGCCTGCACCTACCACAGACCACGTGCTAAATCTTACCAACTGGGTCATCCTGTGCACTGCCCAGTCCATCCCATTGCAAGGAGCTGACTTATCGGCCTGTTGTCTGTGCATCCATTTTCCTCCCGAGTCCCCACCCTCAATTCCACACCTTACCCACCAGTCCTGTCCGGCTGTCTGAATGCTCTGGTCCCATCTGGAGACCTTTGTCCTCCAATGCTCCCCCCCAACTTCCTGGTCCCATCTCCTTTGCTGGTTTCATCCAGTCCCCAGGATATACTGGCTCCACTGGTGTCATCCAGCAACCTGGCTCTGCCACCAGCACTAACTCAGTGCAGCTCTTCAACTTTACCTCAGGCTCGGCATGATGATGTGGATTCCCCAGCCTCACCTCGGTCCTCCAGGCCCATAACAGCACCTTGGGCTATCAGCCTACTGGCCCCAGCCCGGCTCTAGACTCCCTCGGCTATACCATGGTCCACTATCCCTAGAACTCCTCCGGGCTTCGTCGCTCTGCCTCTGCCTTGGACTTCCAGGTCTCCGGCTGCACCTCAACCCTCCACCCCTTCGGCTCCACTGGGCTCCTCCTTCCCTGCTGCCCTGTCTCGTCCTCGGTCCCACGAGTGTGTGGCTCTATCACAGGCTTCCGGGCCATGGATGTTACCCTGGTCCTTCGGCCTCTCATCTTAGCCTGAGTCTCCATCACTTCCTGCTGTTGTCTCCACCATGGTGTCTCACTCTACCGGCTCCTCCTGGTCCCTGTCCATCACCAGCTCTGCACCCTCATGCAAAGCCCCCTCCCACCCTCCACTGCTGGATTATCAGTTATGATGCGAGGATGCTCCTTTGGGAATAGGGGACTACTATCACAATTATGGACTCTTATTTTGATGTTCTGTTTTGTTTCCCTAAGCTCCTGTTTCCCTGCTCTGTTTAGCTTCAGTTTCCTTGGTTTCTGATTATGTCCCTGTTTGTTTCTATGATTACTTATTATTATCAGCTGTGTCTTATTTAGTTCTTTGTTATCCCTGCATATATACTTCCTGTTCAGTTCAGTCTTCCGTCGGTTATTGTCTGCATTTAATGTGTTGTTTATTTCCTTGTGTTCTTCTAACAATTTCCTGCTTTCATCTTTAAAGAATGCTTAAAATATTCCTAGTTGGTGCGTGTTGCTTGCGACACGTGTCACACACAAATATTGGGTTAAATAGTCAATTTTTAATTAGACTGAACTAGTTTTATTAATCATTTTTAGTATTGAATAGAATATCAAAGAAATATTAAATATTTCTCTTATCCTCTCATGTGGTAAAAGTAGCTGACTACACTTTAGCATAGTTTTAAGAGTTGTTACGGAAATAGTTCTTTAAAACATATATACTTAAAACATATAAGTGTGAAGTAAATGAAAATGTATTATAGTTTAAATTTATATAAAATATAGTTAGTTGAACTTTAAAAGTGCTTTAAGAGTATTTTCTGATCTTAATGTGTAATTTCATAACTCTATTGGATTTAAAAAGTGTATTGCAAAATATACTGACAAGCATTTATGTTAAACTAAGGTTTTATGTACTTTATATTGCAACTTGTTTGTAGAATATATTTTATATATTAAATTCGTTGCAATTAAGCTCATTTAAATGTATTTTACTTGTATGTATGTACTTTAAAGTAAAACTTTTGCTTTTGTATATTGCAAAGTGCATTTAAGTGTGTTAAGAAACATAACTGTGAAAGTGTACCTTTTTGAGTATGCTAAAATGGCCTTAATCTCATTAATATTATATTATTTTACCTGCAAGTACTTTTTTAAAAGATAGTTGTCACTGCAAAGGATACATGCCATGTAATCTTAAAATGTTGCAAAAATGAGAGAGCATAATTATAATGGCTACTTTTTGGAACGGACTTTGAATCGATAATGCACATAACTGTATTAAGATGCCTTAAAGTGCTGCCTGCATAGGCAGCTCACTATACAGAGCAATTGAACATGTGTGAGCAGTTGAGAGAGAAAAAGAGAGGGGGATAGGAACATTACACAGATATTACCTTCTCCTTAGCCTCCTGTCCCTTTGTCCCCTGACAGTCAGATCAGCCTGATGTTTGACAGCCCACCAGAGATCGCACTGCTCCAATAACAGCGTAATTAATCCTGATGCTCCAACACACACATCCCTGCATACTATGTGACAGTCCACTTGAGATTACACAGCTTGAATAACAGAGTAATTAATTTTGACCCAAACACACACACACACACACACACGAGCATGCATGAGTACATCCATGCAAAACACTTGCTCACTGTTTGGCAGCCCACTTGAGATCCCACGGCTTCAATATCATAGTAATTAATCCATCGACCGGAGACACAGTGGGGTGATCAACTGGAATCAAAGATTGTCTTAACCTTTGACCCCCGCACTTCAGACGCCATCGACAGTGAGGTGGGTGTGCCTGCAGTCCGACCTTCCTCCTTCATCTCCCGCTCTCTTCATCTCTCTCCTACTCTTGCTGCTTGTGACACTCTGATCAATTCCCCATCAAATCTTAATGCAGCGGTTTAACTCAAGTGTGGCATCTTAATTAGGGCGATAACTGCGCACTGTCAGGGTCATTGACTGCGCCTGCCGTCGACCAATGACTCTCATCGACAGGCTGCTAGCCCACAGAACGAGAGCGAGAGAGAGACAGGGCCAGGAATGATGAGACAAGGAGACACAAGAGACAAAGAAGTATAAAGAGAGAGAGGGACATAGGATCAAGAGACAGACTAAAGAAAAGCAGAAAATTGTAGATATGTATGTGCTGGAAGTATAAGAAGAAAATTTATGGTTCAGTAGGGCAAAATGTCAAGAAGATCATATGACAAACTGTTCATTACTTAAAGAGATAGTCTCACCAAAAATGATGGATTTACTGACCTTCATGTCACTCATAACCCAAATGATTTTCTTTCTTCTGTGGAATACAAAAGAAGAAATTTTGAACTGGTCACAATGACAATGAATGGAAACAGAGGCTTTTTAAGAGATGTTTTATTAACAAAGTTTAGAGGGCACACATTCAGATAATCTAGGGACAATCAGTGTGAAGAGGCGTAAAAGGCTCACCTTTGTCCCACGAGCATGTTTTTTAGCATCCCTCCTCTAACATTTACATTTATTCATTTGACAGACGCTTTTATCCAAAGCAACTTACAAATGAGGACAAAAAACTCCTCTGCCCCAACTCCTTACTCTCAACTGTTCCATTATCCCATTATCCTATCCCAACCAGGCATGGGGGGAGTACTCTGGATTTCGGGCCATATTCGGAGCTTGGAGCCCTCCCTCAGGACAGCACGCCAAATACGAATACTCTTTACTCTATTGGATTGTATGTAAGTGTGAAAATTGAACTTCAAAAATGATGCAAAAGCACTACACTAAAAGCAATCATAAATCATAAAAGTATCTTTTCAGGCTTCCGAAGCCATATATGATAGTTGTTGTTTTTTTTATTTTTTTTTATTGCTTTTTATTTTGAAAGACAATTTTTAAAAATTGTTTTAAAAAAATACAATGTACCTCCATAACGTGACATGGCTGTTCTGGAACATAGTTTGATTATATGTGACGGTAATAATCATGAAACATCATGTCGTTTATGGTGCATATTAACTTTAACGGCCCATGAGGTCATCTTGTGGCATGTGACATCAAATCCAATCACCCCCACCCCTCCCTATCAAAACGAATAGACAACTGAATCGATATAATGAGTTACGTCCATTGAAATAAAACATGTGATATAAAAGCACATAAGTAAGCAAATATTAAAAGAATAAAGAAAAACATCTGAAGAAACCGGGGTCCACAGGGATCAAAAATGAGACACAGTGTGTGATAAAGAGGACAAAGCGAAGCATTTGGTTTTGAGTCTGTCTTGCTGTCCTCCCCAATGGATCAGAAGAGGAATTCTCTTTTTCACATCAAGCAGCAATTTGCTCACTGCTGGTTTGTGTTAGCGAACTGGCAGAGAGAGAGAGTGAAGGATGGACTGAGAGGGAGAGTTCTCTTCTTTTTATGTGACAAATAAAGAAATCAATAAATCATTGCTGGCTTTGACAGGTGGTGGCAAGGCGGGCCATTTATCATTGAGTATTTATGAAGTTGTCGCCAGTACCCCCACCCTCCTCCTCCCTCTGAAATATTTAAACATGTGCGTGTGTGGAGAGCACCGGTCTACTGGGCTGCAGTGAGAGGAGCGATAGAGAGAGAGAGAATGAAAGAGAGAGATGGTAGATATTCAAGCGTGTTGAACAGCCTGCGGCTTTTTCCTCCAGGGCTCCCTAACGCACATTACACACTTCACACACATGGGCTGCTGCCGTCTGAATGCCCCCTTGAGTAGTGCTCAGGTCTTTAAAGGGTGTGGAACGTATTGCTGTGATCCCTCGCTCTGTATTTGACCCCAGGGAGGAGGAGAAAAACCACATAGTCAAGAGTGTCAAGCTGAATTCCTGGAGGGATGTGTGGTCATCCCTCACTGAAGCCTTTCTCTGTGAGGCGGAGGGCTTCTAATATTACTTTTTGAAAGAATTGAATCAATTACAGTTTTTTACAATCACTTGGACCAATTTCGTAATCCTTGGGTCACTTTTTCAAACCCCTTCACACAGTGAGCATCGCATCAGTCTATGTGGGCTAAACTGTGGATCATTTATCGTCAGTGTTGGGAGGATTTACGTTTAATAGTAGTGCATATTACGTTACTCCTCATTTCATTACTAAGTTACTTTTTATGGAAAGCAATGCATTACATTACATACATTAACACTTTTACTTCAGCAATGAAAACAAAATAATGAATCACAAATGTCATGTTTATCTAATGTCATTTTTGATTATTAGTATAATTGGATTGAATTATCAAAGGTCAGCAGCAGAGACATCGGTTAAAGGCACAGTGCGTACATTTTTGCAAATGATTTTTACAGTCGCTTGATGAGATTGCGTGTGGAATCTTGGGAGTTGTCATCACCTCACTGCTGGTGGAAAAGATTCGGGATGGCACTCGAGTTTTTGTAATGCCGCAGTCACTGCATCCACTTTTTCTGGTCAAGTATATGTGGGATAATGCAGTGCAGTTTTATCATATGAGATACATTTGAGTGTGTTGAAAATGTTGTTATAACGTTACTCTGAGCGTTCGCTCGGCGGCTGCTATAAGACACTTGCTGCACACTGCAGTAAGCTAGATTGATATTAGAATATCATATTAATAAATGCTGGATGGTTTGTGTTGCTAAATGGCATGAAATTAAATTTAAAACATTGAATGACAGAAAAATTCCCTCAGCAATATCCTCATTAGTATAAGTTTGGTATTGTTTCATGGCATTCCAACTTTGTTAGTATTCATAGCTAATTTTGAACCAATTTGAACCAATGAAATGTGATTTCCAAACTCATGTTGATGTACTCATTACTCATGATGACTGACAGATCCGAAGCGCTATAGCACAAAGACAGCGCACAATCCCGATATACACATGTAAACAGAATTACAGTATTTCAAAATATACACCAATAGATATTTGGTTTTGACGAGGAGTGTGCCAAATTAGGTGTGATTAACTGTGATTTTTATGTATGGTTGCTAGGTGATTTTGCTTTGGAAACTTCAGAAAACTTTAACTCAATCTTTCTCAAAATTGATTTTGCTGGCTCTATCGACTTCAGACAGGTGTAACTCAGTCATTTTTTGTTGGATTTCAACACATCATACATCATTTTCAAGGTTTTTTAATAGAGATTGTGAAATATTATTTTTTTATATATATTTGCTCATTGTGACTGATTTTGCCAGCACAGGTCACATATAAAAGCGTCTTTGGTTTTTCCAGGGTTTCCATTGTTTCTACAAAATAAAACTGGAAATCGAGGGTAACGTGGGTATGCCTCCAGTGATAGGTGACCCACGGACACGGCCCATGTCCTGGCTAAAATTTCTCTGGATTTAAAAATTCTTGGAAACATCTAGAATAATATAAGAATACAAGTCAACAAAAAATATATAACACTGTTCCAGTGGTTTTTGGATATTTCAATACAAAAATCCTACATATTGTGCCTTTAATAGAGCTATATTAAATACATTGTATTATAAACATATTTAATTATTGCAGGTTTGCGCAACATTCTGAATTTGCATTTTTACTGTTTTGATCCAATTTTAGGAATGCTGAATCTGGTGCGCTGAGATGAGTAAATGCATGCTCACATTTAGTCTAGAACAGGGTGTCCAAACTTAGGGCCACTGTCCTGAAGTGTTTGGCTCCAACTTCTCAACACATCTGCCTGGAAGTTCGTCATATGCCTAATAAGACCTTGATTAGCTGGATCAGGTGTGTTTAATTGGAGTTGGAGTCAAATAATAAGTAATGTGTTACTGTTACTTGAAAAAAGCCATCTGATTATATAACTCGCATTACTTGTAATGCATTACCCCTAACACTGTTCATCATTGTTTTGGCACAAATACATTCAGTGAGTATTTCGTCCAAATTACACAAATTCTTTTCTCACTCAAACACAACCATCGCCAAAACTCGACGCTCCTACAAGTCAGTTTGCGTGTTTGCATACTCTTCTTAAAACTATTAAAATTAAGTTCAAAACCTAACATATCACAAAACTGAACAAGACTTTGCTACATTTCTACTGCAATACTATTTTGGAATATATTCTGAAACTAAAAAAAATTAATTCTATCATAGTAATTAGATGTAACTGAACACCTACACAGGTGTTCAGGCCTGTTTACACCAAAGGCGATGACTATAACGATAAAGATGTAATTCTAAAAATCATGCTTAATGCAAAAGGAGTCCACATCACCACACGATTACGACACAGAAAAAACAATGTCATTGCAACCATTTTCAGACCAATTTTTTCCCAGCTCAAATTCTGAAATATTATTACAATTTAAAAACATTTTCTGTTTTAATATTTTTCAAAATGGAATTTTGTCCTGTGAAGGCAAAGCTGATTTTTTTTTTAGAAGCCATTACTCCAGTCAACCGTGTCACATGATTCTTCAGAAATTATTCTAAAATGTTGATTTAGTATTAAATATGCATTATTAATATCAAGGCTGAAAACAGTTGTGCTGCTTAATATTTTTTGTGAAAACCATGATACATTTTTATCAGGATGATTTGATGAATAAAATGTTCACAAGAACGGTGTTTAATTTAATACTTTTTTTAATACTATTTTTTATTATTATTTTTTTTTAACATTACAAAGTTTCTCTCAAAAAGTCTTAATGACTTCAAACTCCTGAACGGTAATGTTTACAAATTTGACTTCTACAAAATCTCCTCTGCAGTTAATACCATTAATGCACCGCTGCAGATATTGACCAAATAAGGAAATATGAAAGCAATGCACAACATAATATTCCTGTGGGAATGAAATAGGGGTTAAATGATCCACTAGGATGAGATCTTTCAGTGTTGCTCAAATATTGTGTAAATCAATGAGTACTCAAAAGGCAAACATTGAACAGTTCCAATTATGAATTATGAATTCTTGTCATGTCATATGTGATGGTAGAGTATATTAAATAGACCTAGCTAAAGGCGTTGTAATGATCTGGCTTTGAAACATTGGTGGATTGGTGATAGTGGATTGATTGATTCAGGAAATCATTCATTAATTAGTGGTTAGATAGAGGCTTAACATGGGAAAATCCTCAACCATTCAGCTTATCTGCAGCTAATCCATATTATCCTTGGTTTACTGAAATTATGACTTAAAGGTCTTTAAACAGCTTAGTGAGGCTGGGTTTTTTAAAAGTTAAATTTGCAGTTCCGACCATAAATAGAAGATAAAGTTTAAATGATCTTCTTCAGAATCAACGTACTGCTTGCTCCATTTGCCGTGTCACCATAACATAAATAGACATTACATTCTACATTAAGATTTGTTCATATACCGTACCCTATGTGACAAACTTTTGGCATGCAGTTGCAACGTTCCAGTAGAATGTCATGTAAGGACTGGAGGGCATTTTTAAGCCTCAGATGTTGTTTAAAATTGAAATGAAAAATAACAAAAGAGCAACAGAATGAAAGAGAACATAAAAACAGTGCAGCAGAGAAATACAAATCTCCACACTTTGTATAAAACCTATGAGCATACGGGGAATGTTAGCCCAGGGCCTCCAAAAAAAAAAGATCTTAAAAGAGCAGAAGCGAAGATCATGGGTGGTGCTGCAGGGCCCCTGAAACGAGCATGGTGGAGGTGTGGTGAGCAGGGCGGGTGGTGATTTCATAGAACAAAAAAGAACAGAAGATGGCGTGAAAAGCAAAGACATAAGAGATGCAGGAAAACAAACTAGGTAAGAGGATGAAATAGGAAGAGTGAGAGCTGGGGGCAATGCTGAGATTTAAACCCATTCTGTCTGAGGCTCCATCCGATAATGAGCTGACTAAGCAGAGAGAGAGAGAAAGAGAGAGAGAGAGAGAAAGAGAGAGAGAGCACTTGCTGTTGCAGATTGAAGAGTAAATGTATATTTGCCTGCATTAACATTCAGTTCGTTTATTTATTGATTTATTTTTGTTTATCTCTGAACATCTCCATGGTTTTCTTCATTTGTCGCAGAAATCCACTGCGTCCCTATAATTTCGTTCTCCTTTGTCTGGTGTTTTTCTGATTCCTCAAGTTGCTCATATCAATTTCCCAGTCCCGTGTTCCCTTCTTACAGCACCGTTGGCCCTATGACCCCTTTTATATCCGGGCCCTTATCTCTCCACTTCCATCCTGCCCCAGCTGCCAGCCCCTTGACTCTTTAAGTCCCATGCACTCTCCCTTTCTCTGTACATACATAAATCATCTAGAAAACTATAAAATATCATAGAATATCTATAGGAATCAAGGTTATCAATCAATTCTACTTAACAAATTATTTATCTGTTATCTAAGTTTTAATAGTACATTATATCTTGTAGGCTGTATAAGTTTGAAGCGCATATATATATATATATACACACACACACACACACACACAAGTCAGGAATTGACATCAACTTTCATGAATTCTTTTTGTTTTGTTTGTTTGTTAGTTTTTTTTTTTTTTTTTTTGTTGGGTTGCTAATCAAGGATCAACAGAAGATAAATAATATTTGTTATCTATCATATATTTTTGCACGGCTTCTGTCAGTTCGCCGTCAGGTAGGCTACTTTAAATCCAAGTCTTTTTTTCTGCCAAACTTAGAAGCTGAGGGAAACCTCGATGTTTAAGATGAGGAGGCTCGCGCCAGGACCTGTCCCGTTTCATCTCAGGTTAGACCACATGCATTATCACGAACCACAGTGACGGCTGTCAGCGCGTGCCCGTGTACCGCGTGCGCTCCGTCTCGAGGCCAGAGCGGTTGGGACAGGAGGAGAAGGGAAAGTCATATGCGAGAACATATTTGAACGAACAGTCTGCTGTATTTCAGATTCACTGCATTTATTAGATTGTTTGCTTATTGTTCATTAAGTTCGTTCGCGTGCCTTAGTCGCCTACAATGTTGACGATCATTTCTAACAGTGTGCTGGAAAACACGAAATAAACATAAAAATAATATAGGTTGAAGAAGTGAATTGATCTTTCAGAATTGATCTTTATCATTCTTTTCTTCAATCTTCTTTTTTTTTTTTTTTTTTGATGACAGTGGTTTGAACGACGTTCACATTTAACATTACTTTTACTGCTTTTTAACATTAGTCTTACACCTCTTACCTTTTCATTTGCCAACCATGATGCGTTCCCTGTCCTGATTTATTTATTGTTTTTTTTTGTGTTTTTTTTTGTAAGCTTGTAAAATAATGAGGAGAATTAAGAATAAATATTTAGAATATCAGTTTTAAAAAATTAAAGGTGTTAAGAAAATTACTTTTTGTCTCTGTGCATTTCTCTAATTCTTTGCTATGACTGACTCTTGACATCTTTTTCTCTGTTGAACTGTTGGTTTTGTTTGGGAACAGCGCTCTCATACGGCCAAGTGTTGGATTACGGAGACAGTCGGGTTTACCAGTCGGGTTTTTTTTTTGTTTTGTTTTTTTTTGTTTTTTGTTTTTTGTTTTTGTTTTAACGCTTTTTGTCCAATTTTTCAATCCTTAAGTTATTTTTTATTTATTTATTTCTTTAAGTGAGCACAGTTTGTGGGCTAAACTGTGTATTATGTATCATTGGTTTCAATGCTTGGTGCAAAATTCATTCAGTGACTATACTTTCCAATTATATTAATTCCTTTCTCAGACACAACCACCACCAAAATACTTAAATGTAAGTTTGCACATATTTACACACTCTTTAATAATAATAACAATAAAAACTGTTACAATTAAATCATAATACAAAACTGAATTAGACAGCAATTTACATTTCTCCAGTAACTCCATATTGAAATATATTAAATATAAAAATGAAATACTTAAAATAATTAGATGAAACTAAACACCTATACAGGTGTTAGTCTTTCAGTTTCATTGCCATCTAAAAAAGGGGAAAATTTAGGAATAATTTTGTACTGTAATGTAAACATGGACCGTATAACATATACCGCTGTGAATTCTAAACAGTAGAGAGCAGAAATCTAACATTGTGTTATGCTATACCTGTTGTTGGTGCTTTTTACATCATTGTTTTATAAATATCAAAGTGTCCATTTGAGACATGAAATGTTTTGGAAGTTTTAGTGCATGTGAATGTTGAATGTGAAATGAACTGCTGTGCCAAACTGAAAGTTGTTAAGGAGAAATGTGTGGATTTTTAAAAAAAAAAAAAAAAAAAAAAAGTAATAAGTGCTGCTAAAGCCTAATAAGAACATGTCCAAAGAAATCACACTTTCTAAAATTGTAATACCAGGAATCTAAAGGTAAACTATACACACATTTTAGGGCTATAGTGGTTAAAAAGCCAAACGCCATGCATTTTGCAGAAGAACATTGTTTAGTTTGTGCTTCAGCTCTGCGTGACTGTGTGGATGAATATCACCCTCTCCAATAGATAATGCTTTACAATGAACTACATATGGTAATTTACCTTTCTCACCTGTTGAGTAATAAAAACTCAATTTCTGTATCGCTTTTACATTTAAAACACTTAGTTATCACCATCTCCGAAAAGTCAAGCCAATGTTGATTCTTGTTTTATTACAAACTCTGTCGCATTCTCTTTTCGTTAGCAGACTCTCCTCTGTTCGGTGTGATTCCCCAGAGGTTCCAGCATGCTCCATGTCAACCTTTTTCACTCGTTGTGACAACTAACCTACGCCACTCCTACACAAGACTCATATTAAAGTAGCTGGTACAACTTTTTATGTTATTGTACAACTTTTTATGCTATTTACGGATATGACGAGACACGCACAGGCGAGTGATTAACTAGACTAATAACTATTGATCTTTGCAATGGAATTAATCAATACAAATATATAGAAAAAGCTGGACAATGACACCATTTTTTTGGGAGCCAATTTTTACTGTAAAGATGCTTTGCCACGGTTTGCATTGTAAAAAGCACTATATAAGTAAAGGTGACTTGACTTGACTTGATATATGTATGCAATTTCCCACGAAATAAAATATAAACATTACATTTATAAATAGGTTTACCATAGTAAATCAGGGTAAGACAAAAACACATGTAGGACTGATGATGTATTTACTCATTATTTAAATGTAGTTAATTTTGAAAAAAAAAGGGTAGTTGTTTACATGCAAGTAAAAAAAATAAACATTACATTTTATTTGTGTGTGTGATTTAGTAATTAATGCATCAGTGCATCAAGTTGCCAAAGAACCTACATGTAGCATAAATGGAAATGATCATTTTGATCAAAATATCTGCCATTCGATTTTTTTTTCCAGAGAATTTCACACCTCTCCATCTGATTATCCTAAAACCTTCTTTCTGCCCATCCTAACCTCTCTGAGCCCTGACACACACACACACACACATACACACACACTCTATATACCTGTCTCTTCTGTTTGTCCTCATCCATGGTATGACAGATAGCCAGATGACCCAGTGTCTAAATATTCCCATCATGAATAAATGAGAGAGAGACACACACACACACACAATCTAAATGCATCCTCACTATCAGGGGGAGGGAGACACTTGGTGTCTTCATTCTTTGACAGTCATATTCATGCACATTTTATGGGACTGCTGTGTAAAAACCTGGGATATCCGTTGTGCACTGATATAGTGAGCATATTTCTTTTTCCCACCCCAGGATGAAGTGAGTTCGCAAACGCTAACCACAAAGGCCTGGGTACAGCTCAGACTGTTGTTGAGTCACTATACAGTTGAATATTGTTGTTTATTTGCCGTCCTTGTTTATGTGTTCCATGCACATGTATGGAGATGTGGTCTAACTGCCATCCTGTATAACTTGATTTTCTTATTTTAATTCTACATTTTGGAAACATTCAATTGTGCATATGCCCATGATATCATACCATGCTTTATATATGTCTGTCTATTCATTTGTGTGTTTTTATTCATGCTCAGGAGACGTTTTTGTGTGTGTGAGTGTGTGTGTGTGTGTGTGTGTATGATTTTTTTTGTTTGTTTGTATGTTTATTTGTTATTTATTTATTCTTGAGACTGGACAGCATGAACTCTAAATTATGAAGCAGGCCCCATTCTTTCTCTCAGTGAAAAATAACATCTGTCCTGCAAATGGAGAGCTTAGTGTGTCTGTATAATTTATGGTAAAAGCCTCCAGAGTATGACATAAAATATATATTGAGAAGTCCTCCATAACAAATAAAACTAAAGCAAGAGATTGGGGCATGAAAGAAATGAAAAGAGCTAGAGTGTGTAGCGAACGGCAGGCAAACAGGATGGCAACACCTTTTCACACCACGTGAGAAAAGTTTCACGAGTTCACACTTACAAATAATCAGATAGAGTTATTAGTATGCTGTCCGAGGAGAGGGCTCCGTGCTCGGTATTTGGCCTGAGCCCAGCGTACTCCCCCTGTATTCTGGTTTAAGAAGTAACCAGGCAAGTGTGAGGAGACGGGGTGGTGGGGGGATGCTGAAACTGTCCAAAAGCATAGGTGAGTCGACTGCATCGATATGTATACAGGTTTCCGCTCATGCTGATTGGGCAGACATGTTGATTGCTGATTAATGACTGCTGGTTGGAGTGATGTGATAATTGGTTAGATCATTTGAACATGTTCCTCCCGAACTTTGTTAATAAAACATAATTTTGTGAAAATAAATACCTGTATACACTTAATGAGTGTTTGTTGTGACTCAACAATGTATACATACTTCCCTATTAAAGTATTGTTCAATATTACACAATCATATTTGGACTATGTGTTCAGCCCAATGCCTGAAATATAAACTATGCCAAAAACTCTCACACCAAAGAGGGGCCATTCTGCAATTCCCTCCTGCTCAGGAAGCACTAAAAGGTTCTCTCTGAAGGCTGTGACACACCAAGCCAACATCTCAGAACTAGTGGAGACAGAACCCGACTGTGCTGTCCTCTCCTGTCAGCTGCGGAACACACTGCAAAAACTAGTCCGACAGATGCTCACGATGGCCGGCGTTCTTCAAGCAACAATGTCCAAGCTTATGCACCCCATTCTCAGGACTTTCAGCAACATCCCCCGCCTGTGTTCTCCAGATTATCCATATCTTAGAATTTCCATTTATTGTCTCATTTCACTCATGGTGAGTGAAATTTTTGAGAGCTTGCTCCAGACAGTGCAAAATACAGATTAACATATTTAAACAATATACAAATGACAATAGACAATATACGAGTGACAATAGAAATGTACATTTAGAAATACAATATGTGAAGAAATACAGATATGATAAGGATGGACATTGAAGTAGTAGTTATGATATCAGATAATTATTGTATTAAAGTGCAGTGTGTATTGCATTCGAGTCTTGTAACTGTATATGGAGTTAAAGTGCAGTGCATGGCATATTTCTGCACAGAATTCAGAACATTTACCTTCAAGAATGTTCCCTCTTCAATGTTTTGAATATAAGGAGCTCCTCAGCGTCCGCAGCACTTCCTGTTCTAGGCTGTTTAAATGGAATCCATTTTCTTTCTTCCCACTGCAAAATGACCCAGAAAGCACAACCAGTGGAAGATGTCGCAGCCACGGACTCATCACGTGTCCAAGCAGAACATGAATATCGCTGTACCATACCTCTATCCAGAGACCTTGGCGTTATAGACCATTTCAAAAGCTATTCAACAGTTTAAGGAAGTGAAGTCTTTGTTCCTTGGACGTTTGTCAAGAGCATTCAAAACATCCAGGAGGGATGCTCCTCAGGCCTGGAACTAACTTACATTTGGAAATTAAAGTGTTAGAAGTTAAATTTAGATTTCCAAAAAAAAAAGAAGCTATATGTGACACCTAGATTGCAGCAGTGGAGTGAGAAGGCTGGATACCAACTAGTAACTCTAAAGCTGTGTCCCAATTCAGAGGTTGCATCCTTCAAAGGACTCTGACTTCAGAGGCTGCGTTCTTTGGGTTGAGCATCTTTAAAGGGTTAGTTCAACCAAAAATGAAATTTCTGCCATTAATTACTTAAATGACCTTTGTTCATTTTCGAAACACAAATTAAGATATTTTTGGATGAAATACGAGAGGTTTTTGATCTCTCATAGAAAGCAATGTAATTACTGTCATTCAAGGTCCAGAAAAGTAGTAAAAACATCATTACAATAGTGAACGTGATTACGGTGGTTCAACCTTTAAAAGTTTTTAATTAAAAAAAAATTATAATTATCATGTTCATGGTTAGGCATGGAGTTTTTCCATATAAGAAGGTATTTGTCATTTGTTTCCACAGTCGTCAAACCGTTACATAAAATACACAATTTCGATCACATCTATGTATTGTATTTTAAAATAAAGAGGAAGCATCTAGCTTCAGTTTAGTCCATCTATGGTCTCTTTTATAAGTATTTATTAATATTGTTCCATTACCACATTCTTTTTCATTATTCTTCACTGTTATATCCCCAAAGCAGTACAATCTTTTAACTTCCGCTTATGTGAAAAGGCTTTGAAAAATTATTTATCATCACTCTAACTGTTCACAAATTGACTGAAAGACTTGAACATCTTTGAAGGACACACCTGATCTAAGAAATAAGAGCAACTTAGTATCAAAATACGTACAATATTATACCACAAACATGTTCTGATTTAAATGACATTTGAATAAACAGCTTACATATATTTTTGGCAGATAATAGCTCTATTGCTATGCTACTTCCATTCAAAAGTTTGGGGTTGGTAAGATCTTTGTTTTTGTTTTGTTTTTTCATTTAAAAAAAATTGTCTTATACACAAAGGCTGCAAATTACTTGATCAACAATACAGTAAAATTCTAATTTAATAATTATTTTTTTTTTACAGTAAAAGTAACATCATGAAATATTATTACAATTCAAAACTACTTTGAGAAGGTAAACTGTTACTTTTTATTGTCTTTTTAATATATTTTAAATGTCGTTTATTCCTGTGACGGTAAAACTTAATTTTAATCATTACTCCATGATCCTTCAGAAATCATTCAAATATACTGATTTGGTACTCAAGAAACATTTCTTATTATAAATGATGAAAACAGTTCTGCTGCTTATTTTTGTGGAAACTGTGACTAAAAATAGAAATATTATAAACATTATAATTATCTTGGTAATGCTTGCACTTTATTTTATATTATGTGCACTTATGTGTACTTACACTATAGTTTCCTAAGAAAGTACTGGTTAATATAAGGTAACTACATGGATTAAGGTTAGGTTTAGAGGTAGGATTAGCATTAGTACATAGTTATTACCCAGTTATTGTAATTACTATAATAAGTTCATAGTATGTAGTATTCATAGTACATGGGGAACTGGACTGTGAAATAAAGTCCTACCTTGGTAACACTTTACAATAGGGTCAATCAGTTAAACATTAGTTAATGTATTAATTAACATGAACTATATGAGCAATGCATTTGTTACTGTATTTACTAATCTTCGTTACCGTTAGTGGGAACACTTTGCATAAGACTGATATGACACATGCCATGAATATGAAGGAGATTTTATGCATGTTTTTGACAACTGACATGAAGTGTCATTCGCTCAATTGTGTCATTTTTTATGCAAAGATCACATTGTTATGACAACTTGACATAAACCAATACAACATAGCCTGTCATAAATCTGTCATAAACAGATTAATTATAAAACTTAACAAACTACTTTGCTTATTGGGTTAACATTACATTAAACTGTCATGTGGTTGGTTTTGACACTGGCTGTCATGAGACCATTATAACTGTGTCATGAATATTTTTCTGACCACTTTTTTTCAGTGGTATTGAATTGGAAGTGGAAATTGAATTTGTCATTAATTTATTTAGGTTACACTTTATTTTAAGGTGTCTTTGTTACACTGTAAGTATGCATTTAAATAAATAGTTAAGTAACTACATGAACTTACTATACGTTTAGGATTAGGGTTTGGTTTGGATTAGGGTTAGTTGCATGTAATTATGCATAATTCATATTTATTATTATAGTAACTACATGTAACATACAACAGTGACACTGTAAAATAAAGCGTTACCTTAATTTGTCATTAATAATTTGTTAATACTCTGTCAAAAAGAGTTAAGTACCAAAGTTTTAAGTACCACTATAGTTTAGGTCAAGAAAAATATTCATGACATAGTTATAATGCATGACAGCCAGAGTTAAAACCAACCACATGACAGTTTAATGTAATGTTAACCCTAAGTAGTAGCTAAGTAGTTTCTTAAGTTTTATAATTAATCTGTTCTGTCATGTTTATGACAGATTTATGACAGGCTATGTTGTATTGGTTTATGTCAAGTTGCCATAACAAAAACATCTCAAACAATGTGATCTTTGCATTAAAAATGACATAATTGAGCGAATGACACTTCATGTCAGTTGTCAGAAACATGCATAAAACCTCCTTCATATTCATGACATGTGTCATGTCAGTCTTATGCACACCCCTTCAAGTAAAGTGTTAACATGTAACAGTAAATGTTGAAATTTACATTGACAGAGATGAATAAATGCTATTAGTAAGTGCAGTTCATTATTAGTTCATGTTTACTAATGTAGTTCTCTAATGTTAACTAATGAACCTTATTCTAAAGTGTTTTCATATAATATTTAATGTCACTTTAATCAATTTGATGCATTCTTGCTTAATAATTAAAAAATAAATAAATAAATCTCACTGATACCCAAACTTTAGTCTGGAATACACTACACTTGTCGACTGTTTTTCTTTCTGTTGAATCTGTCTACTCAGATCTGCACACTGGCTCTGACCTTCGGCAACAAGTGTCAACTTGTCCACACTGAAAACTGGTTAAAATCATGTAGTGTATACCAGCCTTAAGTAACAAAAGATTGCTGAAATTGATAGATGGTTAAAATCCAACTATATGAAGCCATGTGCTTATCTGATACTTGTGGCATTTAACTTATCCTACAGAAACAAAGCAATAGTAATAAAGCTCAGAAGTGGGAGACTGAAGTTGATGTTACTCAACTAAGGGACACCCTCGTTGCAGAAGCTCCCTTCACAACAGGTCACATTTCCAAAATATGAAGGCTGACAATATGATACAGCCTTTCAAGGTGTTGTTTCCAAAACCATAATCAGAAGGCAACAAAGAAGCTGAGACGTACAATAAAAATTAGGATCCAGATAAATATTTTGACATTTTCAGATATTATAAATGCTGTAGTTTCCCAATAACACTCTTAATTTATTATGGGTGTTACTGATATAGATTCATCTGTCTCGCCTGTGTCGTTAAGGCAGCGGTCCTGATTACCAAAGTTTAGTTTAGTTTGGTGCTAAAAATCAGAGTTGTACAAAAGGGTTCATAGTATTTACAGACACAGAAAGTCATCCGAACCTTTAAAATGCTCAGACAATACACCATTTAGCAAATCAGATACACATGTCCAAATATGCACTGTAATGAATTGCTATAAAAATTACAGCATTATTTTACAGCCGCTGGCTGTTTTTGAATAATACAGCATATTGCTGTAAACTGCAATGCATTCTGGGGTTTGACTCAAATTTACAGAATATTGCTGTAAATTGACCCTTCATAATTTAAAAAAAATACAGTTATTTACTGTAATCAGAGAATACAGGGAAATTCTGTAAATGAAATTATAGTATCACTACTGTAAAATTTATGGTAACTGGCTGGCAACCCTGCTGCCAGTATTATACTGTAAAATTTACAGTAATTTTTAACAGTGTGGTTCTTTTCGAATTTATTAATAAATGTTTTGATCAGGACGCGCAATAAAAAATGATCTTCCCATCAAATCTGTCACATTCATGTCTGTCTGTGTCACATGTTCTTCTGTTATTGTCCTGTCAGTTTTGCCATGTGGTTCTGTTTTGATTCATCGTCGTTATTAGTTCATTGTCTTCACCTGTGCTCGTCAATCAGTGTTGTCTTCACCTGTTCCCCATCGATTATCCTCGTGTTCTCTCTGTATAAATTCCCTCTGTGTCAGTCCTGTCCTTGTTCGTCTTTAAAGTAACGTGCTTGTGCCATCCTGTAGTCTGACCTGTATGTTTAATAAATTCCTTGAAGTTAACCGGTTCCGTGATCTCCGTGCTTCCTAGCACACACCTCAAGCCAGCGTTACAAAATCATTTTTGTTACATCCATCAGTGTTGCAACAGGAGATGGCTGAAGTTACACTTGTCTGTCCAGCACCAACTGAAGCAACGAATTTTGTGCCATTTGCATTCAGCAGCGCAAAAAAACGCCATTCGATAGGCAAAACTGCTCTACTACTGTAAAATTAAAACCTAATCCAGAGAAACATGAGTCAACACATCACAAATGTAAGAGGACAGCGTATTCCATTACATTCTTTTAAATAGGAATAAATTGTGTATTGTATTTATTGTTTATTCTGTATTTATTTTATTGTTGTTGTATATTTCTGTTAGTTTTAGAAATTGAGACAGACATATAAAGAGTCTTCCAAGAAAAGCATTATTTTTATACATTCCTTATACAATAAAAATTTAAATATGAGGAACAAAATTACAATGGGACTGAAAGGTTTGTGATGTTTGGTATTTCACCAAAAACAGGTCACTAGCTTAAATATGATACTCTGATACAATGGTGATACAAAGATCCGTTTTTTGGTAGTATGCAAAGGGAAACAGCTACAGATAAACATTACTGTATTTATTTGTATACTGTAGATTAATATTGTAAATTGGGTAACACTTTACAATAAGGTTCATTAATTAAACATTAGTTAATGTATTAACTAACATGAACTAATCATGAACAATACATTTGTTACTGTATTTACTAATCTTCGTCAACGTTAGTTAATGAAAACACAGTTACAGTTACAATCATGTTAGTTCACAGTGCATTAACTAATGTTAACAAGATTTTAATGATGTATTAGTAAACGTTGAAATTAACATTAACAAAGATGAATACATGCAGGATAAGTGGAGTTCATTATTAGTTCATGTTAACTAATGAACCTCATTGTACAGTGTTACCGTAAATTGAATATGACATTGCCACATTTTTTTATCACATTTAAACCACCTTTTCAAATGACATAATTTTTTTTTTTTTTTTTTATGAAATAAATGCTAGGAGTAAATGTAAATAAGGGTTTAAGTGTTTCAGACTGAAATTTAAAACTTAAAAATGTTCTCAACATTAGGTTGATTAATTGCAATGCTGTGACTTATGAGTGAATTAATGTTGGGGAGCAACAATGTTAGATTTCACTAGATATTTTAGCACTTTTTAGGACCTTCCTTTGTGTGCTGCATCTTACTTTTGATAAACTGTATTAGATAAATCCTTTTTTCTTTTTTTTAAACCATCACAGAAAAGACAAATACAAAATGCATGTTTTTATTAAGTCAATATTTTATCCATGCATATACTTGTATATACTCAAAAATATAGAATTGGAAATAAATAGTCATTATATTTCAGGATATTAATTCACAACACCTCCGACAAGATACTGTTGCACAGTATACATATATAGATTCATACTTTGTCCAGCTGAGTAATTGATTTGTCATTAAACGTATATCTTCATCACAACTTCTGATGTCTTCATTTTAAGCAGGCACATTGTACAGAGATTACAACCACAGTCCAGTCCATTATCCTGTGCTGCTTAAATCTGTCTGCCGGGGAACTTGAAAACTTGTATCTGTAAATCTTTGTTTAATATACAATTTGTAAAATAAGTTGTAAAGAAGTTAATATTGCAGCAGGTTAGAGTATATGGTAAACATTGACAGTGAATAAATTATAATGAATGGATTATAATTTGGGACGGTTTGCTGTAATTATTTGTTATTGAAGTCATGATATATTGCACACCCTTTTTTTTTTTCTTTGGGTGGAGATTTTAAATCATTCAGACAAATGGTATTTTACCAAAAAACAATTGATATAATGAAAGCAAGGTTTCTAAATCTTTTTTGAGTGCATGGCTCTCTGTTGGGGTTTAAAGAAACTATGATGGGAAACATACTGACAACACAACTGTAAAACTCCTTTCCTCGGTCCACCTGGAAAGGCAAGGAATGGTTCGGTACTGGGCCTGACCCAAAAACCCTCATATAATAGGAAGACACATCAGGTTATACTAAGACAGGCCTTGAATACTTCTGGGGGGAAATATTACCTAAAAGTGCAATAAAAAATAAATATAGTGTGTATCTGATCACTTCTTTAATAACATTCATAGAGTACTCGTCATCGCCTAACAAAAATATAGTCACATTACCTGAAAATAGAAGGCTAAAACATGTAACAATGTACCATGCCTGCTAAATAGCTACAGTAGCTGTGCTTCAGGACAAATGGGGACTTTCTGGGGAGTTTAGGGAAACCCACCCTCCATGGCATCGTTGATTGGCGCACAGAAGTACATTTCTCATTGGCCATTTCTCAAACAGCGAATCTGCGAATTACTGGCAAGTGCTGTCTCTCTATTGTTGACTGCTGGCCTGGCCAGCAAGTCAAGTTGAGGCAGTAGAAAGATGATTCTGGCACAGCCAGTTGGACATGAAGACAAGGCCATTGGACTCAGAGCGGAGCTGTAGGATCTGTAACTGTGGCTGGATCAGCACGAGCTTTCAGGAGATCAACAATCTCAGAGTGGGACGCCTTCATTGCTATTGACAAAGCTGTGTGTCCATCCTAGTAGAGGGATAGAGGCAAGGAAATGACATTTAAATGATTTTGAAAGGTATGTTTGTGTTTTTTTATTTAAGATGAGGATGCAACCGGTCCACATTCAACAGACCTTGATCTCAACAGTTTGATCAAATTATAAAAGAAAACTTATGGATCCATCACACTCCAAAGCCTACTGGATGGATTAAAGATTATGAGAGGTTGATGCATTAAATAGTCTTGAGTAGTTCATGCTGCATTCTTTTTTAAAAAGGCATCAGTGTTGGGAATGAAGAATACAATATTAAGTAGTTTCAATATTAAGATTTATTTTGCTTCATTACCTTGCTGCATTTATGCTAAACTGTTTTTCATAATAAAAAATGTATTCAAAAGTGTTGGTTTTGTAAAAAATCATAAAAATAAATAAAAATACAGTAATAATGTGAAATATTATTACAATTTAAAATGACTGTTTTCTATTTTAATATATTTTGAGATGTAATTTATTCCTGTAATGGCAAAGCTGAATTTTCAGCATCATTACTCCAGTCTTCAGTGTCATATGATCATTCAGAAATCATTCTAATATGCTGTTGTGCTGCTTAATATTTTTGTTGAAACTGTAATAGTTTTTTAAGCTTCTTTGAGGAATAGAAGGTTTAAAAGAATAGTATTTTTAATAGAAATCTTTGTAACGCTATGAATATCCTTACTGCCAATTTAATGTGTTCTTGCTGAATACAAGTATTTAAAAAATTATTTTTAAAAAAATCGTACTGTTTATTATTTTTGCTTAATTATCTTACTGCATTTATGTTCAATTATTTTTCCTAATAATAATAATAATAATATAGGAATAAATTTTTCCTAATAATAATAATACGTTTAGCTAGACCAACGAATAATTGACTACCAAAAAAAAAAACCCCAAAAAAAAAACTGAAGTAACTACTATTTACCACTGAGTGGCAGTATTGTATTTTCTTGAAATGGAACAAGGACTCAACCCATGGCTTCACATAGCTCTTTTGTGACAGCACTGAGGATCAAAGATTCCCATTTCCCCCACAATTGTTCTTTAAAATGTTTTTAAATTATGTTTTAGAAATTATTTTAGGTCTTGCATTTTTCAGTCACACACTTATCAAAGCAACTATTTTGCTAACATGCATAAGGAAATGCATAAGCAGAGAAATTAAGTTCCTCATTTCATGAATAAAATGGAAATGTTGGTTTTTGTTTGTAGATGTCTTGATATTAAATAGCAAGGTTAATGTATCAGTGTGTCTCTCACCTTATCTGTGAGTGATATGTCACAGTCTGGTCTCTCCAGCAGTATTTTGGCTATCTCAGTATGGCCGTGCTCACAGGCACACATCAGAGCAGTGGAGCCATCCCGGTCCTGTATGTTCACATCAGCCTCGCAGTCCAGAAGAACCTGCACCATCATTGTCCGCCCATGACTAACTGCAAGCATCAGTGCTGTTTGCCCTGACTGGTGGGGAATAAAGAAAAGAGACATATTTATATGAAATGATGTTTATCATACTATAATCAAAGAAATTACGTACTAAATAACTCATTGCTGAATTTGAGAATTCAGCTCATAGAGAATTTGTACAAGCAATGAGAATCGGCTGTCTGACTGGTATAACAAATGTCAGTAGGCCTACATAAGTATTGAGTAACAGATCGTATGTGTGTTCTTGCAGTACAGGATATTGTGGTGTCTCGCTGTGTGTACCTGGCTGGCTCGTGCATTGATTTTGCCCATTCTCAGTAGCTGCTGAGCCACCTCCATGTCCTCAGGGCTCTCTGCCGCAGTAAGAGCTGCCAGCATTATAGCGGTGTAGCCGGCCTTGTTCTGGTGATCCACCTCACACAGTCCTGATGAACACAAAATGAAAGAGAATTTGGGTATATTCAAAGGTTTGAAGTTAAATAGAGAGTTAGAAATAGAACTTGAGATTTAAACTGTTTTCATGTATTGATACAAACACATATGACAAGTGTAGAAACTGCTGCTAGATGAACATTAATGTCCACTTATATTTGACATTTTTATTGTATTTGTTTTTCAATGCATTATAAAAATAATAACAATAATTGAAAAAATCTTACTGACTGCAAAATTTAAATTGCAGCATATAGCCTTCGCTGCCATTTAAAAGTTTGGAATGGTAAGATTTTGTAATGTTTTAAAAGAAGTCTCTTCTGCTCACCATGGCAATGTTTAATGTTTATCCAAAATATAGTAAAACCAGTAAAATTGAGAAATATTATTACAATGTAAAGTAACTCCTTTCTATTTGAATATATCATAAAATGTAATTTATTTCTGTGGTGGCAAAGCTGAATTTTCAGCATCACTACCTTCCGAAATCATTCTAATATGCTGACTTGCTCAAGAAATATTTATTATTATCATCAATGTCGCAAACAGTTGTGCAATTTTTTCAGGATTCTTTGATTAAAAGAAAGAATTTGAAAAAGAATCTTTTGTAACATTATAAATGTATTCACTGTCACTTTTGATCGATTTAATGCATCTTTGCTGAATAAAAGTATTCATTTCTTTGCAAAAAAAAATCTTCCTGACCCCAAACTTTACTAAATGTTACTAAAGCTTTCTATATTCATAAAACAATTCCTGAAAATATTGTACACAACTGTTTTCAACATTGACAATAATAATAAATGTTTTTGAGCACCAAATCAGCATATCGGAATGATTTCTGAAGGATCATGTGACACTGAAGACTGGAGTAATGATGCTGAAAATTCAACTTTGCAATCACAAGAATAAATGATACTTTATAATATTATAAAATAGAAAACGGTTATTTTAAGCTGTAATAATATTTCACTATATTAATGTTTTTTAATCAAATAAATGCAGCCTTGGTGAGCATAAGGCACTTCTTTTAAAAACATTAAAAATCTTGTACGGTGAGGCAGTGTTATAGCAAATACATACCGACCATCAGCTACCCTGATCTCTAGATTTTGGCATTGACATCTGCTATCAAAAAACCAATATAGCCCGACCACTACTTTAAACACCACTTTAAATTATCAGTAAAAAAAATGCTGATATTCCTCAGGTTCAGCTTGCCTCAGGTATGAATATATAAGTCTCTCACCTGTGTCTAGTAACAGCTTGACCACAGTGAAGTTGGAATGGGACACACTGTAGTGCAGTGCCATGTTGCCATTACCATCAGCCAGGTTCACTATGTAGCGCAGCAGAGTGGGAGTGTGGAAGCCCACCTCTCTCAGGTAGAGCGTGACTGTATCAGCCTGCGAGTCCTTCTGACTGGACACACGGAACCACTCCTGATATAACACCATCAGAACCTGCCTCTGAAATTCACACAAACATGGGTCAGCTCACTAAAGTGTTTTCAGTCAAATTATAAAGATACATCTATATTAAAGTACCTTCATTTTTGTGTTAAAGGCACAATATGTAATTTTCCGCTATTACAGGTCGCCTATTCAAAACAAAGGTGCAGCTTGATGATGCAAAGATTGAGCGCGGAATCATGGGAGATGTCTGCTTCACCTCACAGCTGGTGGAAAAGAATCGGTACGGGGCAGAAATCATGTTCATGGATGGGATTATTAACGTTACAGTAATATGAAGCAGAGCAAGGTGGAGTGATTGCTAATGAGAGACGAGTGCGACACATATCGAGAGCAGTGGAGCTTTTATTATGCAGCAGTCACCGCTTCTGCTTCTTCCGGTCAAGAATATATGGGGTAACACAGTGCTGTTATATCATATTAGATTTATTTTAGTGTGTTGAAAATGATGTTATAACGGCTGCTATGACACTTGTTGCCCACTGCAGTAAGCTAGATCAATACTAGAATATCATATTAATAAATGCTGGATGGCTAGTGTTGTTAAATGGCATGCAATTCATTTCAAAACATATCGTATGATGGAGAGAATGCTGTATTACTGTTACTAAAAACAGAGCTGCGTCTGATTATGCCACTTGACAAAATAGAGTTTTCTCTGAGGCATAATGAAAACATGCAGTCGTGGGAAAATCAAGAAAACGAGTTTCAAACAATAAGACTAAACGTGTTGAGCTAAATACAACGATTAGTTTTCTGTCTATAAATGTATCCAAACAGTTTTTCCCTAGTGAAATGAAACATATGATATATTAAAGCGTCTTTGTTAGGGGGTGTGACGAGATCTCGTACCACGAGATCTCGCGAGACTAAAACGTGACGAGATTTCTCGTCGAGGTGAGAAGTTGTCTCGTCGTGCTATCAGTGTGAGGGTGAAATTATTTTTGAAAGATTGAAGATGCCCCCGCCACTTTCAAATCATTTGTGTGGAAACATTTTGGTTTTCCTGTAGAAATAATAAACGGTGAAAGAATAACACACAAGACACAAAAATATGTAAACATTGTAAGAAAACTATGCCGTACACCTTGGCCAAGGTTGTACAGACTCTTAGGGGCCGTTCACATATCGCGCGCATTTTCATTTGTGCAAAATGGAAGCGATGCGGGCGTGCCTGTTCCGCGGTAAAGCTAAAGCAAGGGCTAAAAATCAATTTATCCCTTGCTGAAACTTCCTCATGGTCGTGCACAGTTCATGGTTGCATAGCAACGACAGACGCTACAGAAGCGCGAGCTCCCGAACGCTTACAAAAGTAGGAGGAAGCGACGCGGCCGCGCTCTCCACGCTTTTTTAGGCGCGATATGTGAACGGCCCCTAAAGAGGCAGAAAGTATCGCTATTACTGCTAACGGTTGGACTTCTCGGTGTACGCAGAGCTATATAACAGTTACAGCCACACAATCAATAGTGACGGGGAAATGGTCAACTTTGTACTGCAGTTAAAGTGTTATTTGATTTTTTTATTTATGTTTATTTTATTTATACTGTTTAATTTATGTTCAATCTGTAGAAAGAAGTTCAGTGAGATTTCTCATGTGAAATTATACAGGGCAGAAAACAATTGGTTGATTTTGTGGCAAAAATTTTGCAGTGTTTGCATGTTGTTTTACTGCAAATAATTCATTAAAATAGAAGTAAAATGACATGCGTTACAAGTTGATTTCAAAATGCACCAACATTTTTGCATTTTATGATGTTCAGTTGAATAAAAGACATACATTTCATTATTGAGGATTTCTTAAAAATACTATAAAAATCTCGTCTCGTGAACCCAATCTCGTGTCTCGTCTCGTGGGATAGTGGTCTCGTCACACCCCTAGTCTTTGGTGTTTCCATGGTTTCTACAAAATAAAACTAGAAATTGGGGGTAACGTGGGTATGACGTCATTGATAGGCGATGCGCAGACAGTTTGTGTCTCAGTTAAAATTGCTTATGTCTCTGGATTTAAACATTCTTGGAAACATCTGGGATAATGTAAGTACACAAGTGCACAAAATATATAACACTGTTTTAGTGGTTTTTGGATATTTTAATCCAAAATTATTACATATTGTGCCTTTAAATAGAAAAGACAGAAAAAGAACTTTTCAGCATATCTTAAAGGTAATGAATCAAGTTTCAATCAAAACATTAATGGCTTACCATGTCTTTATTTGGGGCAGCAACCTCGGCCATACGATCCTTCAGGAAATGACAAGCAGCCATGAAGTTCTTATCAACTAACTCACTGCAACGACACAGATTGAGCTGTAATTTAAATCAAAGGGGCACATTAAACTCATGAACAACTAGACAGAACATTGTCTTTTCAGCCTAGGAAAATGTCTAACTATTTACAGAAAGAGACAAAGAGAAACTAGTATCAATAAAAGATAATCAATCATGCATCAGTTTTGAAAGTTCATTTATTGATGTAAAATAATTTTCAAATACAGATTGGCTGCAAGCCTGAGCCTCACCAGAAATCTGTATTTGATACATATGAAATACAATGCACTTTGGTAATTTGAATCTTGGTAACATTAGTTGAGAGTGACTCACTGGTCTCTCAAGCAAATAGTTACCAATATTTGAATGGCTCAAACATCTTCATTACAACTTTTGGCACATGCAGATTCTGGAAAAGTTCTGTCCCTTGATGAGTATGAATTGTGTTTATATTTCTACATATCTCCGTATGTGTGTTTCAGACCCACGTGTACTGCTGGGCCGACTTGCACTAATGTTCAAAAGTTTGGGGTGGTTAGATTTGAATGTTTTTGAAATAAGTTTCTCATGTTCACCAAGGCTGCATTTATTTGTAATATTACCACATTTTAAAATAACAGTTTTTTATTTTAATATATTTTACAATGTAATGTATTCCTCTGATGGCAAAGCTACTTCAATTTTCAGTGTCACATGATCCTTAAAAAAAAAATCAATCTAAGATCCGGATTTGGTGCTCAAGAAACATTTCTTGGTGGAAACAGTTGTGCTGCGTAATATTTTTTGCGGAAAACGTGAACATTTTTTTCAGGATTCTGCTGAATAGAAAGTTCAAAAGAACAGCATTTATTTAAAATAGGAATCTTTTGTAACATTATAAATGTATTCACTGTCTCCTTGCTGAATAAAAGTAATCAATTCTATTAAAAAAAATCTTGCTGACCCCAAACTTTGTCTCTTTCCAGTTCATTAACTATATTAGAAATTATTGGCCAGAACTATACTATAGCACAAGACTATACATTATGTAGCTCAGGTGTTTTTAATATATTTTATTTACATAAAATTACAACTAAATGATATAAACATATCTTTAAATCTGGTGTGTGAGGGTGCATGCAGAAGAATTTCAACTTCAGCCATTTATTTGTCGAACTCTCCCAAAACATCAGAATTAATTTTGCTAATGTATAATCATAACATTTCCCTACCCCAAAATTATAGATATATATTCTAATGAAACAGTGTTTATATAATCATAAAAGAGGACCACAGCCTTTTCTTTCCCCATATGTTCACATAGTTTTAAATGGATCAGACTATTGTTGTGATGCAGTTCTTTAAGTGGACCAGTCACTAGGCATATTAAACCTGTCACTCAACGCTTGCACTTTCCTGCCAGATGCTGGGTAGTACAAAAGGCAGGATTGTGTCCTATTCATAATAGAGGCCTCTGGCTTGGGAAACATGGTCACTGCACACTTTAATGTGTTAAGCCAGCTCATATTATGAGCTAATGAGTTTTTCACAACAGGTTGAAAAAATAAAGGGGACTAGCACAAAATAAAAGTCATGTGGATCTTTCTTAAAATACTCTTTGAAATTATATGTATATATATATATATATATGTCACAGTCCCCTCTTTTCACCACGGCCCTCCATCTCACCTGACAGGCTGCTCCTCCTGGGGACTCATGGCGGCCTGGCCAGCATCAGGCTCCTCAGAGCCCTCTGCCACCTCTGCCTGAGCCCCATCACCTTGCTCCCCAGTAGCAGCAGCCTCCTCCTGGGCCGTTCCACTCTCCTCTCCCTGCTCCACCTCAGGCTCCGAACTATCCACCTCCTCAAACCTCGTCCTGATCCTCCTCCCCACTGGAGTCCTCACTGGACGTGGTCTCATAGCTAGACAAACAGATAACTTGAATCAAGGGGGTTCTATTGACTGTAACCCAATTGTGCAAACTTTCTATGATCAGGTTTTGAAATCAGACAAACCTGTGTTTATTTGCAAATACCACCTGACCATATGTGCTTCAAAATATATGATAATAATAATAATAATAATAATAATGTTAATTTTTTTATGAGTTCTTTTTTTAAAATTAGTTTTTTCTTTTATGTTCTTTTACTGTTTTTTTTTATTTTCATTTATTTTATTCAATGTGTAAGCACCACACATTTTTTTTTAAAGCTCTGGTTTGTATTAAAAATTTTATTTAAATCCATGTTTGATTTTGACACAGTCCTTACCACTAATTGCAAACGAATGTAATTTGTCTGTTGTGAATGGACATGCAAAATCCAGGTGTTTATACAAGCTGTTCCAATGAGAGAGACCTCTGTGGGGTCTGAGGGGTTCTTATGTGTTGAGCCTGTCTGAAGAATGCTGCTCCTTCATGGATGTTTTCAGATTCAAAAGGAATGGCATTCCCACAATTCCTCAAGGACATGGGTGAATGGAGACCTATAGATGCAGGTCATGTGACTATACATTTATTCGGGTGTTGAGCACGAGGGCCTCTTTTGAGTACTTCAGATACATGAAGGCCATGCATTGGTTGTTTATTATGCTGCGAACATCTTAGTAATCAAGATTTCCAAATGTGATTAATGCAATAGCTTTGTATACAGATTATAAAAAAGAGAACATGCTGGGCAGCCAAAGGTGAGGATTCAGTGGCTTTGATACTGCTATTTGTGCTTGGCTGACAGAGCTAAATAACAGAGTGAAATTATATTATGTGGTTTGGGTCAAAATTGTGTGCAAATTCTAAAATCACCAGCTGTCATCAGACAACAGCAGCGCAGAGGCTCTCTCAGGATAACAGACTATCAGACATAGACACAAGCCAAACCGGCCAACACTGCCACAGTCTTTTCAAAGAATATTTCAAAACAGCAATATACAGTAATTTAAAGGTAGCACACATGTATGTCACTTGATATATTTCATGATATTCATGAGAAAACATTGCCATATTGATAAGATAAGGTCTTAACTTATGATTTTGGTCATCAGTAACGCAAATTAATTAATTTTGAAACCTTCCTGCTAAAGGGTCTAATGATGACAGTCCAAAATAAACATATCAAGGGTTTAGTTCACCCACAAGTCATGTTGATTATCTTAATGACGTCTTTACTACTTTTCTGGACCATGAATGACGGTAATTATGTTGCTTTCTACGGGGGATAAAAAAAAAGGAAACCTCTTGGATTTCATCAAAAATATCTTAATTTGTGTTCCAAAGATGAATGAAGGTCTTACGGGTGAGGAACGACATGAGGGTGAGTAATTAATGACAGATATTTTATTTTTGGGTCAACTAACCCTTTAAGTTTCATCTCTTTTTCATTCCTTGAGCTCATTGCTCATTGCAATTTTATTTATTAAAATAAAACTATTTTTAATACTGTTAATAGTGTAAGGTAACTAGAGTTAAATATATGTCTTTAACCAGAAAACATAAAATAGAACATGAATTTACTACGAGGACGTGGTCACCTCATTTCAGAGGTCCACCACACACCACTGGTTTACTTTCAGTTCTCCAACTTTCAAATACTCTCTCCGGGCTAAAGAAAAAAAGGTCGGTTAGCTGATTTAGAGCTGATTTAGGCTTATTCCTTCCTGCATACGAAAGGCCAGCTGTTTGCCCAACTCTATCAGGACAATTATCTTATTGTTGACAGCTGGTCAAATACAGCTGAGACAGAACCATCTCTGCTGCCAAGCTTAACAAATCATTCACCGTACACAGTGACAGGCAGACAGACAAAGACAAAGCAAGAGAGAGGGACAGAAAGAGGACTTTGTTTTTCGTCTCTTCTCACTAGGCCTCACTCATCATGCAACAGATCTCACAGAAAACAATGCCGACACCTCATGGCCCATTTCTAACAGAGCACTGTGATGAAGGATGAAACAGATTAAGGGATGCAAAGAGACAGGCCGGACATCTGATGTCATGGATGTTTATGAAATAGACTCATCCATCAACACTTCCCATGAAAACACCAGCAACTGTGATTTTGGAGCAATTTGCAAATGCAAGGTATAACCTTCATTTAGGTCCCCTTTGGACTTTTTGAGTTTCCTTACATCACTTAAAATACTCTTTCACAACTTCTACACAGATGGCAGGTGATTTTATGAAAAGAATTACCACTATATTCCTTGCATGCAGATAAATGTGCCACAGAATTCATGAAATGCACATAAACAAAAAAAACATACCCCCCATTTACGCCAACAAACTTCAAGTTCTTCTTGGCTCCCCCATTGCCCTGTTTGTCAGGACAGTCATTCTTCTTCATGATGGATTTGAGGCCTAATACGGGAGAGATGTTCAGATATGTGAAAACGAAAGCCAGGTCTACACCTGTTCATCATTCCTAGTAATAGCTTAAGTCTATGCACTACTCAGTCCATTTGTCCAACCTGAAAATAAAGCACAGTATATGAGATAGTACTTTTGTATCTCTTAAAATTCCTTTACCAGAAGTAATATGACCAACAAAATGCTGACCTGTACACTTGCTATGCTCCACACAGTGGGTAAGTTCTACTCATTCATAATGCAGCACACCAAACTGTCAAAACAACTGTTACAGTCACAAAGGAACTGATATTTTAAATGAAATGCTCTAAGAAGAGAAAATATTCTCATCTGCCATAAAACAGTCGTTATCAGTCATTTGTTTGTAAAGGAGATTTGTTCCCTAGTGTTTGTTTGACTGTTACAGAGAACAGAGGTGAATAACAACTACAGGAGCCAGTGGATGCGATTACAACAAAACACAAGACATCAACTGGTTTGGAAAGTTATAAGATAATATAATATTCAAACAATTGTAGAAGAACATAATTAGCATAAAAGAAAATAATTAACTGTGGTTGCACAAATAACAGTGGATGCCAGAATTTATGAGACAGCATCATTTTGCAAGCACTGTAATATGAGCCAGATGCTTTTAAACTGTCAACACAAAATCCTAAATTATCTTGGCATACAGCTAACAACTTCAATATGAAAGTGCAGTGCCACTGGGTCTCTGCATTGCATCAGACGGGTTTCTGTGCCACACCTGCATATATAATCAGGCAAAAATATGCATATTTGAACATCTTTCAATGTGACTCATTAGATTGTCATCTCTGGCTCTAAAAACCTTCTTTTCAAACTCAGTGAGGCCTGTTTCATTGCGCATTTGAAGCATGTAAGCGGTGTGTATTCAGAAGTATGGGTCAACTTCTTATGTAGAACAGAATCAACTAGACGTTTTTCCAGTTTTCAATGTCCAACATGATGTCATTAGTATTTGTATGTAAAGTGTATCTACAGCATGTAAATCTTTTGTTTGTTCGTACAATATTAATGTCTAAAAAAGGTAAAACGTTTTATTTTGGAACTATACAAATATTTACAAAAGGTTTGTAGAATAACAAATTCATGAGGTTCCTAGAATAATGACATATCTTAGCTTGCATGCTGTAGATGCAAGCTTTGTGAAACAGACCTTATACAAGAAATCGACACCAATGCCAAAGATCTTCACACCTGACTTAAAGAGATGCTCACATCAGTCATTACTTGAAGACACATGACTATATTGAATGAGAACCTACCTGATTGTCGTGCAGCCCCTCCTTTCTGAACAGGTGAGTAAAAGGCAGACAGGGCACTGAGGGACCCTCTCAGGTGGCTTTGAATAGAGCTTATTTTAGAAGAATGAGGTTTCTGGGAGCTCTCTCCTTTTGGGTCTTGGCCCACACTTCCCAGACTGGCCCACTGCTCATTAAGAAGTCCCTGTATACGATTAACAACCTGACCGATTGCTGCAGGAGAAGCTGTGCCTTCAGATGCCTTTGGAGACTGAAGGGGGGGATCTTGTTCTTGAATTCCTCTTGGTTCCTGCTGTGTTTGCAAACTTGAACTTCTTTCTATTGCTTTGTCTGTTGTGCTTTCAACCTCCTTACTCTCTGCAGATTCTATCTCTTGGACTGTGGTCTTATAGATTTCATTTTCACTGGCTATAGTCTCAACCATGGCACTTTCTACCATGACATATTCCTCAGTGTCACTCTCTGCAACAACATTTTCATTGACTTTGGTATCTATATTCTGGTTTGACATACTATCTTTGATATCACCCTCTTGTTCTTTGTCTTTTACAGAGTCTGTCTTTTCTAGCATTTCAGGGACTTCCTGACTACTGTTCTCTTCTAGATTATCCTGGACCTCAGTCTCTATTGCCCGGTCACACATGACAATCTCTACCCCGACAATTTTCTCTGCTGTAGTAACTTGCGCTAAGACCTCAATGTCTCGAGCTTCTACTATATTTGTCTGAGTGCTTGAGCATTTAGAATCTGTTTCTTTGGGACTCTCAGCTGGTTGAGGTTCTGTTGAGACTCCTCTCTCCAGGACACTTTTGCTGTCTGTACTGACTGATGCATCACATGTGACAACTGGTACAGAAAGTGTCTCTGTCTCGATAGGACCTTGAAGTTTCTGCTCTTTCACTTGGCCAATCAGTTCCTGTATTCTCTCATCTTTTTGTCTATTCTTGTCCATCTGTTCCCTCAGTAAGGCATTTGTTTTTTCCAACTCACAACCGGCCTTGCTTAGACTCTCTTCCAAAGTTTTCAGTTTTGCTTCCAGCTCCAGGTTAGGGAGAAGTTTCATTTCGGCAGGTTGTAATATTGTATTTTCCTCAATTACAATTACACTTGGTCCCTCAAAAGTCACAGTTTCTTCTTGAACGCATGTACATTCGGATGTAGCACCTGGTTCCTCTGATTCAAGAATTGACTGTTTATCTTCTAACAAAGTCTCTGATGATATCTCCAGCTTTTCTTCTTGCTCTGAAAGACTCGTTGATGGTTCTTCTTCTTGAAGTGTAGACTCATGCAAAAGTCCCTCTACTTCATCTGGATCAGTTGGAGTTTCTGCTTTGTCTATGCGTATCACCGGGACAGACACTGGAGCTGCCACTTGTTCCTTTTCAGACACTGTATCAGTTACTGGTTCATTTTTTTCAGACTCCTGTTCTACAGTAACCTGCACCACAGGATTTTGTTCCTCCGACTGTTGTTCTGTGGTTTTGTCAGACTGTATTGCCTGAACCATTTCATGATCAGCTGCAGTAACTGTGGAAATGGAACAAGTATCTTCCTTCTCACTTAGAACTGGAGGAACAACACTGTCTTGCGAATCAGTTTGAGGAACCTCACTCTCGTTCAACTGCAAAGAGCTCTTTTGTTCAGACTGCTGTTGCTGAATTCTTTGAAGCAGTTGTTCCCTCTCCGTTCTAAGAGAGCATATTTGAGCCTTCAACTCAGGGATGGTCCTGACTTGCTCTTCTAATTCACGCACCCTTTTCAGTGCAGCTGTAATCTGTTGATGCAAGCTGGCCCTGTCCTGGGGAACACTGCCTCTCCTATCACCTCCATCTGCCGGTCGAAAAAGTCTCTCAGCTGAGCCATTCTGTGACTGGGAACTCTGCTCATCAGTTGAGTCCGAACCTTTCCTTCGTGGGACATTAACAGGCATGCTGGAGGCTCTTAAAAGGTGAGGCCTAACGTTAAGGCTCATGGACTGTTCATTCTGAGATGAGGTCTGTACTGGAGACTCTTCGGCAGCCTTTGGCGAGGGGAGGTAACCACTCCCAGGTATCTTTGACTGGCTGGCAGGGGCGCTCCCACTGGTGCTTCTGCTACCACTAGTGGCATCACTGGCTCGGAACTCAAAAAGCTGTTGGACTTCAGTAACACGTGACTTGGGTTTGGAACCTAAAGTGGAAGTATTGGCCCACGTATCTTTGGCTAGAGGTCGAGCGCCATGCCCAGGAAGGCTGAAGTTTCGTGGCAGTGTGCTGTACTTTGGGCCCCTGTTCTTGCGTTGAATGTGCACCCTCTTGATTGTGTTCCCTTTCTCTATGTCATCTACATACTTCAGGAAGTCCAGATCCAGGTGAAACCCATAGGGAGTTTCTACAGAATATGGTAGCTGTTTCCTCTGTACTCCACTCTCAGAGGCTTTGGAAGAAAATCCATTTGCTGAAATACAAGGTACATTTATTCACATTTTGCATTCTCTTATTGTAATTCCAATTCAAGCAGCCATTGTATTATTGAGCATATGGAACATAATTAGTCAAGACAACAAAACAGTTGATGATGTTAACACTGTGCAAGGATTTGGAAGACATGAAATGAAAACAATTTGGTAACATTTTAATTAAAGCCTTTATGTATAAAGCATCTGAATTTGGTTGTTTGTTATGTATTTTAATGGATTATACCTTCTAAAGATGTGTTCAATTAGAAGATAAGTATTATGATGTCTTATATCTGTAGTTACAATTATTTATGAGACCAACACAATACATTATAAGGTGCATTACAAGGCATAATAAATGCATTAAAATACTTTTATAATGCATTATATATAAAAGCTTTAAGTAAACTTTTACCACAATTTTGGTTACACTTTATTTTAAAGTGATATGGTTACATTGTACTTACTCAAATAAGTACTGAATAATATTAAATAACTACATGTACTTACTATAGAGTTACGGTTAGGGTTAGGAATTGGTTTAACGGTTATTTACTTGTAAATATGTATAATTTACTGTTATTACTATAGTAAGTACATGAAGTAATGTGTAACAACATCACCATAAAATAAAGTGTTACCCAATTTTTTGCTGTCAATTATTGCATGAAGATGAGTGGAAGGAATATATTTACACATTTGAAATGGGAAATGACTTCAAACAGTCTGGAATTCTCACCATTTTTCTTGTCCATTATTTCTGTTTTTGCAGTATCATGAGTGGAATCTGTTGTAAACACTGGAAACCTGTAGACAGATCAAAATAAGGATGCACAGATCTAACATTATTATGTTTTTATTATTAATCGTCCACCAGATCAGTGACAACAATAATTACATTATGCATGCAGGCCATTGCAACAATAATTACATTACACCTATACTGATCTTCCAATTCCTGTACTAATTATAATTCACTCTTCCTGTGCAACATGATTTTACATTAGTTGTTTGTGCCATTTTAAAACTCCACACCACTATTCAAACCACAGTGACATAGTAGTTCATTCTGTTTAATTTACTCCAGATGGCTCACAGTTTATGTGGGGTTGATTTAGGCAATGGAAAACAATTTTGCCATTTTAGATTTAAGATTCTTCAGGGGCTTACGTAAGGCCGCTGATCAAAATACATCATGTTAATACAAACTGAATACACCCTCAGGCTTCAGGTCTGGAGATCTACTTCCCAAACGTTCTCACTGTCCTATCTCGAAGTCACCCTAACTTACGTAAATGTTGCAAAAAACAAACAAAAAAAAGACAGAGAGACAATCTTACTTAGCAGCTAACTGCTGTTTTTGTTTCAGAATGAGAACAATTAGTTTTCAGTAGTCACTAAAGACACCCTTAAATTTTTATTAATCCAAAACACCACATATTATAGGATGACATTAAAACTTTTCAACAATCAAATAATCTGTGTTCATGATTACTGTGCCATAAAAGAATACATTGTACATAGCACTGGAATTCTGTCGGTTGCCATTACACACAACTTATATATTGCAGCCCTTAAGATGTAATTATAGTCAAATGATACATGAAATGTGAACCTTCTGCTGGTGAAGATGATCCTTCTCAAACCTTTTGCTGTAATGGAACCATGGTCAAAACCCTCAATGCATATTTACAAATCTTAACTATGTACTGAACTTATGGGAAAAGATTACTCAAAGATGTGTCATCTGGCTCTGATTTCAATGTTGCAATCTGAGCCAGAGGCTTGGAATTTGGACAGTTTGGAAAAGGATATTCTTCAAAGGTGCAATTTGACTATGTTTCATCTGAATCATGGGCTACCTGCTGGATGTCCAGAATCTGGACAGACCAGTTTAGGGGAAAAAAAAAAAAAAAAGATTTAGATGCTGACATTCTCTGTTAAAAAAACAACAACAACAACAAAAACTGACATCTTGGGGCTTAAGTTACAACCAAATTTTCACTATCTATCAAGACCACAGCCTTCTGATGATGTTGTTTATACCTGTTTGAAATATGTATTTTACCAAGTACAAGCAAGGATAGAAATATGCTTTGGTTGCTTTTTAGAAATGGGCTCTGAGCCATGGTTTGGTTGAGAAGTCAAGCTCTAAGCATTCTGAAGCAGAGTGTTAATTCAGAGTGCCAGCACAGCATTTGGTGATCAGGCCATCAATCAACTAGCTCTCGTGATTTCCTTTCACAACATTTACTTCAGGAAATAATGTTTTAAAATCAATGCTACTGTGAAAGAGAAAAAGGGTGTGGCATAGTGGTTAAAGCTCTGGGGATGTAATCAGTAGGTTACTGGTTTGGTCACCACAAAGACCAAGCCATGAGCAATCACTGTTGTGGCCTTGAGCAAGGCATTTCACCCTGGTTTGATCCAGGGGGACTTTTTCCTTTAGTTAGAGCACTGTAAAATCAGTTTGGATAAGAGTGGCATCTAAATCAGTGGTTTACTTCAGAACAAAGGTATTATATAGGACATCAAGTTGGCAACACTAGAAAAAAAGTTTGTCATTCAAAAGTAAACAAAATGTCCTCAAAATCCCATACACTGAAATGTATCAATATTAACCATATAGTAATTAGTAAATAAAAAAAATAAAAACTCAACACAAACCATGTTTATTGCAATCTTTTGCACCCTTGTTAGCACACTTGCTAGCACACTTGCCTCCCATACAAGAGACACCTGTTTGAATCCCACTCAGAGCGGGTAAAGTAAGACCGATTACATTTGGTGCCGTGACCCGGATGTGATTGAGGTTTAGGGGGATTGTAATGAAGGCAAGCTAGTAAGAGCTATTCGTGTGAACCTCACTGCACCGGCCTCATGAGGTGCATTAGAAACTGCAGTCTTTAGAGTCCTTGTTTGCGCATCTGCCTCCCATGCTGGAGATGCCGGATCGAATCCCACTCGGAAAAGGTTGAGAAGGACTGGTTACAGTTGCATAGGTTTGTTCATGGTTTTTGAGGATGAGAGCATGTTCTATGACATGTTGACATATGCCAAATTAGACAGACGAATTTGCATCAAAATACTGAGTTTGATTGGACAGCTACTAAGAAAATCACTGTCAGAGGTCATAATGCTAAAGTGCTAAAACCTTGTTGCTACAATGGTAATTTAGAAAATATTGAGCATCTTAATTAGACTCCTCAGTGTACAAACAGCCTGCATCTACCCCCAGGTTTCAAGGCAAAACCCCATAATAGTGTGAGCCTGAGCTTGACTGACAGCTGAATCCCCAGAATCCGACACACTGCAGCAAGCATGGAAAATGTACAGCTTCTTAAGTCCTCCTGGAGAAGAAAGGAACAAGGCAGGGACGGCAGGGGATAAGGGGCATCCCCAACCTAAGAAATGTTTAATGCGATTCAAATACACTGTCTGTCGTTGAGTCTTAATTAGTCAGAGCTGGAATGCAGCTTGTAATTTCTGAGTAAAGTGAGGCCTAGCCACTTGTCAATTATCCACATGGAACCGAAGAACACAACATTGCCTATTTAATTAGATACTAAGAAAGAGATAGAGAGTGAATAGATGAGGAGCAAGTGGGAGAGAGAGAGAGAGAGAGAGAGAGAGAGAGAGAGAGAAAAGCCAAATCATGGCCACTGGAGAGAAATTACTTTAATAAGAAGACATTCACGCAATCCTCTGTTGGCCTCATTTGCAGGATTCTGTTTTAACTTATCAGTGGTGATATTAGGCTATTTCAGTACAGTACATCTCAAGACTTCAGGTTTTGAGTTTGTCCCAAAATCCGCTTTCGCATGAAAGACAGTTTGTTGTAAACCAAATGTTTAGAATAAACTGTTTGCATTGCATCCTGAATAATTAATTCAATTTGATTGTAATATCCCATGCATAATATAAATTTAATTGATTGACCTTTTTATCCTGCTTTAGCTCACAGATGGTTCAACGGAACATGTACTGGTGAGCTATAATGGAAAGACACTGTTTATTTAGCTATTCACAAATTTAATTCAATGTAACTAATCAAATTGCAATAAAGGAGCGGAAGTGAAGGAAGGAAATCAATCTCATCTGCTGTCTTTGTAACCATGTACGGGCAAAATGGAGACACACACACATGCACAAAAATCCACCTGCAACCCTACAAGCTCAGCATCTACTGCTGATTAGGAGTGCTGAAGCCTTGAAAAGAAATCGAACCAAACAGAGCCAAAGGCAGCAGAAACCGCCTGAACAGCCAACAAAACAACATCTGTGGGCATTCTCAGGCATGCCAGCTGGACAAGCAGGGAAAGACTGTTAATATTCCACATGCCTGTTATCCATGATCCTCAACATAACCCTGTGATTTCAGGTCTGAGAATGCACACACACACACACTCACCTAATGCACAGTTTTTTAATCCTGCCTGTTTACATTTGATTAAGAGATATCCAACTGTGGTTACATTAATACCTCAGCAGGACAGGCATTTTGACCAAGACGTTCAATTGATTCTAGGTGCATTTGCTGGCAATCTTCACAGAGCATGTGCGCAAATATACGTGTGAGCGTTTGAAAGCTAATTATAAATCCTTTATAATTTTTGTCCACAATATTTTTTCTAATGCATTTCATGCAGGGCTCCAAAGAATAGCACTCAGATACCAAATTAAGTCTTACTTTAATATAACTGCATGTCCTACAACATTTAGTTCCGTTACATGAATTTGATTGGCTGAGTGGCGTTCTAAACAGACTGTCAGGTTAAATTACTTCGGAAGTTGTGCTCCCCAGAGGTCTCATTTGATGGCCACATACATCACTGAGGCTGCCTCATTTTAGAAAAGTAACCATTACATTCCAAATTAAAAAAGAAATCATAGTAATTTATTATTATGGTAAATTTTCTGAAATGTGACATCCTCAATTACGTACACGACACAGCTTTTGAAATGAGACACAGCTATTGTTATGCCAGTAGGTGGCATCAAGTGACTCGCTGTGTCTGAATATGCCTACTTCCTTTAGTATTTGAAAACAGTAGGCGAAAAGTAACAATTACCTATTTCATCTTACCCATATTCATACTACATAAAACATACTTTTTGCGGTCTTCAAATTAAGTTTCAAACCAAATCTAGTACATTTCGTATGTATTTTATGAGGTGGCTAATACGTACAAATTTGCACAACCTCACTCATACGAATTAGTACATATTTTGCTAAATCGTACACATTTTTTTGAGTTACCAAATTCATACAAATGAATTTGTATGAATGACCAACCCCGTCCCTAAACCTACCCATCACCGGGGTTTAGACAAATCATATGAAGTGAGGTCATACGAATCTGTAAGAATTAGCCACCTCGTAAAATATGTTGAATTGGTCGTGAGATAGTGTGGTCTAGTACCTGCTAGACAGTATGAAATTTAGGATGCAGCTACTGTCTTTATGAGTGAGTCATTGAATCAATGAATCACTCACACACACACACACACTGACTCACCTCGGTGTGTTTGCCCTATTATCAGATGTCCAGCTGATAATACTGCTTAAACTTCATTTGGAACTACTTTATGTGGTAGAGCACAAATACACAAAAACAAGCAAAACTTTGTCTAAAATGTAAATTATTCAATTATGTATTTCTTGTTTATAGAACTGTTAGCAAAAGCAGAAAATCAAAGTCGCAATAACTTTCCCTCATCTTTATGTTTGTGCCAAAAATGTTCTCTGATTTCCTTTCGAATGGTCATGATCATCTCCCACACTTCTCTTTTCCCAGTAGCTCAACTCTGTCCCAGGCTTTACGGCTCCCACCAAATGACAATAAACAGATAGCAAGTGGGCTGCCTGACAGGAAACAAAAGCTTGTTGCACTTCCCCTCCTTGATGGTTCTAGATCTACACAAATGGCTCTGCAAAGCTTCAGACATCTGGAGGAGGTAGAGAACACACAACATAACATCTGTCCCAGAGATGAGAGGAAGCCTGGAGAGAACAGTGCTGTAATGAAGGTTGGACCACCAGTGAGAAAATGTGTCTGTATTACTGTCCTATTCAATGAAAACTTGCTAATGAATATTATATTATATTAATTTTAAGTGTTTGGTTGGGTGACTTAGTGAGAGCAAATAACAGAAAGAGAATATGCGAGAGATCGAGCTTTCATTAAGGATGTGAATTATTCCCAGTAATACCCAGTTTGTAACGCTTCAAGCCAACGAGTCCAAGGTTCTCATTAGTGCTCTATGGATTACAGAACGAGAAAGCATTATATGAGGCTGAGAGGAAGAAACGGTGACAGAAAAAGTCTAACCATTCCGAAATGCAAAGGTGTTTTCTTGAGGTGCACACAGAGAACGCTGAAGTGAAGGGGGAAGGGATGGACGGATGCAGAGAGATGACAGAGAGAGGCTGGTGGTGACAGAGAGGAGGGGGTTACTGAGCTCCAGCAAGTGACAGCCAGGTGCTAGGTCTGTCTGTGTGGATCATTCACATCCCACGGGATCCACAACAGCAGACACATACGTACAGCCAGATTCCAACAGAGATAAGACCGATGCCCCATATTGATAATCATTTACAAATGCCAAACATGCTCTAAGCTGTGAGACTCAAACACATGGTGAGAGCCAGGCTAATGCACATTTTATACATATGTTAAACACCTAGTGGCTATTATATATATATATTAAACACCCAGTGGCTCTCCTTGCTCAACAAAAACGCACAAATGCAAACACACATATCAAAACAAATGCTCAATACTCTCATTAGATGCCGCTTTCCTTCCGTCTTCCAGGGGGCTCCAGAAAAATAGCACCATTTCAATGCATCAGGCTATCCTCTCCATATACCCAAAGAATTACTTTAAGCATACACACATTCACACACACATAGACACAAACAGATAATGGAGAGGAGATGAGCTGGCAATGCCTGAGAGTAAAAAAGAGCCCGGCAGTTGTTCCTGCACTGCAGTAATAGCAGCAACAGACTCATTAAAAACCCAGCGACACAGTACAAGCACACATGTATGTTCAGACGCATGCACACACATGAAAAGACACAGAGCGCAATGACAGGCTGAGATCCTCACCTGTACTAATGTGCTACATGAATCCCAGAGCTTGTAAGTGTGTGTGCATCATCGTGAGAGATGGAAAATGATAGAGACGGAAAGAGAAGGAGAGGAAGACAGATAGGGAGAGGGAGAAACAGAGACAGCCCCAGAGTGACAGAGAGAGGTGGGGGAGGAAAGGAATTCCTCTTACCTAGCATGTGCCGTGAATGCTGCTCCCCTCCTGTCTACCAAAAACATGCAACACCCCTCCCTTCCATTCTATGAACTTCAACCTGATAACGCAGGACAGTGACTTTTAAGGAAAAATATACATACATGTTCTTGCGTTACTATACTATTTATACATATATGTTGTGTGTGTGTGTGTGTAAATTCTAAACATTTGATTTGTTTTCCAGTAAAATATCTAAACATTCTTTAAACAAGATAAATCTAATGAATCAGAAATAAGATAATAGTGGTTGTTTTCAGAGAATATAGCTTGACTTAAGTTTAGTTTATGTGTGAAATTTGAAAACAATTGTATTATGATAAAATATATGCTTAAAGACTATATGAAAAATAATCTTAATTAAAGATATACTGCATAATAAGAAAGAAGGGTAACACTTTACAATAAGGTTTCATTAGTTAACATTAATTAACTAATTTAGTCAACTCAATTAGTGAACAATACTTCTACAGCATTTATTAATCTCAGTCAATGTTTCAACCAGTGCTTGAAATTTTTCACAGTGTTCTCTATTTTTACCTTTAGTACCGCCAGTTCTTCAGTAGTACCGGCACTTTTATCTTCCCACTTCAAGCACTGATTTCAACATTTACTAATATATTATTAAAATCAAATGTACGACAGTATTTTTATTAACTAACATTAAATGTTAATAAATGCTGTAACAAATGTATTGCTCATTGTTAGTTCATGTTAGTATATATTAACTAATGTTAACAAAGGAGACCTTATTGTAAAGTGTTACAGAAATAAGAAGTTAAATGTATCTTGTTAAGGATGTTTAGATATTACACTGGAAAACAAGATAAAAATACTACAGAAAATGAGATTTACAGTGCATAAATACTGGACTGGCGATTTATTTTGCCATGGTGAGATATTGGTCCTGGAGGAAAAGAAAAACACACAACGCGAGAAAGAAAAGGCATCAAAGATGAGTCAGAAAAGTGAGAAAACAGCCCTCATACTCTTTTGAAGGTTCAGTCCACACTGCAGCAGTAACTCCCCCTGCCCTCCTTTTGACACAGACCATCTGAGAATTGAACTGACGACAGCCAGTGCCTCCGATGAAATGACCCATGGAGGGGAGGTCTCTTACTTTCTCACCCTCTTTCTCTTGTGTATTTTTTCTCCTTACATTCTCTCTCCCTCAATAACTAAAAAGCTGTTTTATTTCTGAAGTTAACTTTCCTCCTTCTCTCCCTGTAGCCCCAGGAATGTCAAAATTGTGTGTGCGTGCGGCACGGGTCCCGCCACGAGCAGTGTAATCATTAGTCTTGGGTGGAGGTTAACCATTAACAATGCACCAGATCTCCACCACAACTTATCTTCTCATAACACTTGTGCCTCAGCCAGGAGTGCAGCTGCTCATTTGTTGAGGTGCAAGCCACATTAACTGAAACATGAAAACTCTAACATTATTTTCTCGTTGCTCCAAACATGACTTTCCACTTTCCATTTTTTAAAGAATAACCTGGTCACTCTTTTTAATGTAATTAAAAGCATCATAAAAATACATAAAACGTTATACATTATATTCCAATTCTTTTGGAGCAATGTTTTATGAAGAGTTGTAAGTTGTTATTCACTGAAAATTATGACTTTCACCCTAGTTCTCTTTGGCACGTTCATAAGAGCTCAAGATAGAAACAGCAATGTCCAGTTCTTGAACGAAATATTCTAGCGGATGTTTTTCTAAACAAAAACAGTGATTGATGACAAAAAAAGACTAATTCAGTTCTCAACCTGCAAACACAATAATCCAGTAATGATTTTAAGCAATTAAATGGATAGTTCACTAAAAACTGAAAATGTTGGAATCCTTTACTCACTCTAATGTCATTCCAGAGCCATGAGACTGTCTTTCAAGATAGGAACACAAATGAACATTTATATAGGCTAAGTAAAACCGGAAATCGAGAGTAACACGGATATGATGTCATTGACAGGTTATGCAATGACACGGTCTATTACACTGGTTAAAATAGTTGATTTCTCTAAATCTAAACATTGTTGGAAACATTTGGGGTAATTTAAGCACACAACTCAACAAAAACATATAACTGTTCTAGTGGTTTATGGATATTTTTTTATCCAAAAATCTTACATATTGTGCCTTTAAATAGATGTACAAACATTATAAGATAAAAAAAAAGAAAAGAAAATCATTTTTGTTCTGAAGATGAATGAAAGTTTTACAAGAAATACAAAATGATTAATATGTCCACTCACATCTTTATATTTTTCCTTGCATGATCATGTCACTAGTATCATGGCTGTGAATTTCATGATGTTACCTTTATAAACGTCTAAAAAATCATGGTACTTATTTGTATGTGCCTAAGATGATCCCACTGATAAGCCAGCTTGTATTCTTCTCACAGATTCTGCCATGGAGTGCTCCTTTTGCCTTTTTCATTTGGAGCAAACAAATTGAAGTGGCCCCTTAAGGAGAAAGCTATTCAACTCTGCAATGTGCTTGAGAGGTCTGTCTAATCACAGAATTGAGATGGCCCTGCCATGACCATATTTCACTTGTGTCCAGACTGAGTCATCGTCCAGTGTCAGAGCCCAGATTAAAAGCAGACTTGAAGAGAGGAGGAGGTGTTGAGTGCTCAGCATATCTAGTGTACATTGGCAGTGAAATGCACCCAGTAGCCATAAAGTGCTCATCCTACTTCAGTCGACAGTGGTATAGCAGGCACTAATAGAGGCGAGCTTTCAAACATGCATACAAAACACTCACCCACGTATTCTCACTCTCTCTGATCCATATACATACAGACAACCTCACATTCCCACTTCCAAAAACACAGGCATGCTGTAAATGTGATTTTTATATATACTGAAAAGCTATTTGGTGAGGTGCATCTTTGACATTTATTCGGAAACACTTTAAAATAATGTTCATTAGTTAAACATTAGTTAATGTATGAACTAACATGAACTAACCATGAGCAAAACATTTGTTACTGTATTTATTAATCTTCGTAAATATTAGTTAATGAAAATACAGTTGTTCATTGTTTGTTCACAGTGCATTAACTAATGTCAACAAGATTTTAATAATGTATTAGTAAATGTTGACATTAACATTAACAAAGATTAATAAATGCTGTATAAGTGCAGTTCATTATTAGTTCATGTTAACTAATGTTTTTAATTAATGTTAACTAATGAACCTTATTGTAAAGTGTTACTTTTTATTCTGTAATGAATGTTTCAGCTGATCTTTTATGCAGGCTAAAGGATTAGTTCACTTCAGAATTAAAATTTCCTGATAATTTACTCATCCCCATGTCATCCAAGATGTTCATATCTTTCTTACTTCAGTTGAAAAGAATGAAGGTTTTTGAGGAAAACATCCAGTATTTTTCTTCATATAGTGGACTTCAACAGCTACCAATGGGTTGGGTTACCAAAGGTCCAAATTGCAGTTTAAATGCAGCTTCAAAGCGTTCTGCACAATCCCAGCCGAGGAATAAGGGTCTTATCTAGTGAAACGAACTGTCATTTTCTAAAAAGAAATAAATAAAAATTATATACTTTTTAACCACCTACGTCATGCATATGCATTCCAACGTGCCGCATCGCAGAGCAAGTGCAAGATGAGCATTTGTGAATAAAAAGTATATACATTTTTATTTAGAATATGACCGAAGCTGCACTTTAACTGCAATTTGGACCTTCAACCCATTGGTAGCCATTAAAGTCCACTACATGGAGAAAAATCTTGGAATGTTTTCCTCAAAAACCATATTTTCTTTTTGACTGAAGAAAGACATAAACATCTTGAATGACATGGGAGTGAGTAAATTATCAATTTTGATTTCATGGTAACTTTCATCTTTAAAAGTCTTAATATTTTCTCCCGCTGTTCCTTGGACAGTCTCTTGGCGTAAGAGGAAAATGTGTGTGTGTGTGTGTGTGTGTGTGAAAACACACTCAGACCCCCTACATTTTACACACGAGCTGGCACTCAGTCAAATACACACAAACATGCACACTCTCATTAGTGCGGATGTTGGCTGTGGCTCTAAAGGAAAGAGAGCGAGAGTGAGCATATAAGCAATCTATATCAGCACTGTTCATAAAATAGGTCACATAAATACCCAACGCCAAAACACAGCCATCTTTATCAGCCATTAAAGCCGACATCTTTGCTCAGCACAGGGCTGTGCACACACTTGAGAAACTTATGGCCCTATCTATTATTTATTTTAAGGATCGGTAAAGCTACAGGATATCATATCAGCCCTAACATATGTCAGACTCACATATTTGCACATTTTACAGCATACTTTTCCATGTATAGTGTTAACAGTCTCAGCCTCAGACGGCATGCTCACGGACCGCCCAGAGGCTGTTTATTCAGTTATGGCTGCAAAATACTCACAATGAGAAACTATGATCACATTTTCTGCTGCCTTTTTGCAGTGCTCATTTAAATGATTTTCCCCCCACGACTGTCTATTATTTTAGCAGTCTTTCATAAAAACCCACCCAAAAAAGGCCTTTAAAAACGAACCAAATAAAGATTAGTTGCTTTGTACAGTATGTCAATCAGATTGTCTTGACAAAAGAAGGAATTTTGAAGCATGTTTCAACAATGTATCAATAATAAATGCTAAATACAAACACTGGACCCCAAAGACTTTCATTATATCGACTTAAAACACTAAGAAATTATATACTTTGGAACAACATGAGTGTGGATAAATGATGATAGAACTATCACTTTGAGGTGAATTATTCTTTTAACACAGCATAATGGCTGTTGCTATTTAAGTGTATTTACTTTAAAATTGTATGAAAAAAAAATCCATTTCAGAGTGATAGAGATCATTTCAAAACATACTGAAAGCCAAAATGGAGTCAACACCTGCACTTGTGTAAATAATGCTAATAAACTGCACCAGTAACAACAGATAGCGATTTAAGCCAGAACAAACATTTTTCTCCAGCAGAAACAGCATGTTCCCCTGTAAAAACATAAGTTCAGTAAACGAATGTACACTGTTGCAGCAGCACTGAAACTTTCCACTACCGTATACAGTACAGTAAAGGAAAATACTGAGATATTTTCAGGCAAGAATGTTTGTTTTTATTTTTCCAATATTTATTATTGGAAAATTATTTATTATTATATATTTATTATTAACCAAATTTTTCAGGCAGTTGATTTCAAAATACAGAGTAAAAATGAGGCACATGTTACTTGGTGCAGTTCATCTATGATTATGTTCTGTGCATTTTTTACAACACATTTTGTTTAAGTATCTTCACATCACGGTATGATGCTATTTTAAAGTAATCAAATTAAGTAGTGTATATAGTAAGTATTCATATACAGTGGGTAGGGAAAATATTCAGACCCCCTTAAATTTTTCACTCTTTGTTATATTGCAGCCATTTTTTTTCCTCATTAATGTACACAGAGTTCCCCATATTGAAAGAAGAACAGAGAATTCTTAACATTTTTGCAGATTTATTAAAAAAGAAAAACTTAAATATCTTAAATAACTTAATGGTCCAAAGTATTCAGACCCTTTGCTGTGACACTCATTTATTTAACTCAGGTTCTGTTCATCCTTGAGATGGTTCTACACCTTCATTTGAGTCCAGCTGTGTTTGATTATACTGATTGGACTTGATTACGAAAGCCAAACACCTGTCTATATAAGACCTTACAGCTCACAGTGCATGTCAGAGCAAAAGAGAATCATGAGGTCAAAGGAACTGCCTGAAGAGCTCAGAGACAGAACAGTGGCAAGGCACAGATCTGGCCAAGGTTACAAAAAAAAAAATTCTGCTGCTCTTAAGGTTCCTAAGAGCAGAGTGTCCTCCATAATCCTTAAATGGAAGACGTTTGGGACGATCAGAACCCTACCTAGAGCTGTTCGTCTGGCCAAACTGAGCTATCGGGGGAGAAGAGCCTTGGCAAGAGAGGTCAAGAAGAACCCAAAGATCACTGTGGCTGAGCTCTAGAGATGCAGTCGGGAGATGGGAGAAAGTTGTAGAAAGTCAACCATCACTGCAGCCCTCCACCATTCAGGGCTTTATGGCAGAGTGGCCCGACGGACGCCTCTCCTCAGTGCAAGACACATGAAAGCCGGCATGGAGTTGGCTAAAAAACACCTGAAGGACTCCAAGATGGTGAGAAAGATGATTCTCTGGTCTGATGAGGCCAAGATAGAACTTTTTGGCCTTAATTCTAAGCAGTATGTGTGGAGATAACCAGGCTCTGCTCATCACCTGTCCAATACAGTCCCAACAGTGAAGCATGGTGATGGCAGCATGATGCTGTGGGGGTGTTTTTCAGCTGCAGGGACAGGATGACTGGTTGCAATTGAGGGAAAGATGAATGCGGCCAAGTACAGGGATATCGTGGACCTCAGACTGGGCCGAATGTTTACCTTCCAACAAGACAATGACCCCAAGCACACAGCTAAAATAATGAAGGAGTGGCTTCACAACAACTCTGTGACTGTTCTTGAACGGCCCAGCCAGAGCCCTGACTTAACCCAATTGAGCATCTCCGGAGAGACCTAAAAATGGCTGTCCACCAATGTTTACCATCCAACCTGGCAGAAGTGGAGAGGATCTGCAAGGAGGAATGGCAGAGAATCCCCAAATTCAGGTGTAAAAAACTTGTTGCATCTTTCCCAAAAAGACTAATGGCTGTATTAGTTCAAAAGGGTGCTTCTACTAAATACTGAGCAAAGCGTCTGAATACTTAGGACCATGTGATATTTCAGTTTTTGTTTTTTAATAAATCTGTAAAAATGTCAAGAATTCTGTGTTTTTCCAGTCAATACGGGGTGCTGTGTGTACATTAATGAGGAAAAAAATGAACTTAAATGATTTTAGCAAATGGCTGCAATATAACAAAGAGTGAAAAATTTAAGGGGGTCTGAATACTTTCTGTACCCACTGTATATGTTTACAATTACTAGCTAGCTAGCTAATGACCTGTTAGTAAGCAATAACACTTATTAGCATGCTAGCAGCAAAAGTAAAGCAGCTTAGCCATACTATGACTATTCAGGCCCAGTGCATATGTGCTGATTTTGTATCTATGTAACTCGGAATTGTATAAAAGATGGTAAAATGTGTTCAAATGGACCTGAGAGTACTACACTTTAATGGTGGCTGAAAACATTATCAAATTAGCCATTTTTAAGGTCCAGCTCCAGTTCTGAGATGCAAGATGTACTGTAAGATTGAGGGAGGGTCGGAAAGTGGGTTGGGTGCCAACCCAACAATTTCCACTTAGTCTACGTGGAAATTGTTATCTACCACAGTACAGTGGAACGTGGTAGTCATCAATCATAGACACACGATCAACACCCATTCTGTTCAGAGATAGTGAATTGCTTAACACTTGGTTTCATACTAAAATGATTCAGATAAATCAAGTAACCAACTTCAAGTCACTCAACTCTCAGTAGAAAGTGAAAAACATGTTAACTATAGTGACAACACACTGAGCCGTGAATGCCCTCCGCTGGCTTTAACCACAATCCTGTATCAAATTCTGCTCTCTCCTTAAGGCTTCACTGCACACTGGCATCTGTGTCATGCGGCTCTCTCAAGGCATGAGAGGAACTGATGTTAATGCTCACACAATGTGAAGTGAGCTATGTGCGCATCGTTGTAGATTAGATTACAAATTATATGGTGTTATTCATCATCTGCTGTAAACCCCAAAACCCCCTTGGCTGGAGTTAAGGTGACCAAACTGTTTAACATATCAAATGCTCCAACATCAAAAATGGCATCAAGTGTGTTTCTATTTACTGAGACTATTACAGGAATACTGCACTGCATTTTTTTGTTCATGTGTCCTTGTAATTTTTAATCAAAATAACTTCCCCTCTGTCTTGGAACAACATCTATTTTGTTCTCGAATCGCGTGTTTTCCGACACGAGGGCATGACAAGCTGTCACTTACATGAGATCACAGCAATAGCAAACCACAACCATCCAACGATCCAATCAATTCCCCAATACAAAACCAACTCCCGCCCACGTACGTGAGAAGCCGTTTCACTCGGATATACGTAACAATATGTAAGAAAGAAACAATTGTTGCTTGTTTCATGACAACTTTAAAAATAATTAATTATTGAAATCATTACTTATATGAAGGAGATGACTTTCCCAAAGACTCCAAGATGAAACATGAAGGTATAGGCAAAATCCTTGCAAACTTTAACACTGATGAAGTCTTGAGACTGTGTAATCTTAAGACCCTCAAGGAAAGGGTGGAAAGAAAGGAACTCTAGCATGTGACTAACACAGACTTACACAAAAGAGAAAAAAGGCAGAAAGATATGAACCGGAATAACTATGAACACAGAGCGAGAGAGCTATTGAGAGAGGAGAGAGACAGACATTGCTTCTGGTGAAAGAGATTTAGATGAAGAAAGAAAGTCAGCTAAAAGATGTGCAATTCTAAGGTAACGTCTTAAATAAAGCAAGCAGGAATGCAAAAAAGTATGCTTGTGGGAATGGCCGGAGCTGAGAGAGGAGTGGAGAGCTGAACGTGTGATAAAGTGAGGTTTGAATGGGTTTCCTGGGGAAGAGTGCAGTGTGAGAAAGACTGATAAGAACCTCAGGCTGTTTGTGTTCAAACTGCCATGTCTGGACCAGACCAGAATACAGACTAATGGGAAAGTCTGAGAATGAGAGCGAGACCACAACAATAAAACTGTGTGGCCCTGTCAGAGAGTATCTTGCATAGATTTATTAATAAGTAATTGGCATGGAAAAGAAGCTGGCAGTTACACGGAAATATGGGATGGCTAAAATTCAAAGTCATGAAAAAATATATATTTAATTGCTCTACATGATACTTCAGTAAAGGCAAAAGAAGTTATAGAGAGCAAATGCAATGAATTATACAAGCACACTTGACAAAATAGTTAAGAGTCAAGAAAATGATATGCTGTTAAAAACTGTATACTAATAAAATATGATATAATTATACGATTACATATATATATATATATATATATATATATATATATATATGTTAAAATGTTATAATATATAAAATTATTATAGTATTATTCTTATTGACAAGAATTTTTAAAAATTATTTAGTTTATTAATTTAATATAGAAATAATGTATACATGTATATAATATATATATCATATCAATAGATTACAAAATAATTACATATTGTTAAAATATTACATTATTATAATTATAAAAAGTTTTAACAATTTTAAAATGAGTTTTAAAAGCAAACAGATTAGTAAGCCAAAAGGAGCGGTCACCAAATTCATGCCATTAGATATACCAATGTCACTGTTTTGGGCTGGTTGTGATGCTGAAAAAGAGCAATGTTTTGACTGTGCCACAGACTTTACTTTTCAGGGAAATCAATCTCATTAAATTTGTATGATCTTCGAACCTCATACTACAATTTCCATACTCAAAAAAAAAAAAAAAAAAAATGGCTGGAAACTAGAATCTAGTCTGGGGCCACTATGGGCACATTAAGACATAGATATTGATTTTATCCCAAAAAGTGAGAGATTAACATCTCTATTATCCCCCACCCACCCACATTTATAATGGAGGTGATGCCATTCTGCAGCATATCATTTCCCCATTAGTCTACAAGCAAAAGAAACCACTGTGAGAATACAGAGAGAATACAGTGAGAATACACTGACGGGTGACGGAAAATGAATTGTGGCTTGTTTTCACATCTTATTCATTAAAGGTATTATATATATACACAGTGTACACGGTTTGCATGGCACAATTCTTCAGCTTTCAGGTTGGTTCTGAGTGCTTTCTATATCTTAAAGCGATAATGACAATTTTGCCATCACTTTCTCACCCTCAAGTTGTTTCACACCTGTATGAGTTTCTTTCTTCTATTGAACACAGAAGATGGTACATCATTTAAAGAATGTTGATAAACAGTTCCATTGACTTCCATAGTAGGAAATATGGCTATCAACTGTCTGGTTCCCAACATTCTTTAAAATACCTTCTTTTGTGTTCAGTAGAAGAAATAAACTCATACAGGTTTGAAACAACATAAGGGTGAGAAAAAGATTAAAAATTGAAAATTTCAAAAATTTATATTCTGTCACCATTTGTCGTTTCAAACGCGTAAGACTTTCATCTTCAAAACAAATGAATATATTTTTGATGAAATCTGCATAATGTCTGTCCCTCCAGTTCATTCTCGCGTGTTAAGCAGCATGCTTCTGCAAGAACCAATGAGGTTTGTTCTTGCACATCAAGCATGTTCAGTTGAGCTTATGTTTATGTCCGCTGTTCAATGGTTATATTGATCAGCGAATCCTAACCCTAAATTAAATCTGTTTATCATATAAATCGATCATTAGTTGTGTAGACTGTCAATGGAGGAAATCTCAGATTTCATTGAAAATATCTTCATTTATGTTAAATGAAAGTCTTAAAGGTTTGGAATGACATGAGGGATTTTTAATTTTTGGGTGAAATAACCCTTTAAGCAAAAAACTTACTTTACATAGAAATGAATGTAAGATATACATACATGTATGTATGTATGTATAAAGCGCACCAATACATCAGTGCAAATTGTGCTCGATTGCAGGTGCGTAAAGGTGGGGTTACTCGTCTCTCAATAAAAATTCACAGGCAAAATCTAGTCGTTCATTATGAATCTGTGCAATCAAGAATTTTGATTGAAAGTGAAAAAGTTACCCACAGATTTGAGGTTTCTCACTCAAATTCGCCACATTGACCAACAGAAAGCTGCTTGAGTGAACAAAAGAGAAAGACAGAAAGAAAACAAGCTCTTTCCGTTGTCTCCAAATCTGTTTTGTGTGTACAAGGCACATTCTGGAACTCTGCAGATCTGCTGCTGGGGGCTGTTTGTGCTCTGCTGCTGAGGATGTGGCCAAATTGCACCCACTATCAATAATCATGAGGTTCCCAGCCAGGCATGTGTGTGGGGCTCAAAATATGTTCAGTGTATTAACCCTATTTTTACTTCCTTTTTCTTTCCTTTTCGTAATTGTTCTCTACATTTATTTTTTCTTTCTGAGACGATTATTATACAGTACATTTAATTTCAAATTAAAACCTAATTAAAACATAACCTAGAAATATCAAATTCTAATTAACATGTTGCAGAGAAAAAGCACTTTGCAGGATTTAAATGAGAGCTTTGCAGTTATTCTTGGCATAGGTTTTATTCGCGATGAATTAGTAAATGTGAACAGTCTTGGTCCAGTTTAATAGATGACGAGCGCAAATGGGATCGACTTTCTATAGTGTGAACAAGAATTTAGTCAGCAAATACATTATGTAAAATAAAGGTATTCAGTGTACAACCATTTCAGTAAGTGTTTCAAATAAACCTCTGTCAAATAATTAATTAATTTTATAATAAAATAACCTTATATATATATATATATATATATATATAAGGTTATTATATATATATATATATATATATATATATATATATATATATATATATATAAGGTTATTATATATATATATATATATATATATATATATATATATATATATGGTTATTATATATATATATATATATATATATATATATATTATATATATATATATATATATATATATTTTTTTTTTTTTTTTTTAAGTTGTGTTAAACAGTTTAGTAAATCAAAATAGCCCTTAGCAGATAAAGACTTATCCACACATTGGTGAATTCCTTTTTTGTTTATGCTACGTTTATTCAATGGAAAAAGAGCACTGGATGAATTAATCTTGAGCAGTAACAAAATATTGTGTTTAGAGCATGACTATTTAATGGATCCCATGGGTAAACAAAAATGTGTTTTTATTGTATTTATTTACTCAGACCAAAACCATACACAGGCTGATGGGATGCAGGTTGCTCAGCATAAACAGAAACCATCTATAGTCCTCTCATCATGTCTTAAAAAGACAGACAAACAGACAAAATGATGAGAGGTTAAAAGCAAGCTTGAAAATGTATTCAGAAACAAATTTAAAAACATATGCATAGCTATAGGTCTTGTCTTACAGAATGGATGTGCAGCTGTCTATGAAGAACACACCATTTCTGTCCTCCATTGATTTTTATTCATTCATTTTTATCCAAAATGAGAACAGGGACAATTTAAAGGGATAGTTTATCAACCAATCAATCAATAAATTATTTTACCAAATGGTTTTGGTTCGTATTTACTTCCATTGAAGAAAACATTTTCAAAAATATCTTCTATTATGTTCCACAGAATAAAGAAAGTAATACAGGTTTGGAACGACATGAGGGACAGAATTTAATTTTTTGAAAGTGAACTATTTCTTTAAGAGGAAGACATGTAGCTACTAGCTATGTAAATATGCCAGCTAAAAGTAACTTGAATTACAGATTAAAAAATTTTTCAATTATTGCAGAGTTAATATAATTGCTAGACTGGACTGTCTTAGTAGAAACAATCAAATCTGTAAGTAAGTTTAAAATTATACATAATTAAAAAATACTTCATGTTCACGTGAATGTCTATTTATCTATGTAACAGTGAAATAAGCTGGATAATGGATAATGTCAGTGACCATTATTATAAAGTAAATATTATTATGCAATATTGACTGGCTGACTTCATATTATCCCTCCTAACAAATGCTGGCAGGCAGTGCGCAAGTCACCATGGAGAGACGCTTTGGGCCGCACACACAGGAGTGAGGGTGGGATAATGAACGTGTTTGAGAAATGGGACTGTCACTCTGCTGAGATAAAGATGCTCTCAGGAAATGTGACCTGATGTCAACAGATGAAGAGAGGTGTATGTGTGTAAGGGCAAACTCATATGTTGTTTGGGCCATTTTTTCCATCCCTCCTGCTTGATTTACTTCTTGACATGATACTGCTGTTTTCCGGGCCATTCCCCAATAATTTCCTGTCACCCTTTCTCTCATTCTTGAGATGTCTCTCCTTCTGCTCCTCTCAAACTCTTACAGTCTGCTCATTACTTACATTCACTATTTCACACTGAGAATACAAACTAAAAATGAAATAATTTAAAGGCGTAGTTCACCCAAAAATGCTATTTTGAGAAATATCTTTAATAATAGCCTGTTCTTTCAAATAAAATGAAAGTAAATGGACTATGAAGCCCCATGAATGACAAATATGCACCATAATGGACCATAAACAATATATATCAATTCTAAACCTTTATTTTAGGATATCTTATGTCACAGTCAACAAAAATCCTCTGATTTCCATGAAATATATGGCACATGAATAAATACATTAATCAAAAGTGTGCTGTCAGTAAGATTATTTTGAAGAAATACTTTTAAAAGATATTTACATTGTTACAAAAAATATTTCAAATAAATGCTGTTCCTTTGAACATTCTAATGATCAAAGAATCCTAAAATCATGGTTTCCACAAAACTATTAAGCAGCACAGCCATTTTCGACATCAATAATAATAAGAAATGTTTCAAATTAGTATATTGTAAGGATTTCTGAAAGATCACGTGACATTCATGACGGCTGAAAATTCAGATTTACCATCACAGAAAATTTACAACATAAAAAAAATAATACAGAAAAAGGTTCTTTTACATTTTAATAATATTTGCAATATTGCTGTTTTTATTTTGATAAAATAAATTCAGCTTTAGTGAGCACAAGAAACCTTTAAAAACATTTTAAAAATCTCATAGCTAGAGATAGTCTGCTGCTCATGTGATGTGGTGAAAGAAACGTAAGAGTAAAGAATGCCCCCTGCTTGTCTTAATGCTGTCATTATACCATACTACCTTTCCCCACTAGAAACGTAAATTTTCACACACACACATGCACACACACACACGTTCGTTTTGCTATCAAAGTGAGGACATTCCATAGGCGTAATGGTTTTTATACTGTACAAACTGTACATTCTGCCCCCCCCCCACCCCAAAACTTATCCCTCACAGAAAACATTCAGCATTTTTACATTTTTAATTAAACCTTGTTTAGTATGTTTTTAAAGCTGTTTGAAAAGTGGGGACATATGAAATGTCCTCATATTTCACATTGAAGTTGTAATACCAGTGTCATACCCATGTCATTATACACATTTGTGTCCTGATATGTCACAAAAACGCACACGCACACACACACACAAAAATACACACACGCTGGGTCTCCATGTTTTATGGGGACTTTCCATAGACATAATGATTTTTATACTATACTAACTATATATTCTACCCCCTAACCCTACCCCTCAAAGAAAAATAGCTCAATTTTTACATGTTCAAAAAACATACTTTAGTATGATTAATAAACTGTCTTCCCCATGTGGACCAAACAATGTCCCCAAAAGGACAAGGACTTTGGATATTGCCATCCTTTGTCATTTTGTCCCTATAACATAGGGTTTACCTGAACCACACACACACACACACAGGTTTGTTATGCTATCTTACAGTGGTGGGGACATTGCATAGACTTCCATTGATTTTATATCAGGTCAATTATATTTCCTAACCCAACCCCTACTCCTAAACCTGCCCATCACAGAGACGTGTGCACGTCATTAGATTTAAATAAAAACCTCTTTTGGCCGAGATAAAACTAGTGAGGACCAGTCAATGTCCTCACTAGTAGGTTGTGAAAGTATTTCACAATATAAGTGAGGACATTCTGTCCTCACAAGTACAGTCAAAACAAGTACACACACACACACACACACACACACACACAAACAAGCAGCTGCAAAAAAACAAGAATGCTCATATAGAAATGCGATGACAGACAAGCAAAGCCTATTGGCGCTAGTTCACAAGCTGTAGCAACATGTATTTCTAACCCCTAGGCACTATAAAAGGCCAAAAAAAAAAAAAAAAAAACCCACACGGACAGACTTTAGCAAAAATGCTGACAGGCTGCAAACAACAAATAAATATTTATGACAATGTCATACTGTATTTTTGAAATGCTTCATTCAGCACTTAATGGAAAAATACAAAAGTTCAAAAATATGCCTTCAGAATGCAAAACAATGATTCGGTTAAAAACGCACATATGCTCTATTTAATGGGCTGTCTAATCGATTGAGAACTACTCTTTTTTTTAATATGACTAACTGCTTGCTACTTCAGACTTGCAAATTTCCTGTCAACAGAATCCATCTTAAAATGCTGCATGCTCTGCTGTTTTCTTCTCAACATTATGAGAGAAAGAAAGAGTGAAAGAAAAAGTGAATTGATTTTCCACTCTTTGCAAGTGGGAGTCGTTTATCTCGTTTTGGTACCACTTGGTTGCCAGTGGACGTTTGCACTGCTAGAGCCGCAGTATGTAAAGGATCGAAGTGTCTAACAAAAGCATACATGTGAATACTTACTTTTTGCTTCTACCAGAATGACTAAAACATAAGCATGTACCTGATATACTGTACAATCTACGCATGATGTTTGAATTGAATTAAATTCCTAACAAAACACGCATTAGATGTGAATGCTTTAATGCTTAATATAATAGATCTTGCCACTTAGGTGGGGGTGGTGACAAAATGAGTACAGCTTTTTACCTTCTGAGAAATAAGAACCTGGTTACATTTCAGTGGGCAGTACACAAGACCTCTCGGGGGACCTAAAATATTTTAATGGCGTGAGCTTCAGCTTGATGTTTTCTTCTTTTGCATAGAGAATTTAATAATAAATCGGAAAAAGTTTTTCCTGCTTAAAGAGGTTGGTTAAAGTTTTCGAGATAATTAAAGCATATAGCGCCTCCAATACTTTTCAGACACAAATTGCTCACAAGTTCTTAGGAAAGTGCAATGACTATATATTAATATACTAGATGTATTTAAATGTGACCTCGTGAAAAATACGGCTTGGAATTTCTACAGATTTCAAAGTTGGAACCGTAACTTTCCCTCTCTGACCCACAGCTCACAGGCTTTGGCTTCCTCTTACTCAAGCAGACAAGCAGCATTGTGTTGTTCTTTGATCTGCCTACTTCATCTTTCTGCTTTTTTTCTTTCTTTCCCTCTTTTTTCCATCTTGGCTATCCTCATTTTTCCAAAGGCTTGATGCTTCCAGAAGTGAATCTCTCAGATCAGAGGCATGAGAATGTTTAAGAAGTAACAGCTTAGAAAAACAGATCCAGTTTTTAAAGGAATCTTCTCCCACACCTGGCACCATTTCACTTACAACTTGAACTTGAAGCGCCCTCTGTTATCAGTATCAGGCATGTGCTTTTTTTTTTTTTTTCTTTTTGAGGATATCTGGAAATGTGATAACATACTTGCTGGAAAAGAGTCTGGATAATTCCGGCACTGAACGTATCAGAGAAAATAAAAATAGTTGATATGTTAACAGTTGACATGGAAGAGCCATTGATTTAACTATCTACTGCTTCAAGAAATCACATATCGCTACCTAATCCTCTAGCTGTTGCTATGTATCATATGCAAGATATTATGTTATCAAGAGAAGCCGTTTCCCTATTGCTTTCCAAGTCAGTATTTAATGCAAAACACTGTTCTCATCTTAAAACTACTGAAGATAGATATAAAAAAATCAAGTAGGAGGAAAAAGACAAAAAAAGAAAGGCCACTTGAAATGCAAAACTTCTCCAGATTTTTCTAAGAGGAAATAACACAGCACAGAGTTCCCAAGGTCATATTCCTGTAGTCCGGCTCGTCTCTAAGGAACTGTGGGCAAGGCTCCTATTCCATTTCCGCTGATGGTGAAACATCTGATCATTACGTCTCTGAAGGACAAAATAAAAACCACTGAGGACAATCTCATCCAAGCCAACACTGACTTGTGTATTGTAAGACTAAGGATGATTCATGTAAAAAATGCATATAGAGTGGACAAAATTAACATGTATTGAAACAATCCCTAATTATCCTTGCTAATATCTTTTAAGGAAAACACAAAACAATGACTGAGATCAACAACAGCAGAAACCCTGAGATGATACGCTTGGAAATATGACCAAAACACTTAACATTTTAACAAGTAGGACTGCGGTTCTGAAAATGTATAGCAATAAAATCTTTAGGGGATCATTTTGTTCAAATGAAGAGTTGCTGTTCTTTTTCCGCCACAGATGAAAGCCTAAATGTTCACATGCTGTGAACCACAAATGCTTCATGTACTGGTATTGTCAGTGCTTTTCAAAATGACACCGTTTCAACCAGCAGGATCAAGCCATGGGAAAGTAGCTTGTTTCTAATTTCACGATTACTCAGAGCTTAAAATAGAAACTATCATCATGTTCCTAACCTGTAGGTGTAACACTGCCCTTTTTATGAACTTATAGAGAATATTCTGACTCATAAGTAGGTCAGAGGTCTGAAGAGCAATTACTTTACGCTATTGAATTTACTTAGCTTAGACAGTGAGTGATCAGGACATTCAACAAGAAACATCTGGAATAAATAAACATTAATAAATCAACAAGATGGCATATTTAAACAACAGTAACCACAATCAATAAATGTGTCCTCTTTTAGTAAAACTGGTCCAGCCAGAGCACAAACAAAGAGGAGATGCCTATATATCATAAAGGCACTGGCTCCTTTAACCTAAAGGCGAGACTTTGGTTCCTCTAAGCTGTTATTTTAGATCAGAACAATGTCTCCCATTCCTTTCTTCCTCTTGCATTAACATAACTATGAACAAATTAATTCTATTATTAGCATGGAACACAAAAGTGATTGGGAATTTATTCTGTCTTTGTTCTCACACGCAGACATTAGCACATCTCTTATTTGTGGTCTGGAGTTCAGTTAGCGGTCATCTGCAACAGGAAGCATCTGGCACGCTGAGGATCTTCCATATTGAAAAGTCCGATACCTTTTCAAAAGGCCAAAGCAGAGCTGGAGGCAATGAAGCGCACTGCATCTATATCTTTTCTTTATCACTCTTCGTCTTTCGCTCGCTCTTAAATCCAGTGATGCCATCTTATTCTTATCAGAGCCGCTCTCTGAAGCAATTTCAGTTCCCCACTCATGTCGCTATCTGTTTTCTTACTGTTCTTTCCCTCTGTGTCAAATCCATTTTGATTCTCGAACCGTCTCAAGCTGCTGTTCTAGATTGCACATGTTGGATGAGGGTTTTATTTCAGACAGGAAAGATTTGTAATCTAAATAGAACAACTGGATGGTTGGAACAGCAGGAGAAAAGCAGTCAAAAGCAGGTGGTCACATACTTTCTCTGAGGTGGTTACCAAAACTCTGACTTATCTGAATGAAAAACAGATTTGTTGTCCTAAATGATAGCACAAATTCCTTTTCTACAAGGTTTTTACTGTTAGAACGTGAGAAAGGGCACGTATTGTATTCTAAGACGTGCGTGGCCCGACTAATAACAAAAATAAAAACTTCTTCCTTTAGGACCAAAAGTATTTTGCAAGACTTCCCTACTTTCCTTCTAGAGCTCTGACCCGAAATAACAAGAAAAAAATGTAGTGCTCTTCCTGCTGAATTTTTAGAGGACACAGGATGGTTGTTATTATTTCAGTTAATGATACTCAGAAACATTTATCATGGTTAAACCTAAATTTGAGACTCAACTTATTATTATTCTTTTTATTTTTAATCCACAAACAAAAATCTTCCAAAAGACATTAAAGCTGGATCAACCATTGTGTGTCACCAATCATTGCTTTTGTAAACTAAAAGTATTAAAAATCATTTTTTGTGAATAGAAATAAAGCTGAAACAAAGTGTACATTTTTGAGGAAAAACTTACTTATAAAACTTACAAAAAAAAATGTTGCCTAGAAATAAAATAAGTTTAAGTAATAAAATTACTAAAACTTAAATAAAAAATAAATGGCTAAATATAAATATATATATAAAAACTAATAAAAATTACAACTTAGATTGTAAAACTGAATATGTATAAATAAAAAATATATTAATAAATATTACAATATAAATCATATTAAAATAACTCAAAGTCTGTTCGGAAAGCTGCAAACACAGAGTAATAGAAGTGACATGAAAGTGTTATACAAATACTGGCAATCTTGGAGCACAGCTGGTCCAATCAAATTAGAGGACCAGAACTAACTATCCTTATAATCCCATTTAAATATACAATACAAATCACAGTATTTTAAATAAAACTAGCAAAATCTACAGCGGAATGAATCCGGAATGGAATTTTGAACAGTCTTCATGTTGTTTTAGAAAACAGTAAAGAACTTGGACAATGAAACAATCCTTTCGAAAGATAAAGATTAATAGATGTGAGGACATAAACATGTTCAGCTGTGGAAGTGTTGGTTCCATCTGCACAGCTGTAAATTATGACCATCCCTTGGGATTAGTGTCTAATCAGTTTCAGTGCAGCTTTCCTCTGCATTAATCTAGCAGGATGAGACCACTCTCAGTCATGCTTTCTGCTTTGCAGAGCAATTTACGTCCCTTCATTACACTACTATCAATGCAAAATATCAAGCTGCAGAAACAAGGTTTTTCAAGTACTACTCAATGGCTGATGTTACACATTAAACAGTAATGGCGATATGATGCAACCGCACATATAAGTCATCGGACATGCAGGTTATAAGATGCTACAGAGCACGGAAAGATGAAAAAGACTGCTATGGAAAAATAAAATGTCTCTCATCTTGTGTCTTCTACTGCACATCTGTCACATCTGGCAAAGAGCTTGTCGCTGCTCTCGACATGGGGATTATTCTAAAACAGAATAGAATAACCACAGTAAAAGGTTTTCTCAAATTAAAATAAACACTTTTGCTGCCTTTGATTGCTTTAACATGAAGCATATTTCAGGTGTGTATGTACAAGGCCAGCACAGGAAGTTACTCCGGGGTCCAATGAAAATTAAGAGGATGAAAAAAAATGGGAAGAATGGGGAATAAAATGGTTGAGTCTGCTATGGTGAATTAGAGAGAATGAGAAACAACAGGATGTGGAGGACAACCTTTAAGACATTTTGACCAACTTCAAAGATGATCAAGCCAATTTTTCTCAACAATGTTTAAATCTTGCTAATAGCCCACAGGTATGAATCAAATATTGTCAAACAAGTTCTTAATCTATACCATGGATTATATAATGAATTTTAAAGGCAGATCAATTGATTTTACGGTTACTAAGACTCAGATTAAATTTCAGTGAAGCCAGAAGCAAACTAATTATGTTAAACAGCTAATCTTTTTATTTTCAATTAATCATTGAAATTATTGAATTTTTGACATTACATTTACATTTTAAGGCTTGTTCTGAACTGGTTCAACTGCAACTTAATCAGTGTAAAAAATACATCTAATTAAATTTACTGTTAAAAAAAAAGTTACACTTTTTTATACATTTATGTACTGAGTAATATCAATTAACAACGTACTCACTGCAGGGTTATTGTTTGGTTTAGTGTGTTGCTTGTATTTATGCATAATTTACTGTTATTAGTACAATAAGTACATGTAACATATGTAACGACACTGTAAATTAAAGTATTAACAAAAAACAACAAAATAAAACAACATTGGCAGCTGTGGTTGGCAGAAATTTTTTCTGTTTCCAGCATGAGATCGGATATAGGTTGTATATTTTACAACTTATAACCATATATTGCATTAAGTGATATAGTGTCAGTACAGCAAGCTACAAAAATTAACAGGGTTTTTTATATATAGCTTAAAATGTACTGATAGTATGGATGGCACAAAGCTACATGATGAATTCATTGTAAGTGGCCTGCATGGTCAATACTTGTACAGACACAGGGTCATCATACACACAAAGACAAAACACCATCAGGGTAACATGCAATAAACAACAGAAAATGTAACCCAAAACACCACAAATTACATTACTAATAACAAAAATAAAAAAGCCAGCACTATTTTAATAAAATATAATCATACAGTGGGGAGAACAAGTATTTGATACACTGCCGATTTTGCAGGTTTGCCCACTTACAAAACATGTGAATATCTGTAATTTTTATCATCGATACTCTTCAACTGTGAGTGTCGGAATCTAAAACAAAAATCGAGAAAATCACATTGAATGATTTTTAAGAAATTAATTTGCATTTTATTACATGACATAAGTATTTGATACATCATTAAAGCTGAACTTAACATTTGGTACAGAAACCTTTATTTGCAATTACAGAGATCATACGTTTCCTGTACTTCTTGACCAGGTTTGCACACACTGCAGCAGGGATTTTGGCCCACTCCTCCATACAGACCTTCTCCAGATCCTTCAGGTGTCGGGGCTGTCGCTGGGTAATACAGACTTTCAGCTCCCTCCAAAGATTTTCTAATGGGTTCAGGTCTGGAGACTGGCTTGGCCACTCCAGGGCCTTCACATGCTTCTTACGGAGCCACTTCTTAGTTGCCCAGGCTGTGTGCTTCGGGTCGTTGTCATGCTGGAAGACCCAGCCACCACCCATCTTCAATGCTCTTACTGAGGGAAGGAGGTTGTTAGCCAAGATCTCACGATACTTGACCCCATCCACGCCCTGTCCCCTTTGCAGAAAAGCATCCCCAAAGAATGATGTTTCCACCTCCATACTTCACAGTTGGTATGGTGTTCTTGGGGTTGTACTCATCCTTCTTCTTCCTCCAAACAAGGCGAGTGGAGTTTAGACCAAAACACTCTATTTTTGTCTCATCAGACCACATGACCTTCTCCCATTCCTCCTCTGGACCATCCAGATGGTCACTGGCAAACTTCAGACGGGCCTGGACATGCGCTGGCTTGAGCAGGGGGACCTTGTGTGCACTGCAGGATTTTAATCCATAGTGTGTTATTAATGGTTTTCTTTGAGACTGTAGTCCCAGCTCTCTTCAGGTCATTGACCAAGTCCTGCCGTGTAGTTCTGGGCTGATCCCTCACCTTCCTCATGATCATTGATGCCTCACGAGGTAAGATCTTGCATGGTGCCCCAGACCGAGGGAGATTGACCGTCATCTTGAACTTCTTCCATTTTCTTTTGAATGCCTTCAGTTGTTGCCTTCTCACCAAGCTGCTTGCCTATTGTCCTGTAGTCCATCTCAGCCTTGTGCAGGTCTACAATTTTATCCCTGATGACCTTCCACAGCTCTCTGGTCTTAGCCATTGTGGAGAGGTTGGAGTCTGTTTGATGGAGTGTGTGGACAGGTGTCTTTTATACAGGTAAGAAGTTCAAACAGGTGCAGTTAATACAGGTAATGAGTGGAGAACAGGAGGGCTTCTTAAAGAAAAACTAACAGGTCTGTGAGAGCCAGAATTCTTACTGGTTGGTTGGTGATCAAATACTTATGTCATGCAATAAAATGCAAATTAATTATTTAAAAATCATACTATGTGATTTTATGGATTTTTCTTTTAGATTCCGTCACTCATAGTGGAAGAGTACTTATGATAAAAATTACAGACTTCTACATGCTTTTTAAGTGGGCAAAATCGACAGTGTATCAAATACTTGTTCTCCCCACTGTATGTGATGCCACACATGGACTTCTTGGAATGTCCTTTCACTGTGTTTCATTGTAAATTTTATTATATGGTTTTTACGTCCAAAATTTGACAGTATTTTACAGTAAAATTACACCATTCACAGTTTTTCACTGTATGGTAAGGTAACTTGCAGTTAACTGGTTAAAATGTTTTTGCTGTAGATTTGATGAAAAGACAAAAATACAGTATATTTTCTGTTCTTTAACAATTCATGATACTGAATTGTGAATATTATATGAGAAGTATGAGAAGCTGTCAACATCAGTTTTTCATGCCAATAACCCATTCCTCCATCATAAATACAAGCAGCAGGTGTAGACATCAAAGTCAAACTAAATAAGAAACAGCTGTAAGACGCAACATAGCAACACAGCAACAGACCTTCATCGTTCATATTAATATTCAACACCTCGTGACCTGACAAATCTACTATGTTGGCAAGAGGCAAATTGTCTGACAAGAAGCTTTAAACATCTGACAAAATGAAAGCTCATAACATCTGTAACAAAGCTTTAGTTTCTGGTTGTTGCCAGCATGCCAGCATTTTACTAGGCTACATACTCTCATAACAAAGACATATACAGAGAAGCTTGGTGCCAGACAGGGCATTAATAAAAAAGGATTACTTAAAAACATATTTACATATGACCTACATCTCTGACACTACTACACCCCCAACAGTCTGGATATATTATTGGAGCCCACTGAGAAATCGTACGGCTCTAACAAGGCTGTTTCTACACACAGCATCAGAATGTGCATACTAAAATATCAGCATTTGTAAGAAGATAGTTCAATGTATTCTTTATTCTTTTTTCGCTGTATCTGAATGCACTTCTGCTGACGGCTACTGCGAGCCATATTTCCTACTTTTTGTAGCACACGTGAAAAGTTATTGACGCATACGCAAAAAGTTCAGATGCACAATGGGAGAACACAAAGCTTTTGACCGTGTATAGTTTTGTAAGACATCAGAGGTGTTTAATAAGTATAGTATCTCGATTCTCAACAAACAAGTTGTTAAGGGAAGGCGTTGTTGCACAAGAGGATTATGATGCAAGCACACTGTCTCTGAAATGTGATTCTTTGTTGACTTGGAAAATAATTCATAACAAAGGAAACTATGGAGTGCTAGCCATGGATACAAGATCAGAAGATCAGATGGATAGAGCATCAAAACTTGTGGAATAACTAAAAGACAATCACATGTTTGATGCAGCTAGTGTTATCTCTCTTCTTCTGGAAACTGCTGATGTCCCTGCATATCAGAGAGTGCAAGGAAGGCAATAGACACCCCCACAACACACACGCACACACACACACACAATCCTCAGAAGATTTCACAGTATGTGACAGATCATATCTATAAAGACCTCTATGCGCAGCCAAGCTATGCAAATGTGAACACAAATGAAAACCCAACTCATGTAGCACTAATTGTGTAAATCTAAATGACTACCTATAAATTGTCATAATGACCATGAAATATGTAGGAAAACTATGTTTTGACAGTTGTGCAAGTGTCTTTTTATTGCTTAAAACAGAGAAGAATTCAGACAAAAACATGCAAAAGCAGACACAAACAGAAATTATTGCCTAAAGAAGTCAGAAGGCTTCAACTCCTCCATTCAGCATCTGTGTACGTGTAGATCGCTTTTCCAAGCTTCTCTATCTGCAGATTCTCTACCGCTGAAGATGGGGGGAAATGCAACATGCATTTGCTCTTCTCGAACATTGTATGCTAAAAGAATCATGTCTAAATGTTCAGTATTCATTATCAGTATTTATCATACAGTAGGCAAAAAATAACTAGATGACACACTGCATCTGCTGAGATTCTGCAACCAGTGGACAATCTGCTATCCCATGAGTCTATAGAAGCTGCGGCGCTGTCAGACTTAAGAGGTTGGAGAAAAAAAGAACGGTGGTATGGGAATTTAGTGCACCCCAAAGGCCAATGTGGCTTTCACTGGTCTAGGACACAATGTGAAGACAGTATGTGCCTGGATAGATCCCACCAATTGAAATAAACATTTGTTCAAGAGATCAACAACAAGAACATTCTTAAACATTAGCATTTGTCTTTGAACATTCACATGCACTTTTACTCACGCCAGCACACGGGTGCACATGGTGGAACTGATTTACTGATATTGTCCACGATTCACTGATATGCAAAGCTTATTTACATTCCTAACTCTCAATGCAAACCATTTCTGCCTTCACTGATAGACAGCAAGAATATGGAATGGCAGCTCACAGTTCCCATCGACAACCTCCCTATTCCACACACTTTCTCAGCTCTCAATGCAGAGTCAGCCCACTTTACACCAATTCAAAAGATTGGGGTGGGTAGGATTTTTCAAAATGTTTTTGAAAGAAGTCTCTTGCTCAGCAAGACCGAATTTATTTGATTATGAATATAGTAAAACATTATTAATGTGAAATATTATTACAGTTTAAGATAACTGTTTTCAGTTGTAATATATTTTAAAATTTAATTTACTCCTGTGATGGCAAAGCTATCATTAGCCATTCAGTCTCACAAGATCCTTCAGAAATTATTCAAATATGCCGATTTGGTCCACAAGAAAACGAAATCCTATAATTATTTCAGTTAAAAACAGATACATAATATTTTTGTGGAAACTGTGATACATTTTTTTTAATAATTATTATATCAATAGAACGTTGAAAAGAACAGCCTTTATTTGAAATTGGCATTTTTTACTATGTAAAAAAAGTTTACCATCACTTTATATCAATTTATAAAAAACCTTACTGGCCACAAACATTTGAATGGTAGCTGTCTTCTTTGAAACTCAAAATGTCACAATACGTTCACGTTGTTCTCTTTCAAGTATGGGGAACAGGGCCTGTCAAACTCAAATTCAAAAAAGCACCTTAAAAGCATCTGTAAAATGGATGCATTATATTCCAAGTCTTCTCAAGTCATATGAAATCTGCAAGTAACAGACTGAAAGTCATCATTCGTTGAAAATCTTGCCTTGGAAATCTTGCTTGATAGTTGTGGTCACCATTCACTTTCATTACATAGAATGAAGTAAAAAGAAACTCTTACAGGTTTCAAAACACATGTGGGTGAGTAAATGACGACAGGACGTTCATTTGTGGGTGAACTACACCTTTATAATGAGTTTTATGCTCAACAAAACAATCTGGTGTGAAACAGACATGAGGCCTCTTTGAGGTCAAAGTGTTTCAACCATCTACACAGTCACATCCACCGGACCCTCAGGGATTTCCTCACATGAAAACACGATAACAGTAAAAGTCTGGTCAACCCTTGTGGTTCTAATACAAATCAAAATTTCCATTTATGAGATCCATGGCCTTCAATTCACTTGTCAGAAGATTTTCATTCGAATAGCTCTCAGACAGATCCTTCTGTGTCCACATGGTCTTGGACGATTTTTTTTCTTTTATGCACATATGAAGAATAGATTTAAAAGGGCAGGACCAGATTGCAAATTATAGTGGCCATTGTTTCCATCTCCGTTCTGTGAGAAATGTCCTTCAGCAGAAAACAATGGACAAGGAATCGCCCCCACAGAGCCTCACATGTGAAGCCCCAAGAGAGCTTGCTATGCCAAATTCCATAACCTCCACAATGAGCTCTCTCATGCCCACTTCAGACATCCAAGAAACTAAATAACATACAATACAACCATTTTGACATAACAGCAATATTTGACAGACTTGAAACATATTCGGTAGATTTAAAGTACCCCAATATGTCTCTCTGTTGTTTCCATTAAGAGCCTGTTTCAGAGATCAACCAGGCCATGGAATTACAGTCACTGGTGCAAGAAGCTCACATGACTGATCACAAGAGCAAAAACATGTCTCTAATAAATGTCCCCTGGATTTAAAAGATTTTACTTTAAGATGAGAATGCATGCATGAATGTGTAAAACCTAAATATTATGAAAATCTATAATATTAAATAAATAAACAAATAAATACCTGCATAAATAAATGCACAGACAGACAGATAGACAGATAGATAGATAGATAGATAGATAGATAGACAGACAGACAGACAGACAGACAGACAGACAGACAGACAGACAGACAGACAGACAGACAGACAGACAGACAGACAGACAGATAGATAGATAGATAGATAGATAGATAGATAGATAGATAGATAGATAGATAGATAGATAGATAGATAGATAGATAGATAGATAGATAGATAGATAGATAGATAGATAGATAGATAGATAGAGCAAAATAACATATAAAGCAAAATCACATAGAAAGGCTCAGTATTTCTGCAGTCCTAGAATGATGGCAAACTTATCTTTAGGGATTCAGAGCTCCTGGGTGGCCCTTAGGTCACATGTTTAATGTACCTCTGCATTCCTAAGAACATCAAACTGCCTGTAGGCAACCAGGCAGACATTACATGTGCAAAGAAAGGCAGAGAGCCAATTATACAATGACTTTCAAGGGGGTTGACAATTTTAAAGGAATTTCATCTTTCTTCTTTAACTCTGGTAAACTATATGATAATGTAAAGGCAATTTTTAGGATGGACAAATTGTAATTTGACACCATTAGCACATTTATGTATATAATAAACTGATCAGAGGCGTCCTTATGGGGGGTGCAGAGTATGCCAGGCATATTGGCCCACCATGACACAGGGAGGGGCACATCAATATTTTGGATTTTTTATATATATATATATATATATCTTATATAAACAAACACCATTGTTTAATCGTTGATAGTGTTTTTTGCCCTCCTGGCCAAAGAGTGGTTTAAATTGCATCTCTGCATTATTCTGCTATTAAATTATTCTGTTTGTGTGTGTAGAAGCATGTTGCGATGTTCTGATATTTCTTTGTTTTTAATGCCTTTTGGAAAATAATTATCAAAAGAAATTGTCAGTGTCAAAATGATTAAGATGACCTATCAAATCAAAGAAGGAAGAGCTTTACTGTTCACAGAACCTGCAACAGTCGGGTTTCAAAAGAAAAATCTCCATATTCTCCGTAATTGATTTTTAACTGCCTCTGTTGAAGCTATCAGCCAGCATTATTTCAACTTATTTTAAACAATAATCGAATTAACTCGATTTTTAATTCGAGTGCTTCATGGGATTGTAATTATTTCCCTTAATCAGTACAGTCTTGCATTTTTTTTTTTATCTTCATCCGCTTTTCAAAAACGTACAATGAATCATAGGTCTAGTACCTTTTAAATTCTATATCTTTTTAGAAACGCAATAAAAAGCGCTCAGCTGCAGTGTTGCCATGGTTACCACATCATGTTCTTTATTACTGTATATGGCGACAGGTCAAAACAAACTTCTAATCTAACTTTTACCTTAAGACCCTCAAACTGGCTATTTTGACTTCGTTTGTTGGGTTACAGGCCTTAATTAGGAGGATTTCCCCCCACCAAAAACGCCTCAAAAAGGCAATGACTGTGTGCTTTTGTTGTTTTTTTCTCATATCAACGAAGGTGAATTCAGGTTAACTGGGACACTTCATAGCAAATAACAAATGAGCAAATCATGTTGTCACGTGCGGTTTAGAAAACGCACAGCTTAATAAAGCTACCTGACCGTGCAAATATACGCACAGTGACCAACCCATACCATCTGAACATTAAACGCCATCTCGGTTGCGAATGAAACTGGCAGGAAAGCGTGCTCTGCTCACGAATCAAACTGGGAGCCTCTCTACATGACAGCTAGGATCTCGCCTCGGGCATCGCAGGATATCACAGAGATCTGGACCAGCTGAGCTCACCGTCTCTGGATGGCAAAATGACCCAGCCTCCATCGCGAAACAACCGAGCCTGAGCTATTGACTGCAGACGCGCGAGCTCTAGCAGCCCAGCGTCACGCGCGCACTGCTGCACTACGGCACGATCAAACGGTCTCGCGTCTCTGCCAGATTGACACATAGTAACAGCCAGCTGGTCGACATTACGACAACCCAGCGGGGAGCTAAACTGAAACAGCACAACCAAGCGCGAGATGAGGCTATTTGTGCAATGAGACACGGGCTTCCCACCTAGACAGCATTAATAACGTCCAGAAATGCTGTCAAGGTGGCCAGCTCACTGTAAATATACCCAGGTCTGCAATGAAGGATTTCGTTTCTGGACAACCAATCTAAAATGTCAACTATTGCTAGAAATAAAACCACATAATAAGGCTCAAAAAGAAATGAAAGGGATGGCTTTAAGGGAAGGAGGGAGGGTGGGATCTATAGAGGTGTGCTGCATTTTCCAAAGGTAAACATGAGAAAAGTTGAATAATGAAGCTGACAGAACGGGAATGCATTATCTCACATCACTTACCTCAGTCTCTGGGGGACCCTTATTTTTTTTTCCTAGGCACTGCAGAGGTGAGGCAGACCTTCAAGGAAATCCAGCACAGGGAGGAAGCCGCAACCAGCTGCAACGGCGGTAGAGGCACTCCTCGCTCCCCTACACACACACACACACACACACACACACTCACAGGCTGCGATACTGTTGTTATTGAGGTTTGTGGAAGGGGATGGCAGAAGGCTCTCATAACAAGCGCTATACTGTGAGCCTGAACACACCCCCTCCCACAGAGCTCATCCAATGGCAGTTGGAGGGTCAGACACACACACACACACACACACGCACACATCAGTCGCCTACACCCCCCCATTCAGCTCCCCAATCGCATTCAAATGCTATAGAGTTAAAGTATTACAGCACGGCTGCTAAAAGATTAAACTGGTGTTTAGCCATTTTGCCTATATGCTGCTTGAGCTCTGCATCAAGAACTGACATCATCTGTGTGTGTGTGATCCAGCCGGTGTGTGTGTCACTGACACTGAGGTTTAGTGTGGTAAAGTGATTTAAAAAACAGCACACCGCTCAGCTGGGGATGAAAGAGTGCAGGACATGCCTCTCATTCTTTGAGCGCGCTGGTCTATTTCTCCGCATTTTCCAAACTCAAAAGCTTCTTCCCAGGGCTGTTTTGCCTGCATTCTACAAGGCTTCATGGTTAACACTGTAGGGGGATGAAAAGAGGTGCATTTCATCAGGGGTTTTTTTTTACCTACATTCACATTGTAAGCACATGCTTTTTATTATTGCATAATACATATCATTATTGGGGTAGTTTAAATGGAAAAACAATCATTAAATTAATCGTTAAACATATGTAAAAGTAATTTACAAAAATACCAAACTATTGTTTTGGCCAAGCAAAAAATGTAAATATATATAGTAAATACATTTAATTAATCAATTTTAAATTACTAAAATAAAATATATTATTATATAGCATTATATTATAATTATAAATGATAACAGTAATTATTTTTTTTTAAATCAATTAATTTTTAAGCCATTTAATAATACATTGCATAAAATTGCAAGATATTAAACACATGTGGCAACTTCAACTATTCTTGTCATCGGTTCAACCACAATTGACATCTGCCTGAATACATGTGTGGTTACTGATACAGTGTATAGCCCTTTTGAGACCTATGGCCTTAATCTCCTCTACATAAAGGTGCATTCAAACGCACTAACACAAAAGAAAACAATCTTCTGTTTTTGCCTTCCTCTCATTTTCCTTACAATGGAGTTATAAACAGACGCAAATGATCAGCAGATGCTGATATGATTTGAAGTCGTTGTGAGATTAATCTGCAAATTTGATGAAATATGTAAACTGGCAGGTGAAATGACATGCCATGTTGTGTACAGTTCTATAGCCTACTCCATTACACTTATTCTACACAGCTTTTTTTTGGCATGCTGTGTTTTGACCTCTTATTTAATACAACTTTAACTTTTAATTTGTCACATTACATTGCTACAAAAATATTGAATGACTAATTACAGCATCTATAAATGCTTACACTTTCCCATTTAATATAAACAGTTTATTAAATGCATAATTTTATACATTTTAAATAAAATTTTAATGTTGGGGTAAAAGCTTATGCTATTTGTCAAAATATTTATTTCACAGAAACATAGGCAACAGTATGAATATGGGGGCCAGAAATTAAAAAGTAGATGTTAGATGGTTGGTAGCTACTTGAATGGCTCAGTTAGCTTTTCTTGTGCATTGCTCTTGAAGTCCATCTGCTGGTGGAAGGTAAAAAAAATAATAATAATATTTTGTAGGCCTACATTTAAAACGACGTTATTTTAGCATTTTTATGCAAACTGAAATCTTATGTTTTATTGTTTATTTATTTACTTTTTGTTTTGTTAAATATGTATTTGGTTTCGTTTGGCTAAGATGTGTCTTATAATTTCTTGCAAATTAAATTTGACATTAGAATAACAGTAGCCAATGTTGGCTGCGCCCTTAATACATTAAAATGAACATACAAAGACATGCAGTTAGGAGGATATTTAAAAAAAAAAAAACACTACAATTTAAAATATTTTACAAAAATAAAAATTATTTACCGTGCAGGCGGTTACCTGTGAAGCTCCCTTTTTAAAGCTGATCCAGATGCAGCCTCCTATCACAAACTCCAGCCGCGACACTTTACAAACCCGCAAATTACTGATCTCAGATCGGCTTAAAAAATGGCTTGTCAGACAAAACGATGTGGTAGTCCAAAATAATGCCAGCAAACTGATTTAGATTTGTATTCCTTGTTTTGAAAAATATATAAATATATATATTTCCACAAACAAAAATGTTTGACTCGTAAAATTCACGCGACGCTCATTATTTAATCTCATAGTTTATTGGACCTTTCCTTTTGATCAGGCAGTAGCAGGGGAGTCTCGGTCGTGGAAAAAGCGCCAAGTTCTACAGAAGGCGCGCTTGTCAAGTTGTTTATATTTAAAACGAAACTGCGTATTCTGGATTGTATTTTGCGAAAATGTAACGCTTGAATTATAGCACTCATTCGGTAAGACCATTAAATGTAGTTTTATTTCTTGTTACGTAATTCTGAAGCAACGTTACTCTTAAAAAAAATTAAACGTGCTTGTTGTGTGGGCTGGGCGGCTACTCGGCTAGCCAAACTGCTATATACGTTATCTGTCTTCAGATATATTTGAATTAATAATGAGTCTGTTAGACAGTATGACGCGAATTTTAAACATTAAACGATTGTGTGTATAAATAAAAGGTTGATAGTTCAAGTTATATTCGTAAAAGAACTTGCTTCGAGTACTTTCTATGGCACAGGTTCTCACGCGGTTCCTAGCAACATTTTGAGTGAGTGCGTTTCGTTTTTTACACTCGGCTTTAGTTTCTCTTTTTTTGTTATCTTCTTTAGTAGCTGGTCAAAATGCCTGGGCTGCATAGTGAAGGTGGAGTGGTGGCTGCAGCGGCCAGTCCTGTGAAGAAAAGCAAACTCTCTCTGAAGTTCTTCCAGAAGAAGGACACCAAACGAGCCTTGGATTTCTCTGAGGCCCCAGCTGAAGACAACAGTAATGTCACTGCTGAACCAGAAGAGACTACTTGGTATGTCATTTGCTTTATTGCTATCAAATATGGATTATGTTGAAGAAATACCATATTAATTTTTCTGCTTATACTGTTTCCACTTTCCCCCCTTAAGTCATGACCAGGTTGTGCCAATGCCTTGCCCTTCATCTCCTCTTACTTGTGAGAAGCGTGAGAGCCTGGTGCCCTTTGTAGGGCTTAATAATTTGGGGAACACCTGCTATCTGAACAGCATCCTTCAGGTATGCTGTTCAGCTTCCTTGGTAATCTGTTCTTAAGGCAAGATACCACAGATACGACACGCTAATAGATCACATACTTTTCCATGTTGATTAATCACAGTACAATAAGACAATTATTTTGTATTATGTTTTCTGAAATGTTTAAATATGCAAACAAACAAAGTACTTGCATGCATTTCCATATATTTCCAGAACAGAAATCTGAACATAAAGCCAGGTTCAAAATTCTGGTTTCATTTTGTTGACATTAGAGGTAAATGGGATTTTGGTTCTCTTTTTATTAAGCCAGAAATATAGGAATAATAATTTTAGAAATAAAAATATTATATATGAACATGTGCTACTGTAGTGCAGATTTCTGGGAAAAAAGGAGAGAAAAAAGCGGCTGAAATAAATATAATTGTATTGCAATTGAAATCTGCAAATGGATGTAGATAAAGTATAATAAAATAAATGAGTAAATGTGTATTTTGGATGTTTTCCTTTCACTAGTCTGAAAATAGATGTTATGATAGCAAAATAGCTCAAAATTGATGGTTTTTGCCTGTGGTGTTTTGCCTTTAATATCTGCATATTAATATTGTAGTAGTTTGTATCTAATTAATCAGAGTTTACCCTTCTTACAAATTTCAGGTCTTATATTACTGTCCCGGTTTTAAAGAGGCCATCAAATCTTTGTGTCATGTGGCAAAGCTGAAAGACAAACAGCAAGAAGATTGTGCCAAAAATGAGGTTGGTCTCAAATCTCATCTTTCAAGAGGTTCACTTTGCATTGCTTGTCCATATAAATAATGGAGTGTATTTACACTAAGTGAAATTAGCTTCTCTTCTTGGCAAACGCTATTTACACTGGCTCTGCTGACCAATGTCTGGTTGGGCCACTCAAGTTTTAAAAAAGGCATGCAGAATTCAGTGTCCTCAGTGGAGCAAAAGTAGCGAGGAAGGCTCGCAAACCTGGCTTTTAGCGTGATCGACGTGGGTTTTATTCTCCCAATAAGGCAGCTTCCATTCAATAATTTTAATAAATGTAATTTACACTGATATTATTGCATCCTGTTGATGTACAAAAATACTGAGGTGCAAATAGTATCTGCCAATGTAAAGTATAGATGGAATCTAATTACTATTTACTCTTATTGCAAAGAACTGATACTTTTACATGATGTAAATAATCTAATAGGGGTCTTCAACGTTTTTCAGGGCAAGGACCCCTTAGATGAGCGAGACACGGAGCAGGGACCCCTGACACGAAATGTGTCAAACATAGCCTCTGATTTTAATAAAAATCAATTATATTACGATAGTAATATTATGTTGAGACAATATAGATTAGAACTATGTTGTTGTACATCGTCTGTAGGCTATATTTTCGTTGTTAAAAATATTTATGCATCATACCAAACTGTTGCTATTAAAATCACCGTTTATTAAGTTCAGCGTTGTCTTGAACACATTTATTTCAATAGATCTGCAGTTTCATACATTTAAATTTTATTGTCAGGTAAACAATTATACGTTTCTCTGAACTTCAACTAAAAGCCCGGAACACACCAAGCCGACGGTTGGCCATCGGGCTGTTTTTGTTCGTCGGCCGACTAAGTTTTCTCAGTGTGTTCCGCACCATCGGCTGAAGTTGGTCCTCGTCGGGTGTTTTTTACGGTGGCCGGGAAGTGCAAAACAACATTAGAAAGTGTGAAACACTTTTATGAAGCTCGAGACAAATTTACATTTTGAAAAACATTTTTACCCATCATAAAACACAGTTACATGGGGAAAACACTTTTACCAGTCCCGAAACAAATTTACAATGACAGACTCTTCACGGAAAGGGAATGTCCCACACACCGGAAGTGACGCGGTGAAAGGTGTTGTTGTTGGTGAGCGCGGTAAGTTCGTGTTGTAGTTGTGGAGTAAATGGCGTAAATAAAGTTTATGGTGACCGAACATGGACGTTTTGCCTGTTTTGTGGCAAACACATGAGCAGCTTAACGCGGTTTTGCTTTACGTGTGGTCAGTGTTTGGACTTTCTAAAAGACACGGACCAGATGGAAACACGTTTGGACAGCCGGACAGTGCTAAACAAAGTAAGTTACACTGCCGGTGTGTGGTACATTCCCTTTCCGTGAAGAATCTGTCATTGCAAATTTGTTTCGTCCTTGGTAAAAGTGTTTTCCCCATGTAATTGTGTTTTATGATTGGTAAAAATGTTTTCCAAAATGTAAATTTGTCTCGAGCTTCGTAAAAGTGTTTCACACTTTGTAATGTTGTTTTGCACTTCCCGGCCACCATAGTTTTTCGGCCAATTCGACATGTTGAATCGGCGTCGGGCTGTCGGTGAGAGAGAGAACTCTGATTGGCGGTTTAGATACCAAACGAGTCAGTTCAAGAGAATATAAGCAAAAGTAAAAGCAAGCAAGTCATGACGGCACAGACAGGAGCTTGTTCTAATTTTATGTCATCTTACCCGAGCACTCGAATGCATGAATATTTTCATAATATGAGCGGAGTGGAATAAAGAATGTGATCAGCATGACTGATATTCAAAACGGTAAGCAAGCGCTGCTTTGTTTATGGTTTGTATACTTGCAGTCTTAGTTTCGCTTTCCCCTTTTGAATGACGAATATAGACAAATGTATCTGCTTAAATAGACAGTTATCACCTTTATGCGCAGAACGCGCACGCTAGTTGACAGTCGGCTGAAGGTCTTTCGGTGTGTTCAGGCACATATTTTCCCCCGACGCAGCCGACATGAGCGACAACACCGTTGGCTTTCGTTGGCGCTAGTTCTATGACGTCGGGTTGGTGTGTCCCGGCCTTTAAGTTTAAACAGAACTTCACATTTTAATTTTACTCTCAGGTGGACGATTATACATTTACCTGAACTTTAAGCTGAAGATATTACAAAGCGATCCATTCTGGCGAGCTAAATTGTTCATAAATTATTAGCCAGTAGCATTTTCAGATTAAAGTGCTCATAGTCTGCGTTGACAGTATCATGAGATCACGTGACTGCACGTGGATGGAAGGATTTTATTAAAGCTGTTAATGTAATTTGTAAAATCAAATATATTTTATTTAAATTTGACTCTGTGATGTTTTTACCCATGTTTTAATTTTTTTGTGTGTGTGTGTGATCAAACATTAATTGACGGACCCCCGGTTGAAGACCCTTGATCTAACACTATTTTCATCTAGTGTAAACACTTATTGCTAAGAAAATGCTGCTATTATCACTTAGTGTAAGTAGCATCTACAGCTATTTGCACTTAGTGGAATTGGCATCTATTATAGCCTCTGGCTATAAATAAATAGCATTACCAAATAGATTAAATTTAGATTGGAAAATAATAATTATTTGTCATCTGGTAAATGTACAGAATTCTTTTCATCATATTAATATTGCTGCCTTGACTTTGATTGATCGTATTAAACCTTGAATGTTTTATGTTATCAGGGGGACTCTGGAGAGAACACCCTACCTGTTCCCATGGAGCTTCTGGGCAGTTTCCACAGCCTCATCTCCTCTGTGGAACAGCTGCAAACCAGCTTCTTGCTTAACCCTGAAAAATACAGTGACGGAGAGCTTGCCACACCACCCCGCAAGCTGCTTAACACACTCAGGTAATTCTGTGGGCCAGAGTGTCGTTCAACACTATTGAAAAGACATTTAAACCTCTCACTGAGTTTTTTTTGTGCCAATGTCACCTTGGATTTAATGAGTTTCCAAACAAACATGTTCAATTTCTCCTCTTCAGGCAGCTCAATCCAATGTATGAGGGTTACTTGCAACATGATGCACAGGAAGTACTACAGTGCATCCTTGCAAGTATCCAGGAGGCATGTGACATTATCAAAAAAGATCAAGCAGACAATCAGAATGACAGCGCAGTGAGCAATGGGGAATCTCCCCACGAGGATGATGGGAGCTCCGACAGCCAGCTGAGTGGAAAGAGAAAGAGCGACACAGAAGCAGGCAACGCTAAGAAAAAGCCAAAATCTCAATGCAAGTCAAAGAAAAATGAGGAAAATATGCCTATGACCCGCTCTAAACGCAAGTCCTCCAGTGACATAACCACGGAGAGTTTGGATACTAACCACCGGAATGGAGCAGAAGAGCGAGAGGAAAAAGAGCAAGAGAAGGACAGAGGGAGCAACACGGAGGAAGAGAAGAATGACAGTCCTCCCAAAGAGGTGGGAAAGAGGACAAGGAGAGGGAAGCTAGGCTGGTTGAAACCATCTGGGAAGCAGCCTAGCATCTTCTCGAAGTTCCGCAGCATGGGACGAATTACTTCACATGTTGGAGGGAGAGGGGAAACCAAGGAGAAATCAGATTGTAGTGTCCAAGAGGAGCAGAAGGATGCATCTGAGAATGAGAGCAGAACTCGAGACGTTTAAACAGAGTCTGGGAAAGAACGAAGGTAAATATTTCATCAATTTTGTGATCTCCTATCCAGATTTTTTTTTTATTATTATACAATTAATGGATGGCAAAGATGATGAACAAAAATCGCAACATTTAAATATTTTTTACATATTATTTGAAAAAAGAAAATCTGGACTATTCACTGACAAATTAATCGTCTGTGCATTTGACCTGGACATTCGGTTGAGAAATTATGGTACAAATGTATAAACAAATTATAAAAATGTTTTGAAGAGCTGCAATGAAATTACTTTTTGTAAAAATAATTTGATCAGTAACTACAAACATTGCCTTGGATATTTAGACCGATCAGGCCTGGATGTGCTGAAATGGATGTTCCAGGGTCAGCTGGTGCTGCGGACACGTTGCCTGGAATGTGAGTGTTTCACAGAGAGGAGAGAGGACTTCCAAGATATCAGTGTACCTGTGCAAGAGGATGAGACCAGCTCCTCTGACTCCAGTTCTGAGAGTGAGTACAAAGTATTTAAATTCATCTGTGTTTGTGCCCATCAGTCAGCACTCTTGATGCTGGTTAAAACATTTCAGATTTTTATAACTGTATCCTTCTTTTTCAGTTTCTCCAGATCCCAAGTCTGAGCTGAAAACTTTAAAGTGGGCCATATCTCAATTTGCATCTGTTGAGCGGATAGTGGGTCAAGATAAATATTTCTGTGAGACCTGCCATCACTACACTGAAGCTGAGAGAAGTCTTCTGTTTGACAAAACACCAGAAGTCATAACAATCCACCTGAAATGCTTTGCTGCCAATGGCTCAGAGTATGTATCTTGTTTTGATTTTTGTGCTTGGTTAATATCTTTCAATCATAAAAGCCCTGATGGGCACAGTGAAGTGCTCCCATGAGTCTCTTTACATTTTTTTTTTCTTGTGTGTTATAAAACCAAAAACGGGCAAAAATTTTTTCCAATTTCGCCTTTTTTGTTGCCGTTTCAGCAGAAAAAAAATACTGTAAACATTAGGACTCAAGAAGCCATTAAAAAAGTGTCGCTTTTCACTTAAAGGGATTGCTCACCCAAAATTGAAAATTACCCTATGATTTACTCACCCTCAAGCCATCCAAGTTGTTTATGACTTTCTTCTTTCAGAAGAATACTATCAGAGATATTTAAAAATAAGTCATGCATCGGGTCAGGGGTTACTCTTTCACCGTAAATCAGTGTGTACGGCCATCTGCCAGAAGATAGTGATTATAGTTAAATATGGATTTTTTTTTTTTTTGCACAAATGCATCGCTTCACCTCAGAAGGCCTTTATTAACTCCCCAGAGCTGTGTGGCGTATTTTTACGATGGATGGATGCACCTTTTTTTTTGCTTCAAAATCGGGTCCTTCATTCACTATTATTAATCTCGTAAGAGACAGGATATTTTTAAACATATCTCTGATTGTGTTCGTCTTAAAGAAGATTGTCATGTATACCTAGGATGGCTTGAGGGCGAGTAAATCATGAGATATTTTTCATTTTTGGGTGAACTAACCCTTTAGAGCTTGCTTACAAAAAGTAAAGAAAATCAGCATTGGGCATGAACAATGTACAAACATTTTTATTGCCCTTTTGTTACTTGCAGCAAAAAGTCAGAAGTAGACACTCAAACATTTGTTAAAGTTCTCAATGTACATTGAGCAGTTGGTACGAGAAAACTAATTCTTCACACTTTTAACAGGATGGACCCTTATGCTGGCCTTTCCAAGGTGAACACACCTCTGCAGACCCCTCTCAAACTCTCACTGCATGAGTGGTGCACTCAGTCTGATGCTCCAGACCAGAGCCATCACTACGAGCTCTTCGCCGTGGTCATGCACAGTGGAGTGACCATCAGCAGTGGTCACTACACCACTTACATCCGCATGATGGATCTCCATCAAACCAATCTCAGGCCTCGGGCTCAGGATGAAGAGCAAGACCGAGAGGAAGACGCAAAACAGAAGAAAGAGGAGGCTCCTCAAACAGATTATGACGACGGCGAGGTGTCTTTTAGCTTGTCTGGCAAGGGGCGCAACGTGGCCAGAGCCAGTGCAACAAGCATGTCCAGCAAAGCAGGAGGAAAGAGGTGCTCTGAGGGTGTTGGGCTTTTAGGGGGACAGAGGAGCGTCACCAGTTATGAGCTCAGCAACAGCAAGCAAACCAATCCAGAAAAGTCTTCCAGCTTGGCCAGTCGTGCCACCAGTACTCTGCTTCAGAACGCTGTGAAGAAAGAGACTGAGGAAGAGGGAGCTGATGCTATGGGCGATGAGACCCAGGTGAGTTTTGACCTCGCTCTGCGAAACCTTTTGGACTTTGAGGGAAAGTGGATGCTGTTTGATGACTCCGAAGTAAGAGTCTTTGAAGAAGAGGACTTCCTCCGAGCCTGTTCTCCTGAGACGTGCTCCACCTCTACGCCCTACCTGCTCTTCTACAAGAGAGTCTCTCAGTAAAAGTAGGCGATTTGGATATGGGAATTCCAGTTATGAAGTTTTACTGTTAAGACACGGACTATGAAAGTATGTCTGCATGTAAATGGAAATGCAAGTCAGGATGTGTTAGTTTATGCGTACGTTTGTGTAACAAGTGTCAGTGAAAAGCTGATGAGAAACTTTCAAGACGTTTGTTGCCACCCCCCACACCCTCTCTCTCCATTACTGTTTTTTACTTTGCTCTTTTCTTGTTCAGTGAGTCTGTCATTTGCTTTTCAGTGACTCATGCAAATGCACCTTGGCACTTATAGTAGTGCATGTGACAGTTTTCCTGTACTCTCCAACATTCCCTAGAAGCTGTAAAGGATAGCACAAAATGATTTTCTTGTGCACTGATTTTATATATTTTTAAAAGACCAATTATTCTCGCTTGTTTGGGTTTTGTCTCAAGTATAAGTTTGCGTTTTGAAATCCTTGTTTTGGAGGGTATTAATAGCTTAAAAAATCCAAAGTTGCGATTTCACGTTAGTCTCAATTTTTTCTCAGGCATTGTTTTGTTCCCCGCTGTAGTTGTGATCTAGTATTTGACTATTTGCACACAAGAGAATCAAATTTAGTTTGAAAAGTAGTTGATCTTGAAAGTACAGAGAATTAATTGCCTATAAATGACCACAGGTAAAGTGGCCTATTTTTCTACTTTTTCAACCATACCTCAGGCCAGTCTAGGAAGCTTTTCTCCTTTTTCCATGTTGTGTGCAGGCCCTGCCTTTACAGTTAGATCTCTATGAGCAATAAATAAAACCATTCATGGAGAATCTCTTACTACATGGCGTTCGGTTGTATACTTGAGGAGGGAGGGGAAATGAAAATATTTTCTATTACTGGTTATGTACATTCTCATTTACCACATTAAAACACCAGTACATTAAAATGTCTTTTGGTGAACAGTTTCTTTAACACCACACTGGAATGAGTATTAGAGTAATTTATTTAGTAAAATATTTAAAGTAAACAAAAGGTACATAACTACATAATGCTGAAAAAAATTCACTTTTTTGCTTTTTTCCATAAGGATTAAATAAACTCTTAAATTGTACCATGACTAGTAAAAATGCACTGGGTTGAAGTAAAAAAAAATAATAATAATAATAATTAAATTAAAAAAGTGCACACATGAATTGAATATAGGTTTGACACATTGTATGCTAAATTCACCATCAGTTCTTATCATGTAACAGGTCATTTTGTAAACAAATACAAAATTGGAATGATGTACCAAATGTCTTAACATTTTTTTTTTTTACTTTATGGCAGAAACACTGATGTGGTGAGGAAGATTGATATATACAAATAAATAAAATTACATTTTTTTTTAGTTCTTCAGTCTTCACACGTCTAGCTTGCGAAGGCTCATTCTGCTAAAAGAGTCTCTGAAAGAAAAAGAAAAGCAAAATATTATGAAAGAAGAGTAGAAAGGATCAAATGTTCAACAAAAATTTTTTGGCAACTTGGCTACCTTGTCAAGCCGTCCTTTTGCTGCTTGTTAAAGCGGGAAAAAAGAGGTTAAATGCATCCAAAACACTAACCACCGGCTTTGTGGACAATCGTGTGTCATCCGTTATGAGTAACATGAGTATGTGGCCTGAAGTTCGATACATGTTTACATTTCACTAAATATAACTTGGTATGAGTGTCCATTTCCTGATTTGAAGTTTTGATTCACAATGACTGAATTCATATTCATTCCAAAATATCTGATCTAAAATTTAAATGACATTTTTGCTTTAATATGAAAGAAAATCAACAAATGTGAGCTGTACAGTGAAACCCTTTGACTTGGATTATTACTAAATAATTAATGGCCCATTGACGAAATATTAAGGCATGGGCAATGAGCAGCTCCCACCATTATTCATTCAGTCATTAAAACAACATAGTTTGGTAAACCGAGTTTCTGCAGCAAGCTGGTTTATCAAGGGCAAATATACTTTTGACATTTTTATTGTCTGACCTGTGTGAGTTGACTTGTAACACAGGTTTGTAGAGCTGTGGGATCTTCCTGTTAATGAGAGGCTGCAGAGCTTCTTTCAGTCTGTGGTAGTTCCTCTCCAGCTCCCTCTGATACTCTTTCTGGTCTGGACCAATCAGACTCTTATTTTTGCGAAGGGCATCTTCACACCTAGGGAGATTATTGAATGCAGGCAATTTCGAGTTCTATTATTACCATTTAACAATTAAAGTAACGTATTCGTCTCATTTCATCATCAATATAACCATACATGGACTGCAATTATCCGGCTATTTTTAGGATAATAGTTCAATTCAATGGCATCATCTATAGTATAGTATGTAAACTTCTCATTTACATGCCATGCTGTATTTCTTGATTGATGTGATACAAAAGGTTGGATTACTGTGTATACATATCTTCAATATACTGGAATACTTGGACTACTGCAGTTCATGTAAATGTGGTGTTTGAGCATCTGGAATCAAACCTCTTGGTGAAGTCTTTGAAGCACAGTCGTAGTTTATTATGGTGCCTGTAGAGTTTAGGATCGCTTGGGATCTCGGACAGAAACACCTGGGCCACCTCGAGAGGGCCCTGGAGAGAAATACAAAGCATGCATTGGTTAGAAACATTCAAATTATTTACTCACTTGACCACCAGTCATCGCAGTTTGCACTTAAAACAAGTGCAGTAATATGCATATGAGACAAAAAAAATTAATTTTTTTTTTAGACCATCAGGTTCCCAACAAATAATATAAATATGAACTAAAATGAGAAGTCTTTCATTCTTGAAGTATTTAAGTTACTGCATTCATCAAATAACTAGCACTTCCAAATGATGGCAATCCAATGTATTACACATTCTGGAAATGTAATTGTATGGTCACTTATACTGTTGCTGTGTCATTAAATTGGTCAAATTATTCCAGAAGATAATGACAGTGATGTTGCACATGTTTTACAGGCTCAAGGAGTCACCTGGTTAACAGTGGTGCCAACAGACCCCTGCAGAACCATCTGCAGCATTTTTGCATCAGATGGGTCCTGATGAGTGGCAAAGGCCAGTTCCTGTGTCTTCTTCTGCATGTCCTCAATGGCTACTTCAATGGGCGTGGAGATGATCTGAAAAGCAAATATTAATGTTTTAAAATCTTTCCTTAAAAGTACGCTATATAGCTTTTTTTTGTTAAAAATTAACAAATGAGTATGAGTCAATACATCATCAATCTTCCAAAATGTTTTTGTCTTACCCTGATTCACTATGGTAAGCAAGCATGTTATAAGCGTTTATATTTTAGACCTGTCGTGATGGTTTTTGTGGCAAATATGCTCGTCATGTCCGTAAATAGAGAAAAGTTGCACTGGCTCCTTTGAGTAAGGTTTTTTTTTTTTTTTACAGAACAGATAAATTGCCATATGTAGCCCTCTAACAGATGGTTGTAAAGCATTAGCTATTGCGAAGGGTTATTTTATTATGGCTGTGCTGAAATTTATTTTCAAGGAAGTAGCGTTTCTATTAATGGGCATAACTACATTAAATTATTCATCTAATTAGCTTGAGATACTTTCCATCTAAAGTGATTATCTCTTAAGCCTAGTAGAGAATGTTTTACGATCAGTAGGATACTACCAAATAGTGCATAATGTAGCTTTAACCTTACAAATAATGGTTAACGCTTTATAATAAAGGTTTCATTAGTTAACTACTTTGTTAACCAGAGTTAACAAACTTAAGAATGAACAATACTTCTACAGCATTAATTTCAACATTTACTAATACATTATTAAAAACAAATGTCTTGTTAATTCAATGTTATGTTAACAAATATGAACAAACAGCAATAAATATTAAAACTATTGAGATCATTTGAATAGGTTATAGAATATGAGTAAAGTACTCATTTGGTGCCGTCATATCAAAGCCCTGGTATTATCATCCGATTCTGAACCCGTCGAACTGCCATGGTAATGCTTATTTATTTTAGTATTATTTATATACCACTATAAATTTAAAAAATGTGACGCTTTGAGCGCTGAGTGGATTCGAATGCACCTCTGATTGGCTTTTGTGTTCACATGCTCAATCAGATAAGTCTGTGATTGGCTATAATGATCACCGCACGGGAGCTTTTGAAAGCACACGAAAGTGTTTGAATTTGAAAGCAGGCGTCTATCCGCTGACCACCTGACTGCTTTCAAATGCTCCCGTGTGGATCTGTGTGAACATTCAGTGACGAGCATAATTGATGTCTATTTATGTTGTTTATGTTTTTGAAGTGTTGATCATTGTAGCCAATCACAGACATATCTGAGGAGCATGTGAACACAAAAGGTGCATACGAATGCACTCAACGGCGCTATAAATTTAAAATTTATAGTGGTATATAAATAATACTAAAATAAATAAGCATTACCATGGCAGTGCGACGGGTTCAGAAGCCAGGCCTCTGATATGATGGCACTAAATGAGTACTTTTTTCTCGTATTCAATAGTTTTTATAATAATTTCAGTCTAGCATGAATCCCTATAGAAGCTTTCACAAAGCATGCGTGTTTGAATGACCTCCTCTTTGTGGATGATGTTGATACGGGTCTTGATGTAGGGGAAAGCATGGGAGGTAGTGAGGATGGTCTTTCGTTTAAACTGCTCATGCAGGTCACCGTGAGCTCTTCCATCGAGTGTGAATGGCGTGCAGTAGACGAAGCGACGCAAGTTGTAGTTCTTATCAAAGTAGGTGATGCGGTCCTTCATTTCATAAGTGTCAAAATATGGTTCAACGTACGTGATCTGAATAAAAGCCTGTGTCAGAGAAAAGGAATGTTATTCTCTTTGCAAAGTATTATTTAACTTCCACACAATTATTATTGGTCACAAAATGGTGCGCACATTTTGCACCATAACGTGAAAACGCACCTTATTTGGGTCCAATTTACACTTGTCGACCGGATTGGAATCTTTAATGACTTCCACTTGATCCTCACCAAACCTTTCACCATAGAAACTCTGGAATCAAGACAACTTTTAAATCACTCATCTAATAAAACATGTGAAACGGAGAAAATCAAACAATTCCAAAGCAAATGTACCTCAAGTCGATGTGAGATTTCTGCTAGTTTGGTGATGGCTGGCTCTTTGTACACAAACTCCTGCTCATCCAAGTCACCAAATTTAGAACCGTAAATTCCAACTCTAAAATAGGTGCCAAACATTCGCTTTCCATCCTGAAACAAATAAACAAACGTGTCAGTTACAAATCTGTTGTCAATTAAAGTTGCCATTTCAAAGTACCAGATAACACGGAAATCTATATCCTGTTGATACTCATTTTGATGTGTATGGCTTTATATTGTAAAGCAGTTACTCATAAAGAAAGGTAAAGTGCAATGAGGCAAACAACATTTTCTCTTGGCAGCAAGTTATGATAAGTGGCACAGCGATGTAAACATAACATGTTTACATAAACTGCATTCAACACATAGCAATAGTGATGCAATCATAAAACAGAAATACAGGAAAACACAGACACTAATACAGCATCATTATTATAATATAAACATCTACCATATTTGAGGATATTTTGCAACCTCTGAGAAAGAGAAGCAAAAAGGTTGCTTCCATCTCTTTTTACCTTCACTACTCAGTGGTCGTGTGGCTTTTTTTTTTCTTTTTCTTTTTTTTAAACAAATATTTCATATTGTTTCTCACTTTTACACTACCATTCATAAGTTTGAGGTCAGCAAGAATTGGATGCTTTTATTCAGGAAAGATGCATTAAATTGACCAAAAGTGACAGTTTTTTTGTAAATTTCTAATAATACTTGAGTGAGAGTGAGTGAGCATAAGAGACTTCTTTCAAACCCATTAAAAAGCTTGCCAACCTCAAACTTTTGAACAGCATATTTAATATTTATGATCTTTTTTTGGGGGGGGGGGGAGTAGTACCTGAGAAGAAAGTGAGCATCTCCATATCAGACACAAAATCTAATTAAAATACATGAGTTTGAGCCAAGCTTTTGCATAGTGGTGCAAGAACCAGTTCAAAACAAAGTGGGACCTTTCTCTGAAAACTGTATTAGCAAAGGAGGACAAAACAGAAGGAAGACCAGAGAAAACCCGATCTCCTTAAACAGTAAGTGAGCGACTGTACTCCAAAGAACAGACAAAGATTGGAACAAAGAACATTTAGATCGTAGCAAGCTCCTTGTGAGAAAGTGAACGTGCTGCTGTAGCCTAACACAGAAAATCAGACTGGAATAGTATGACAATAGAAATGTCAGAATTAGTATGTGCTTGAGTAACAGGGTAGGCCATAAACGCACAGTAAGAACACAAAGAGTGGTGCTTGTATTTGTTCAAAGCCGGGAACATGTCTGAGTGCTCTACACACAGGAAGTGAAGTATCAACCAAGTGCAGATAAGGGCTGAACCAAAGCAGACCAAATATACACCAATTCTCAGATTGTGCTAATAAAAAAAAAAATACAACAAAATGGCAGAATAGAATTTGGCCAGTGTCTAGAGAGACATGAAAAAACAATTTCCATGCTAATTCTGTTAAATTGTGTAATACATCACTTAAGTTACCGATGAAGTAACAATAAAAATACACCCATAACAATAAAGAGCTGTTCAAAATGGTTATAAACTCATTAAATAATAAGTTATCAGTAAGCCTAGATGGAAAATTTGTTAAATACTAAGCATTTTAAAATCAGCCAAAATAATATAAACAAGCATGGTTGTGAAAAAAACGATGGATGAATCTAGAGTTTTGGGGGTTCAGATTCCATGTGGAATACCAGGTGTCTGAGATGGTTCAGCCCCTCTCTGGTTCACTGCGACTACAGAAATAAACCCTCAAACTATAAACTTACCACAAGACACAATAATTAAAGTGGGAAGAGGAGGGGTCAGCAACCAGGGAAATAAAAAGGAGAGAACAGAACATATTTTAATCAGGAAACCAGGAAACTCTTTGAAAGACCAACAAAACATGTACACACAAAACAAACAGCAATACTACCAAACTCCATAAATCAATATTTTACAAAAAAAAAAAAAAAAAGCACAAAAAGACTAAAACCCAACAATAAACATGCAATGAGGAAGAGGCAGGCAGTGAAAAGTGCACTAAAGGGTCTTTATTAAATGGACAGTTAGGAGAAAGTGCATTCCTGGAGTAATGCTGCAAACATGAAGGTTTTGTCGAGCTGCTGCCATGCATTAAAATCAAGAAACTGAGATTAATACGTGTATACAAACAACTTGTAAATGAGAACTCAGGGGTCGATTTAGTTTGCAATGAAACAAAAGCCCATATAAAGAGAAGGTCACTTGGATGTCACTTTCAACACATGATTATATACGTTTTTAACTGATGATCACCAGGACATGTCCCTTTAGAAGAAGAAAAAAAGGCATAATTTACCAAGATACCAAGAATTCTGATTGCATATTCTCTAAGAAGCATCTGTCCCTAATTCATGATGTTCTTCATTAGTTAAAGAGATACCCCAAAATTGATAATTCCGTCATGTTTACCCACCCTCATGTCATTCCATACCTGTATGACGTTCCAAATGTTGCACTCTATAAGGAAAATAAATGAGGACTGTTGCTGTCAAGCTCCAAAATGAAAACAAAAATGTGATTCTATTCCAAATCTTCTGAAGTCACAGTCATACAAACAATCCAAATGAAGAAAAAAAAACAAAACAAAAAAAAACCACACACACATTTGTGACGTTAACATGTTATTTTGAGGCTGATTTTTACAGTGAATAAGTTGATCCCGTTCACATAATATACATGACTTCTTTAAGAATCTGACTCATCAAGTTCTCAAGCTAAAGCCACTGACTCAATGATCCGGTCGTAAATTTGGGCTGTGTCCGAAATCGTAGGCAGCTAACTTGTTGCCTCACTGCCCTGTCAGGCAATGACTTTGCAGGCAGCATTGGCGCACGACTGTACCACACGAAACTGACTCCGGAGAGAATTCAGAGCCAGCGTAACAGTTAACTGATCGTTTTTGTGATAACTAAGCCAATATTTAATGATTGCAATAGTAATTTCCCATTAGAAATGGAATCAAAAGTAGAAATGTTGGTCAAAAATGTACATTTACACACAAACTGAGCACCAAACGCAACTTTTAGACGGCAATCTTTACTTTTTTACATTAACTGTTGCAGAATGGAACACAGGACTGTGGGATATCAAATGAAGCGAAGGACACATCTATGCTGCCTTCAAAATTTGATCAGATTAATGCATCTCTGGAGACAGGAAGACAAGCTAACATTGTATTCGGATGTGCCTTGATGCCTTCCTAACTTGGAATGCATCCTCCGAAGGCAGCGTTTTTAAGCTTTTGGATGCAGCCATGATTTGTTTGACTATTTTATATATTCAGAAAACTTGGAATATAGAGCATATTGGCCACTTTCATGGTTCTTTTATGTCCTATTTGCATGAAGAAACTAGTATATCATTCAGAATTTCTCCTTTTATGTTCCAGGGAACAAAGAAAGCCTTACAGGTTTGGAATGACATGAGAGATTGAGAAAATGATTTTTCATCTCTGGGCAAACTGATCCTTCAAGGTTATCAACATGTCTCGCATAAATCGAACCCTGTGCTTTTGAGACATGGTAAGAAGTAGATGGCAGTGCTGATGGAACAGAGTGAGAGAGACAGATGGAGGGAGGGAAATGAGGCATTCGTGAATAAATCTGTCATTAGTGTTCACAGTGGCTCCCATGCATGGCCTGTCAAATCTGACAATGTTAACAACGCTTCTCCACAAGAAAGAGAGGGGAGAGAGAGGAAGATGAGAGAGAAGAGGAAGAGGGACGCTGCTGCCCACACACCACTGACAGCAGTGCCATGGAAAGAGAGATGGAGGGATGGACGAAGAAATGAAACGTCCATTAAAAGGTTAATGGGTCAAATTCAAAGCAAAGAGAGTCATGATAAATGCCCACAGCTTGCACGTATGGGCCAAAGCATTAACCATGAAGTTCAGCACCTACCTCCCAGCCTGTGCTCTGTATAACAGAGAGAATACAGCACAAATCAACATACACAAGTCACAATCACCACCTTTAGAAGCCCAGACTCACTGACTGCAAAGCATTGTGGGAAGCAATTGTTCAAATCATTTACTACTGTTCAAAAGTTTGGACACAGTAGGATTTTTTTTTTTTTTTTTAATTAATACTTCTATCCAGCAAAGATTCATTAAATTGATCAAAAGTCACAGTGAAGATTTTATAAATGTTACAAAAGCTTTCTATTTCGAATAAATGCTGTTTTTTTAACTTTCTATTCCTCAAAAAAAAAAAAAAAAAAAAACTTTCAACAAAAATATTAAGTTTCTTGAGTCACAAATCAGTCATTATTTCTGAAGGATCATGTGACACTGAAGACGGGAGGAGAAAATTCAGTTTTGCCTTCCTAGGAATGAATCACATTTTAAAATGTAATAAAATAGAAAAGTTACTTAACATTGTAATAATAATCTTTTTTTAAATCAAATAAATTCAGCCTAGGTGACAATAATTTTTTCAAAAGCAAAAAAAAATAATAATTCTCCAAACTTTTGAACGGAAGCAAATTTGTTAGGCTGTATCCACCATGCATGACTATTCATCCCTACACATCGCATGTAATAATACAAAAACATATTTTTAAAGAAAATGTGAGTGGTTACTCACTACATAATGCTAGAGTGTTTTGGGTGGTTCCCAGGGTTGCTAAGGTGTTTGTATTGGTTTTTTAGCATGTTGCTATGCAGTTTTTAATTTATTCTGTGCCAGGTTTACGCCAGGTGAAAAGGGTCACCCCATGACTCTATGATATTCTGTTCACCTCTTTCAATCTCCGTCTATGGAATTTGTGTGTAAACTTCAAATCTGACTGCTCACAAAAGTTACAACACTTCCCATCAACACAATTTGAGGCATCCTTCATATCAATAGCTCGAGACTAGTTTTTCAAATCATTAACACTACACACATTATGAGCAAGGCCGAGCAAGTTTCAAGTTCAAATTCTCCGAGAATAGCACCACACCATAACATCACAGAGGAACAACAACATTGGAATCACTTTGAGAGCAATTTTTGAATGATAAAAACATTAAAGCTTATCAGATCTGTTTGACTTGAAAAAGCTTGAACATTTAAAGAGGCAAATGACGCACGATTATATAATAAACAGAACATTGGAGACTAATATAGTTATCATTACAGTTCTCGTTCTTAGTGTAAACACTACTCATAATGCCAAGGAATTCTCACTAAATAGAGTTCACCTTCACAGCACCTCACTGTGACTCTGATGTAGAAGCGATAAACAGTCACATTAATGCAGAATCTCTTTCAAATATCTTGCATAAATCATGTCTGTGTGTATACACAAGCAAAATATTGCCAAGCTACACATCTGGCACGCTTTTGCGTTGTACTACTAGGGCAAAAATACAAAGTCCTGTTGTCTTATGCCGCTTCACAGCACACGTGAAGAGGCTGAACGGAGCCTGTATTTTAGAGTCCAAAAACTCCCTTTTAAGTACTTACCTGATGCACAATTTTGCCAAAGGCTTCCTGAAGTTTACCATGAATAGTGGCTAGCTTCTTGGCATCCCGGTTGGCCTCGTGAATAGGGATGAGCACTTTGTAGACTTCGTTCACTGCTTCGTACATACCAGCCTGGAGACAAATAACGATAAGAGTGGCTGATGCCCAACATAAAACAATATGATGTGATACAGTTAAATGATTGCATATTAGACTGCTGAAATTGCTATTTTTATTTTGCACAATATATACTCAAAGTGTCTTTAGGCATGAAAAACAGGGTTTTCTGGTATGCTTAGATTTAATAGAGGGTTAATGTGTAATTGCTGATATAAAATGCATTAAAAAAATTATTTATTATAATAGATTATTATTATTATTTTCCAAAATGTAAATATGATACTGAACACTGTTTTATATAACAAGCATTATTATGCATATGAATCAATAAAAAAGGGAATACAGCCAAAATCATGATAGAGGTATTTTAAACAACATAGTAAAAAACAAAAACTCACCATAGAAAAGGAGGCTGCAGCTTGTTCCAGTAACCCAACTAAGCCTGCCTCAGTGAAGTACTTCCCAGAGCAGATACCCTCCTCATCCGGGGACACCACATCATCTGACACAGCAGATTCTTCCAGCACATTAGAGGAAATGTTCTGTAGTGTGAGAAAGACCTCATTAATATATTATAATCAAAAAGTAAATGATTAAAGCATCGTTATCTGTGTCACGGGGTGCGGCAGGAACCTGAAAGGTGACGCAGCCCACAGGCAGGTACTTGCGGTCTTCCAGCATGCTGAGGTACTCAGCCACCAGGGCGGCGCTGTGTACTAAGCACTGGGCTGCCTCTGCATGATTATTCCTCTCGGAGTGCTTGCCTGCCATATTTTGCAGCCAAGTCAGTCTTAGGTCTGGGGATGTCTGGTAGCCCTTAGCAATTCTGCATAACAGAAAAGAGACATTTGTCTTGATAAATAATGAAAAAATAATTTAATTTATTTTAAAAATGGAATTTGCTCTTGTGATGCAGTTAAATTTTCCCTTTACTCCAGTCTTCAGTGCCACACAATCCTTCAAAAATCATTCTAAAATGCTGATTTTCTGCACAAGAAACATTTACTACTATCAATGTTGAAACCACAATACGTTTTTTTCAGTATTCTTTGAATAGAAAGTGAAAATGAACACTATTTATTTGAAACTGAAATTGCAAATGTGTTCACTGTCACTTTTGATCGATTTAATGCGATTGAATACATTTATTTCAACAACATTCTTACTGACCCCAAACTTTTAAAGATTAATGTACAATGTATTAATAATTAAAAATAACACTAAGTAATGACTTTAGTTTGTAGTTAAAAAGAGACATTTGATTCCTTAAAAATTATTTTTAAAACTTTTTATCATGCTAGATTAACTTCATGTCATAGTAATGTAGCTAATATATTAATGTCCAATACCTGTACATGAGATCAATAAGCATCTCTGGATCTTCTTGATGTTCCTTCATTTTTACTGTGTCTGATAGAATCATGTGCAGGTTAAACACCAGATCTTGAACCTGAAACCAAAGTCAAAATCAGTGCTTTGTATCAAGAACTAGTAAAAATATTATTGAAACAGATTTGTGAGCGTCACCTGATCTGGGAAGGTGGTTTCTCTGAGCTCTAGGTCCTCCTCCGCATATGTGAGGATGGTCTTGAGCGAACGCCGCAGAAACTCCTCATTGAAGTTCTGGGATGTACCCACCAGAGATGAAAGAGACATCGTCACCTGCATTTTCACTCGTGCAAAGTTCTGAAGGATAAAGAACAAATAAGAGACAAAAAAAGTAATAAATATAGCAGTTTATACATGTCTATTTAACAATATAGTATACATATCTATGCATAATCTATTTATAAATGCATTATAAATATTAATGTATATATTACATTACAATATTTTTACAAACATACAATATATATATATATATGTTCAAAAATTTGGGGATAGTAAGAATGTTTTTTGAGTTAAAAAATTTGGTTACAAAAGATTTCTATTTCAAATAAATTCCATTCTTTTAAACTTTCTATTCAAAGAATCCTTGGTATAAACACGACACCAAATATTGCATATTAGAATGATTTCTGAGGGATCATGTGACATTGAAGACTGGAGTAATTATGTGTAATTATAATTATACAAAGTATAATAAAATCGAAAAGTTATATTTAACTCTAAAAACATTTCACAATATCACTGTTTTACTGCATTTTTAATTAAACAAATGCAGCCTTGGTGAGCATAAGAGACTTTTTTTATTTAAAAAAAAAAAAAAAAAACCTTTACAAACACCTAATTTTTAATTTTGTATTGTAGTGCATAAAAGATTCATTAAAATAAATTCTAGAAGCAACTCAGCAGTAGAGATATGGCATATTTAGACTATTACATGTTATACACTATACAGGGAGTGCAGAATTATTAGTGAGTATTTATATATATATATATATATATATATATATAATGAGTATTTTGACCACATCATCCTCGTTATGCATGTTGTCTTACTCCAAGCTGTATAGGCTGGAAAGCCTACTACCAATTAAGCATATTAGGTGATGTGCATCTCTGTAATGAGAAGGGGTGTGGTCTAATGACATCAACACCCTATATCAGGTGTGCATAATTATTAGGCAACTTCCTTTCCTTTGGCAAAATGGGTCAAAAGAAGGACTTGACAGGCTCAGAAAAGTCAAAAATAGTGAGATATATTGCAGAGGAATGCAGAAGTCTTAAAATAGCCAAGCTTCTGAAGCGTGATCATCGAACAATCAAGCGTTTCATTCAAAATAGTCAACAGGGCGCAAAATAACTGCCCGTGAACTGAGAAAAGTCAAGCGTGCAGCTGCCAAGATGCCACTTGCCACCAGTTTGGCCATATTTCAGAGCTGCAACATCACTGGAGTGCCCAAAAGCACAAGGTGTGCAATACTCAGAGACATGGCCAAGGTAAGAAAGGCAGAAAGTCGACCACCACTGAACAAGACACACAAGCTGAAACGTCAAGACTGGGCCAAGAAATATCTCAAGACTGATTTTTCTAAGGTTTTATGGACTGATGAAATGAGAGTGAGTCTTGATGGGCCAGATGGATGGGCCCGTGGCTGGATTGGTAAAGGGCAGAGAGCTCCAGTCCGACTCAGACGCCAGCAAGGTGGAGGTGGAGTACTGGTTTGGGCTGGTATCATCAAAGATGAGCTTGTGGGGCCTTTTCGGGTTGAGGATGGAGTCAAGCTCAACTCCCAGTCCTACTGCCAGTTTCTGGAAGACACCTTCTTCAAGCAGTGGTACAGGAAGAAGTCTACATCCTTCAAGAAAAACATGATTTTCATGCAGGACAATGCTCCATCACACGCGTCCAAGTACTCCACAGCGTGGCTGGCAAGAAAGGGTATAAAAGAAGAAAATCTAATGATATGGCCTCCTTGTTCACCTGATCTGAACCCCATTGAGAACCTGTGGTCCATCATCAAATGTGCGATTTACAAGGAGGGAAAACAGTACACCTCTCTGAACAGTGTCTGGGAGGCTGTGGTTGCTGCTGCACGCAATGTTGATGGTGAACAGATCAAAAAAGCTTTGATATTAATGAGTTTTTTACAACCATGTTCATTGAGAACATGGTTGTTGTTCAATAATAAAATTAATCCTCAAAAATACAACTTGCCTAATAATTCTGAACTCCCTGTATGTACAATGTGCTGAGATACAAAATTGAGGAGCACAAACAATGTACTAATATGTATGGTGATTATGACAGAGTGTGTTTCTCACATTTCCAATCTCAAAGTTCTGCCTCATGAGGAGGTAGAGTGAGGCACTGGCATGGGCTCTGATGGTGCCAATGCTACTGCTACAATTCCTCAGGAGACGCAGGCACAGGTCAGCACACTGCTCTGTCTCCTCCTCAAACAGCAGCTCTGGAAACTAAACACACATTAAGTCTCAAACTACATCACAAGACGTCATACTTCATAATAAAAGGTACAACGTTTAAGGCCAAGAGAGTAACCACCAAACAAAACCGGACAGATCAGCAGAAGCTAAATTGGTCCCAACTCAAAAACCTGTTCTTTGATCTGATCAGTTTACTCACCTTTGACACGAGAGCTCTCTGTGTAGCAAAGCAGTGTTGCAAATATAGGGCACTTTGATTACATGCCATGCTGTGGAGCAGGACCTTCAGAACCCCTCCCAGAATGCTTTCTTTGGACTCCGTCACTGACACGGTCTGCATGGCACATAGAGGTACCATAATAGTTAAAAAAATAAATGTCTTCTAAAAAATTATTGACAGGTATTGATAGTAGTTGAGATCATTACCTGAACTATTATTTCTAGCGTGTCCAATATGATGAGATTAGCTTCAGTTGCCAGGTTGCCGTCAATAATTGCTTCATGCTCCAGCTCAGCCCTTGTCCTGACAAACAAAGAGGCAATGAATGGTTAGAATGGTGCAATATGGCAGGCACAACATGGCGTGGATCCTTGAATGCCACAGCAAATTCCACACAAGCATTCAAGTGAGTGCATACAGAGGAAGGGTGTCCTCTGCACACAGACCAAATATTCTGATCCATTTGTACTTGAGTGTTTTTGTCTTAGCCTGTGTTGTAAAATTTGCATAATAACCTGAACTTTCACTTGCATAGACTTAATCTTTATACGAAGGAAGGAAAGAAGGAATGAAGAAAAGGAAGGACAGGAAGGAAGGAAGGAAGGAAGTATGGAATTAAATATTTAAATATTAAAAACAACAAATGAAAATAATATTGCTCTAAACATTTAAAATATTAAAACAATATTTAAATAAAATTACATTAAAAATCTAACGTTCTAATATGTAAAATATAGATGTGAACTTTCACTTATATGGACTTTATTATTATTTTATTTGAGAATATAAATGTTAAGTATTTGATGTAATAGTAAAAAACTAATATTTATCTAATAAAAACAAGTAAACGAAAAACTAAAAAAATAAAAATAAAGTTCTATACGCAAATCATTGTAGGTTTGCTAGGTATAACGATTTCAAAAGGGTTAAAAGCTTCACATGAACTGCACAAACATATCCTAGGGAGCTTACAAACCTAACTAAGAAGGGCTCCAGGCATCTCCCATTGCGCAGTGCGGTTCCTTTAAACCTGTATGGTACATGATTCATTCAAAAGAGGCCACACACAAACTTGTCTGTATCATAGCCCTGTACCAAAGCTTAATAAGGAAGGAGAGAGCCATGGCCCTGTCAGACTTACTGTAGCTGATTTTTGTTAGAAGCAGAGAGGTTGTTAAAAGGTTTTTGAAAATGTGGCACAATACTGTATTGTTAAACTGCAACTCTGCACCTGGAGGTTCACTACGTACATTTATTATCCAATTCGTGATTAGGCTTTACTCATCAGGACACTTCACATTTTTACAAGCTAAAATGTAAATGCTACAAAAGCAAAACTTGCATTAACACTTAAAGTAAACTTGAGTAGCGAGTTTAATCTTTTTTTTCAACTTATACTTCAGAGATTAACCATACAATTATTTTTCTACAGTTTCTAATTTTACATGCAATTTTATATTACAAATCAGAACACAGCGGCTCCAAAGAGGTAGAGTAGCATTTGAAATTGGCCCATAACAATTTGAATTCCATATGAATGGGCCACTGAATTGGATTTGTTTGAAAAAGGTTTGAAAGCACAGAAACACCCACACTGGCTGGTGCTTGACCCTTTGAAAAGGGGAGCCTAGCGATTACAGAAGGTATTGAGGGAAGATCGGGTTGTTAATAACCACCGGAGAATAGTTTTAATATAAATGAATGAATGAAGACCAGTGTTTCTCAACTGAGGGGCCACAACCCATTAAGGAGCTTCAGAAAACTTTCAAGGTGCACGTTAAACAGATGCAGCAATATGCTTTAATCACTAAATATTACGGGTGTCACAGTTCCTTATAAAAAGCGAACTGTACCATTCTCCATCCACGGTTCGTGCACACTTGCACCGCGGTTCATCTCAAATCTGACAATGCATATAATATAGTTTGTTGAAAATTTAAACATTCGAGAAGACACAAAAGAGAACTCGGGCGAGCTGTGAGAAGATGTGTGCGTGTACATCTGAAGTGCGCACACAGAAAGCCGAGTCTCAGACAGCACGCAAATATTTAGATCTCTTTCAAGTCTTGCGCTTGAATGGACAAATTCACACAAAAATTGTCAACATGCCCATGTTGCAGAGTATCCTAGCAAACATAGTTTGTCTAAAGTGAATGTAAACAGTGGAGAAAGACAACGTATGTGTATCAGCATCAGTGTACTGGATCCGTGCATTGTCTAAAGTGACAGCAGGCTAATTTTTGCTGTCTGTTTAGAATGCTAATTAAACAACAAAAGACAAGGAAATCACTCATTGCTCTTGACTGAATAGCTTTTGTAACTTTAATAATGATTTCTCTTCCATTTCCACAGTGATGATTATATGCGATGTTGTTTTACATTTGATTACTTTATTCTATTTCTGTTCCTGAAAACTACTGTTAAATACCTGAAAAGGACTGTTTATTTTATTTGCATCTTTACTCTATTGGATTTATGTGTGTTGCAGCTTGTTGTTTGTTATTTTTTCTTATTTTTACTTTTATTTGACAGTAGTCCTTTTTTAATGAACATGGCACATACTGAACCGTACTGAAACCATGACCGTAAAACTATGATAAAAACAGACCCCATGAGTAATTTTGAAACATTACACCCCTACTAAATATGAAGTTGGATCAACTAAAAATAGTAACACTATATTCATCATGTAGCACTCAAAATGACAAACAAAAGCTTTCACTATAGTACATAACACTATCAAGCCATTGCAAATTATTTGTCAATCTGAATGGTTTTATAAGTATGTTAAGTATGATAAGCTTTTAATATATATCAAATGAACTATTTAAGGAAATAGTCAAATATTATTTACAATATGAAAGTCAGGTTCTCTGTCAAAATGTCATTCATGCTATATTTTAATAGTACTTTTTTGCTTAACATTTTTCCCCTCATTTGACTTTTCCATGCAAAACTACAAATTATTCACTGGATTTTTTTTTAATTAGTGATAATGTACTTTTACAAGGTTTTATGCAGTTCTGTGTCACATTTGAAAACAATGTGAAGGAAAAAGTGCAATAAAGGTTGAGAACCACTGTTCTGAACAACTGCCAGCATGTTATTTCTTCAAATTAAATTATTATTAGATGAGTGCTTGAAATTAAAGAGAACAATATGACAAATCTAAAACCTCTCATAGCTCAGTGTGTAAAACCTAATTTTTTAAAAAACATAATATTAATGATACTATATTTTAACTGGTTAAAGATATTTGTCAAAAGTTCACTGTGAATGTGAAGTTAAATAATATGTAGGAATTTGCATGTATTAATCACTTTTTTATTGATAATGTGTTTACAAAAGAAAAAAAATAGAAAAAAAAAAAAAAAAGACTTTTCCAGACTTCCTAGGTTGTCCATGAAAGTTTTTATGTGAAGGACATTTTTGCCAGGAAGATGAAAAGGATATGACATTTACACGTGCTCCAATTTATTTTAATGATTTGTCCACATGAGCTGGTCCAAACATGTCCACATCACTGTTTGCTCTCTGCTGTCATTTTTGTTGTGTGTTTATTTTGTTATTGAAAGGAAAGCGTGCACCACATATTTACATATTCATCTAAACGTTATTCTCAGCAGTGTGGACAATATTAGGATGGTTGTTAAAATTGTATCACTGCAAACTTTTTACATTTAAGCAAAGAACGAAAAAGAACTTTGCAGTACGTAAATCGTGGCATTGAATCACGTTTAGTCTCTTGTAAGTTTACGTGTGGACAAATGCAAGCACGAGAAATAAATAGCTAGCTGCAGTTCACTTAATGGCCACTGGTGTTGCTAATTTTCATCATTTAGCAGACGCTTTTATCCAAGGCGACTTACAAGGGGAGCAATTAGGGGTTAGGTGCTTTTGGTCAAGGGCACTTTAGTCATGGTATTGAAGGTGGAGAGAGAGCTGTTCATTCACAATCCCCACCTTCAATTCCTGCCAGCACGGGAATCGAACCTGCAACCTTCTGATTACAAGCCCGACTCCCTCACCACTAGGCCACGACTACCTCTAATAACAAGGATTACTGAATTCTACATATAGCTCCTTTAAATTTGATATCACTTTAGGCTAAGATTGGCTGATTAAAGATCCATGTTACGTTCTTGTTATAAACACACTGGTCATAACAGAATCATGTCATTGAAACTGCATCCTACTCCATACCCCCAAATAAACACACACACACACACACTGGTCTGGGGGCAGAATCAGATTGTGGTCAGTAACAACTACATCCAGACCAATCCAAGCACCAGTCGAGGAGAGCAGGACAAAAGCAAGAGGGGGAGGGGCTTTAAATTCAGGTCTGAAGCAAAGCAAGGGTCATTGAAAGCAAAGAACACTTCAGCTGTACAATACCTGACTGATCTCTGGCCCCTAAACACACAGTACATGAAAGAACAAGGTCAAATAAAGGGGTTATTTGAGGTCAAACGATTAATGGTCGTTTCTGTATAAATATGTGAAAATATGTATCAGAGGATTATGAATGTGATCAAATTAATAGTTTTATGGGAAGAAAAAAGCAGTTCTCTCAATATGAACATACAGAACACAGACAATGCATGAAATCCATAAGGCAGACTATTTACTAAATTACAACAATTTAGATAATTAATAATGAAAATAATAATTTATTTAAAATCATTTAAATTATTATTTTTAAACAATCAAAAAAGATGAAAAATTAGGAAATTATATGAAATATATTTTCTTTCACTCTTTCTCTTACTACTGGCCTTAAATGATGACCACATTACAAATGTTTGTTCTTTTTGTAAATGTTACACAATTGAAAAGGAAGTCAAAGTTCACCTACATTAATTTTGGCTCATAAACAAAACCTAAACGAAAAAGAAAAAAGAAAAAGAATTAAAAAAATTAACAATAAAACCATACTTGTCCATCTTTTCGCTGGTCTGACGCCAGTGGGTCATGTCTTTTCTCCAACGCAGGTTCTCCTGGCTGCCAAAAGCACTGCCTGATGGACTTCTCTCTGTGGACGAAAAGATAGAGGAAAGGCAACATTCATCAAATTTGGGTATGTGTCAAATTGCCTTCATTTAGCTTTTGAATATTTCAAACAGAATATTGACCAATTTTTTTTTTTATTCATTCAACTAACCAAGCTGCCCCCTGCTCCGCCGCACCATTTCCTGTCTGGCTCCAATACTGCCTAGGATGGCTTCCTCCAACTTGGCCTTCATGTCTTTAGATTTTTTAAAAGTTAGACTGTTCATACGCTCAAATGCCTTCTTGCCCTGCATGAACAAAAAATGGGCCTTTTTGCATGAAATGGATGGATAGAAACACAGTAATTAATTTCACTCGGCAGGCGTGGGGATATAGATGAGCAGATTGTGTGCATTTATTTACAGATGAATAGAAATGTAAACAGATGAGACAACAGATAAAGAGTAAAACATGGTTAAAACTCCCTCAAATATGAAGTTTATTCAAACCTTGTACTCAAAGCAGGAGACACAGAGGTAGAGCAGATCCAACAGACGGTTGAGCTGGGAGACAGAGAGGTCAGTGAACCATTTCTGAAGCACCATCTCATCGGCATTCTTCAGCACCCACAGCAGACAGATGAGCAAACTTCGACTGGACTCAGCCGAGAACGAGCCATGCTGACGGGTGGCCTGGAGAACAAGGTGTATCGATTTTTGTGAAGGGCTGGTTTTCTCCTTTTTCATTCAATGCATGATGCATCTTTCATGTTGTAGAACTTTGCTTCGGTCCACTTATCTGTAACACTGACTAATGTTTTCTTTTCATTCAAAATTCATTCAGTTTATTATAGAAGTTATGGCTGATTAGGATTCACGTAAATAAAATATTTAATGGTTCTATTTAGATTTTATATGACTTTTACTTAAATTTTATATTTTTATTATTTAATTCTGTATTATTAGCTTTTCTATCAACTCACGAACCTCCTGCATATCCTTCATGATCCCCCAGGGTTTCGCAAACCCCAGTTGGGCAACAGATGGAATTGCATAGATGGCTATTTTCAAACAGGTTTCCTACCTAAAAACTTTCCCCATGTAACACTGGTTGATCAATCAGATAGTCCCACCCCAAACTCATGCCATTGGTCGCACCAATACATTTAAATGCAATGTAATATAACAATGCATGTAAATTTAAGTTTCTTATACACATAAAGATAAGTGTCTCTTCATATTAAGCCGAGATAGGACAAAGAAATTTAACATCAAATACAATTTTAAAACCATCTCTTAAGAAGAGTGAGGTCACAATACCTGTGGATTGAGCAGAAAACTACTAGGCCGTGACATTTGTGGCACAGATGTTCCTGCAATTGCCATGGCAACAGTTTGGCTTATCATACTGTTACCCTCAGCTTCCTGCTCCTCGGTACCTGGACCACCAGGACGGCCCCACTGATTAAGGGATTCTGTGATGGTAAAAGAAAGGTTAAAATTAAAACTAAGAAAACAACAACAACAACAACAACAACATGGGTGGATGCATATATATACAGACCAGTGAAATCGTGGAGCTGAGGAAGGGTTTCCATGACAATGCCTATGAGTGGTAGGTAGAGCAGGGCGACTCTGGCTTTGACCTCAGGGTCAGCATAACGTGGGTCCGAATCATGACTGGACAGCAGATTATGAACCACACTGATGACCTTCTTATGGAGACCAAACATCCTAAAGCAAGAGTAAAGAGCAGAGTATAAAATTAAACATTTGGTAAATGAAAAAAACAAAAAACAAAAAAAAACTACAACTATTTAAATTAAATTGCATTAAAATTAATTATATAATAAAATATATTTAAAAAAAAATATATATATATATATACTTTTTAACCATTTGTTATTTTTAATGTATATTTTAATATATATTAAAATGGCAAAAGCCATAAAAGAATGAAAACGGGGCACACACCAGGGTACTGACCCGTCAGCCTCAGGGTCCAGAATCACAGTCAGCTCTGTCAGAACGAGACCAGCGAGGTAATGTTGCTCTCTGAAGGGCACAGATAGCTCAAACATGTTGGCTATCTTTTGGTCCTGCACATGGGTAGAAAAACCAGAACTCTGGTGGGAGATAATGAGGAAGAAAAACAAAAAAAAAGGCAGAAAGTCATCATAATCCAATTTTGGAATAATTTAGGGTTTATCACAGTTAGCCTTTCTCAGTTTGTGTTTATACCTGAGATGTGGCAGAGGAGACCGAAGGGGAGGGGGAGGCTGGGGGTGTAAGTAGACTGAATGGTAGGTTTAGAGTGACGTAGTGTTCGTGGCTACAGACTATCCTCAGGAAATCCAGTCTCAGAGACTCTAGAGTGGGGTTCTGTAGTGCGTAGAGCTTGGTGGACACCTGGGAATAGGAGGAATGGAAGATCATCAGAAAAGACAATGGGTAAAAAGAAACAGCATGTTGTTTGGACCTGAATTTTTTAGGGACCTGTTTCCAGTAGGTTTTGACGAGAGTGAAGACAAAGCCTCTATCCATGACTGACAGGAGGTCATTGAGGAAGAAGGCCAAGCTGGTGTTGAGCCTTTCCACCAACTCAAGATCCTGAAAAGACGAGGCAAACTTAGCACTTTAAAAACTTGAAATGGCCACTAAGCTGTTTTGTTTTTATTTGCTATTCAAGGAGCAATTATCTCTATAATATACTGAGGCTTTTCCCTCTGTCCTTAACCGGGGTTTAAACCATTTCAGAAAATAATTAAAAGAAATAGACATGTTGGACATTTTTCTTGATCCTCTGCAAGAATTTACCACTGAACTCATCCTAAATGTTGTTGTTTTTTCTCTCTTATTTGTGTATTAATAGTTTATGTATCATAGAGAAATACATCATTTATCTTGTTTATTTTGTCATAATTTGCTATATCCAGCAAAGTGAACTATCAGATTGAATTGTGATTCTTACAAAACTGACACTTTAGGCATCTTTCCAAAAAAGGACACTTGAACACTCCAAAATGACACCTAATAACCAAATTCAATTCATTCATTCATTCATTCAATCAATCCCTGTGTTGTTGAAATTCTCACCTTCTGGAAACGTGAGACAATGTCACCTGCAATGGTGCTAACCAGAGCAGTGATGTCATCCATGAAGCGTTCAGGGAAGCGGTTCTTCCTGGGAGACTCCAGCCGGTCAGTAAAGTATAAGTGGTGTATGATGCTCTTAACCTGAAACGAGAAAGTTCACACTGATCTTCTCACAACCTCAACAGGACTTTTGATCATAAAGGAGGAAGCATGGAAACTTATAGGTGTTGTAGTTCTTACCATGAGCTCAAAGAAGAACCAGGCCTGTTGCAGGGCTCCTTCCCTCACACTGCCACTGCTGACCACCCACTGCAGAGCAAGCTCCTCATGAAAGAGCTGAGAACAGGAAGGAACCATCAGAGAACCATTCGCCATCAAATACACTGCATATTTGCTCACTATGTCTTAGTTCTATTGTGGGATATGAAACGGTCCTTTGACATAATGTCCATTGTGATGCTGCAAGAGTGGGGAGGATTAACTGGGGCAAGACCAACATGGTGCTTCATACCACAAGTGACACATCTTCCCCTCTTCATACAGTCTTCAGGTGGCATTCATAGTAAAGAGAAGATTTTATACCCAGCATCCACAAGAACATGACAACCACAGCAACAAAAACAACAACAACAACAACATCCAGTCATTCCAAGACAGACAGGCGCAGGTGAGTAGAGGGTCGGCTCCTGCTCTCCAGGAATTGGGTCTCTACCTTTTTGGTCGGCAAGCGTCCTGTTAATGTTTGCAAGAAACTGGCGCTCTCAGTGTGCGATGACATGCGATTGCCACTGCGCTCCATGGCCTACGGGTGGGGATGAATGGAAGGGTGACAATAGATTAGTGTGGAGGACAGGAGTATGTGGTGCTATTCACTAATCACTACCAATAGACAAACACACACACACACACACACACACACACACACACACACCCAACACGCACACAATAAAGAACAGAACAAAACTGCACAAACTGTAATATCACAATTGATGAAATTATTTAAAAAGTACAATTACTTTCAAATTGAACAATTCGTTTCAATTAGACAAATAACCATTCTGAGGGACATTGTGACTTCACGCAGTCTATTCAATGCGACTGAACAGATTAAAAAAAATTCTTGGTTTGATTATTAAATAAATATAAAATGTTATGCATGTATGTATGCTTGCTTTAATGAATCAGACTATTACAGGCACTATGTAATGAGAAAATAAAATGATTAGCCTTAACAAGGGTCTGGATATTAAAATAACACTAATATAAATAAATAAATAAAGTTTCACAAGACAAACAAAACATTCACACACACACACAAACACACGCATACATGTACATGCAGCATATCCTGACATGCCAAGCAGAAAGAAAACGGAAATTGGTTAATTATGCCCATGCAATGCTTTTTAAAGTGGTGAAAGATAAATGAGGCAGCTTTGAGAATGACTGTTTTAGAAGAGTGAATGGGTTAAGAACGTTGAAAAAGAAAAAAAGGAAAATGACAGAGAAGCAGAAATGTGCTATGAAGTTATTAGATAATGCTGTTTTAGTGTTACTGGGAAGGGCTGTGTAAAATGAGGGATTCTGCTTTGTATTTGGGGGTTGGGATAGTCAGAATGACCTGCTTAGCATCGGATGTTGAGCCAGGGCTGGTCCCCCAGGGGGCGCTTTTGCACCCCATGGTATGCACCCAGGAGTTGGAGCGATCTAAGCCCTGCAAGCCAAGGGTGGCGTCAAAAGGGTCACGGGCAGATGCAAGCAAGCCAGGGAACAGTGAAAGGTCAAAGGTTACAGGTCAATGAAACAAGTGAGCAAGGCAGCAAGTTAGTTTATATTCATTTGTCATCTTTGAACAACAACATGTTAGAGTATCAAGCATAAGTAACAAAATCAAAAACTTAAGGCCCAGGTATACTTCATTTTCCGCATTCGCTACATCTCGCACACAGTCGTGTCTGCACAGCTTTCGAAGTATACTCAGAGTTCGATACATGCACGGTACAATTGCTTTTCTACACTCTACAAGACATCAGAGGGCAGCAGTGAGTCATGTCTTTTACAGGACATTTACCCGGTAGATTCGACATTTTACGCAAAGTTTAGAAGAATAACCAAAACAAAAATGGAGAATGACATGCTCCTTTGTTTACTGTTCTTGGAAAAGCGTTTCGTTTTGTAAAGCTCTCTCTGCACTCTTCTTCGAATACTGCACAATACATCACGACTGTGTATTGCTACCTAGTGGACTCTTCAACATCCGATGCTCTACATTCACCTTGTGAATGTGCTGTTGTACACAGACACAAAAATGATGCTGCACACGGATGGTATGTCCGGATGGTGGCGAACCTTCCCGATGACGAAAATTACGTCATGCGGACAGTGAGTGGACGGTCGCGGAATGCGGACGGCTGAAGTATACTTTGAGCTTAAAGATTGATTTCATTCACGCAACAGGAGGAAAAAAGATCAGTGGTTAGCACCAATAATACTTAAGTGAACCTCAAATAAAAAAAAATGAAAAAATTCAGAGCATGTGGTTCATTATAAAAATCATGTCAACTACATCATACACTATCATTTAAATGTGTAACCAGTTATTGAATGAAAGAAATGTGTCTGAAGGATCATGTGACACTGAAGACTCGAGTAGCTGAAAATTGCAGCTGAAAATTCAGCTTTACCGTCAAAGGAGTAAATTACATTTCAAAGTACATTACAATGGAAAACAAATATTTTAAATTGTAATACTTCACAATATTACTTTTTACTGTAGTTTTTTGATCAAATAAATGCAGTCTTCGGAAGCATAAGATACTTTTTTTTTTTTTTTTTTTCAATCTCACTGACCCCAAACTATTGACCGGTAGTGTGTTTTAAATTCTTCTGAAGTTGTCATGAGAACATTCAACACATTTGCAATGTAAAACTCCAGCAAAACTTGGATCAGTTGAAATCAAATGGATCAGTGAAACAAACTACAATAATTTAACTTATTGAATTTATTTTTGTTAAATATTTTACCAAATATACTGTAAAATGTAGTTTTAGTCTTAAGATTGTGTGCACTCAGATACAGTTTATTTACAGCCATATATATATATATAAATATATAAATATAATCAAAGAAGTCAGTTTATTTATAAATGGAATAATGACATTTTATCCGCTTCACACAATTTGTTCAGTAAATCTGGCACTAGAGCAATGAAGTCAGAGCATAAAAATCCTTGAGCTACACATTCAAAGGCAAACTGTTGAATGGATTTTGGCCACCGTTGTCAACCACACATTGTGTTACAGTTCATTTTTGTTTTTGCTTTTTGCAAGATTGTGTAACATGGGTTAAGTACATAAAATGTTCCAGCTAAAGTTTGTCTTGCTGGTGAGCTATAGGTTGACCTGTAACATTGGGAAATGCTGATCAGCTAAGTCAGCAATCTCGAGCATAAAGTCAATGACCTATAAATGCACTCATAAAAATGAATACAGTAAGTAACATGCAGCTGGAGCAATCAAAACATGTCTCAACAGCACTAATAAAACACACTTTCATATGTATATGAACTATGGCGATGTGCGATCTATTAATCGGAAAGCACAACAGCCAACAGAGCTGATGAAATGTGTCTACCTACCTTGCTGCCAATGATGGAGCGTACTTCATCATCTGGAGAAGTGGGAGTGCCAGAGATGTCAGGGTTGCTGTTGCTAAGGCTACGAGAGCGGTTAAGGTTGAGGCTTGCAGGTCTAACAGCAGAACGAGCCATTGTGGCATAATGCACTGAACCACCCAATCCTCCTGGGCCTAATACGCAGAACAGAATATTTTAAAATTGAAACATATTGGAATGACAACTAATTTGAACCAATCTCAAATGCACCAACAGCCACAGATTTAGAAACAAAATAAAGCAAAAGATCAAGCTAAAACCTGACCTGGAGAGGGGGAGTTGGGATCCATGTTGGGTAGGCGGAAGACATAGTGGATATACGAGGAGAGAAGGCTGTTTCGCCCATGCATGTCTTGACTAGTGTCCAAGTACTTATGTAAACGGTTCACTATAGATGCCATCACTTCAAAAGAGGCCTGACCAAGATTCACTACAGTAAAGAGAAAACAATATGCAAGAAAATTAGGAAACAGTCAGAGTCAGGAGACTAGCAACTATTTTATGCAGTTCTGAGATTAATTACTGAAATATATATGAATAAAGTTATTAACTATATTTAATAGATAGTTGTACTTAAATATTGAAGAGACATAAAGCAAAATACAAATACAAAAGTAATGTTAAAAAGCCCACCACTTTTACAACAATCATGATTCAACACATTTTGAGCATCTAAAAGACCAACATAGAAAATCTTTATTTCTTTTCTTTCTAACGCCACTCATCACGAGAGCCAGGTTTAGTTATTCATAAATAAAACTAAGGTTGTTTAGGATTTGTTTTTTCTAAAAACCTTAAGACTAGATTTGGATTTACTTGGTTAAAGTAACAGAATAAAACAAGTTCCTTAAAGCAGTAGAAGTATTACAGTGCAGTAAAAAATGTTATGAACACTTTGGGCAATTTTCTTCAGACAGTCTTCGCTTTGAGTGTCCCATCCGCCATCGTGTGTAAATGACTTGTTCCCAGCGATTACAAAAAGGGAATCCAATTTATAAAAAGTCATACGACCAACTTCTGATTTGATTCACAAACGAATCCTTCAGTCTAATATGTGAGCTGGTTAAAAATAACTAATTTAACAGTTTACCTTGTGCACGTGTAACTGGCAATGATACATAATTAGAAGGATCTTTTTAGAAGGAACTTTAAATAACAATTTCCCTCTTTTTTTAAAATAAATTCCCTCTTTTTTTAAAAAATTATAATTTCCTTTTTATTTTGCTTTCTTGTCTTTTTTTTTGACATTTGAGTTTTTGGATGGGGGGGGGGGGGGGGGGGGGTCATGTATTAATAATAGATATTACGGTCTACTGTTTTTTATAATGTCTTATTCTGAAAGTCACTGAAAACCAAAAAAAACCATTTGGAGCAAAAAGAATGATGTTTTCAAATTGGAAATGGCAGGTTTAGAGCAAATGATCATTTTAATTGGCAATTTAATTTTAGATGACTTCGCACTAAAAAGAAGATTGTGTCGTCATGTTCTAAACCTGTATAGATATCTTTATTAAGTGGAACACAACGGAAGATATTTTGAAGAATGTTGGGAGCCAAACAACACTGGAGCCCAATAGCCTCATGTTCCACAAAAGAAAGTCAAAGTTTTGGAACATCATGAGGGTGAGCATTTCTTTAGTTGTAGAACTTTTCTGTGTGTTTTCTGAGATTTATGTAGGTTGGAGGACTGCAAGTACCTATCTGCCCAGCTATAACAGGTGGCCGCACCATCAACAAAACCAGTTTGTCCAGCAGTAGGTGAAGGAAGCGCACCACAGGCTCCAGCTGAGATGAATTCAAAGCTGCGATACTAGATTTCAGCTCAGCCTCCAGATTATTCTCCATAATGCGCATGTCTCCGATCCTCACGGGGAACATGTGCTCATCCAGTGCATGCACCAGAGCAAAGAACTTATCTAAATACTGGTCCTGGGGAGAGGAAAGAAACACATCAGAGAGTGCTTGTAGGCTTTAAATTAATAATTATTTTGGCAATTTAACTACTAATTACCTGCGTGTGGATGGTGGACGCAGCCACAACCTCTACATTAAACACCCCTCTGTGGTTATCCACCCATTTCATTCCAGGAAGAGGAACCTACACACAAATGCATGAATGAACTTCCAGTATACTTTCTTTCAGTAAATGGTTATTATATATTGCTACAATAAAATACTTTCAAACAATTATCAGTCCCACTGTCCTGCATTTGAAAAATGACAGCATTGCTAACAATAATGGTATCATGTTGATAAAGATCAAAAGTACTTGGTCTGTAAACAAAATTGTACAAGAATGTTCCAAGTTACATTAAAAAGTGTTGTTGACCAACGAGGAAACTCTTAACACCTAAAGCATTAAACGAAAGATACTTTACCAAAGATACCAAACAATCTCATCAAAGAACTTCCCATCTTTATCTATGAGAGTTGTGTGACAGAAACTGCCTTACATCAGGAGAGAGAACAGAGTAAGACTGAGGTGGTTTCTCCAGTGATACTGGCAGGCAGAAGTGACCTGTTCTCAAGCGTCCATTCTGCAGCATGGGAATCCACTGAGGGAAACAGACATTAAATTTACTATAGGTGGGAACCTTCAGGCACTTCATGATTAGATTTGATTAAAGGAGTTATACTCCAGTTCCAAAACAATTCTCAATGCATCTCAATCTTGTGTACAGTACTGTTCAAGTCTCACCAAAGCTGCATTTATTTGATAAAAAATACATTTAAATAAAGAATATAATTTCATTAAAATTCTTAGCAGACATTAGTCCAAAATTAATCATAAATTATCAATAGTCATTAATCATCCATTTGTCTATTGAAATGAACACAATCCAATTTCAGATTCTGGAGGTTCTGTTTGTATTGCAGTCTGATTCACATATTTGTTTTATATGTGCATTCATATTCCAAACTTCAGAGCATGTGCAGTGCCGTGTTGCCGCATTCAGAACCAGAGAAAGCCACTGCAATAATGTCACCAGAGATAGAATGAGTATAATTGTCATGTTATGTCAGAAGAGGTTTTTAGGCCTCATTTACTGACCAGTTCGTAAGGCATCAGACGTAAATAATCATACATGTAAAACTTTATGTAAAAATATGCATCATGGCACTGCGGATTTTCGCAAGATATTTTTTAATCCAAGTAAGAAAATAGTTGAATTGAAGCGTTTACATGCTTAATTTGTTTCCTGTTGATTTGATTATTTCAGATCTACTGAAATTTCATTCAGATCAACTGAGGCGTTTACATTGATTACTAACGGATTATTTGAGTGCATGTAAATGTAGCTAGTACCACATGACCCTGAAATCATTCTAATACTCTGATTTGATTGATTTTTTTAACATCAATGACAAAAATGGGAGTGTTGCTTAATATTTCTGTGAAAACCATGAAACATTTTTTATTAAATCTTTGATTTAATAGAATTCAAATTCAAAAGAACAGCATTTATTTGACAGATTTGTAAAAGTGTGCTGTAAATTTTTGATCAATTTAATGAAGCTTTGCTGAATAAAATTATAAATATCTTTTAACAACTAAATCTAACTGATCCCGAACTCTTGAAATGTGTGTGTGTGTGTGTGTGTGTGTGGCACTGTACGTACAGTGTATCCAACAGGCGTCTCCAGTGGAGTGTTCTGTTTCTGTTGACAGCTGACGTGGTAGAAAGTGAAGAGGATGTGATGATGGTCAGTCAGCGAGGCTGGGAGCTTGATTTTAACTTCATCATGGAAATCAGGTGATCTGAGGAAAGAACATTTGAAAAATGAGGGAAAAAAAAAAAACGTATAAATGTCAGTGCAAGCCACATACAGTGTTGAGCTGATGTTTGATCTCATGTTGAAGACTTCTGCATGATGTCATGCAAGTACATTTTTAATAGAAGCCGCAGCTATGAACTCACCGATTATGATAGACTACAGAAGTGTACGCCTCCTTTGAATACTCCGCACAGCTGGATTTCCCGAAAATTACCTATGAGACCGTGGAAGAAAGAACTGTAAGTATATGATTCCATTTCACCTAATCAAGAGTGCTTCTATGTTTGGCTATATCAGAAATCAATCTGTCAAAACTTACAGGCATAGCATTGCTAGGATCTTCACCATTCATGAACTGTACTTTCACTGTAATGTTACGGGCAGAGCCTTGACGATTTGCGAAGTTCAGGCTCTGTGGGTTCACGTACAGGAGGTTCCTACAAACGCAGGTAGACAGAGCAAGGGAAGTTGTTCATACATCAAATGTTTGATCCTTACTGCCCCCACTAAATAGACATTTGGATCCAATTTTACTTGAAAATATTTAGAAGTTCTTTAAGCAGGTTTAGTAAAACTTCCACAGTTTTTTTCTAAGCGTGTAAATAATTCTGGAAAGGTTCTTCTGGTTTCTCAGCCAATTCCTTAACTGAAATTAAGATAATTAAAAATGAAACAATAATGTGCTCATGAAATGAAAACAAGGATGATAATGAAAACAACAACAGGAAATTCCTTTGAATTTAAAGTAATTTAAAAAAGTATTACACCAAAATTAAATTACATAAAAGTGCATACGTTGCATAAAAAAGAACTTAAAAAAAAAAAAAAAACAGTTCACATGTAAAAACGGCCTAAAGCAAAAAGCATGGGACAAAATTTGGGACATTAACATTAATCCCCATTGATCTTTTCATTGCGTAGATTTTTGTTGCACAGCCGTTTTCCGTTCTGTGGTTACAGTAGCTGCAGGAACAGACAGAAATACTGCAGTGACGTGGAACATACTCTCCCGGGAGACCGCACAGTCCGCAAAGGTCACAGACTTTCCAAGGAGCACAGAAATCTCATGCACTCTCAATATTACCTCCTCTCTAATGTGGTGCGTATATTACTTTTTTCATACTGTGATCTTTTGTTCGAATTCAAAAGGAGAAAATGAGCAAGGGAGAAGTGAACAAATGCTTTTACATTGTGCACTCAATCATCAAGAGCTTGCTATTCCATTAAGGTATTCAAAATGTGTGCATACAAGTTGCATTCAAATACAAAATAATATATAAACCAAAAACGCAGCAATTCCAGCCAAAAACGTTCTTCAGTTTCGATCTATCTAGATCAGCAAACTCAAATAATAACGAGTTAATTTTTGATTTGGCACAGGGTGTAAGAAGGGACATTGGAGAGAATAATTCCATCCACATCAACTTCCACACCGCTGACACACAAGCTTCTGCACCCTGAATGGCCTCTGGATATACAATGGGAGTCAGGTCGTGTTTGTTGTGTCCACAAATACGGATTGAGGCCAAACTTTCAGCACCTGTCTGAACAGAACCAGTTGGTACATACTTGCAGCAGGGCAATCATTATACATCACTGCAACAACACCGCAAACAAAACAAGTTAAGCTGGATGGCAAATAAAAATGCAATAAAATTTGTTTCATCCTAACATTTACTGAACAGAGTCCATAAATGGTTTCAAACAACCATATATATTGCTACATATTTAAACTACACAAAAAAAAAAAAAAAAACTGACAGTTTCAGACATAACATTAGCATTTCAAAATATATGTTTGGAAGCAAGCATCATGTAAATCCAATGATCATAACTCAATGTCAACAACCCAACTTAAAAGGAAAATAATATTCATGTTTCTTCTGATTATATCCATTATGTTATATCCAGGAATATTTTAATAGTTAACCTAGATTACTTAACTAGAATGTTTAACCAGAATATGGACTTTAACCAAAAAATTTGTAAAATGGTAAGTCAAAATGCATTAGTTATTCAGTAATGAAATAATAGAATAGCAATGGTCTGAAAAGACTTCAGTATTTGACTGTCATACTAAATGCATGTTTGTTTGTTTGTCTCGCTTAAAAAAAACACCATCTGTCTGCAAAAGTGTTGAGTAGTGGAGATTACTCACAGTTAAAACATCAGGGAAAAAGCAATGATTCAGTAGATCAAAACTAGGAAGAGGTTCAATAGTTTATCAGTAGGGTCCAAATATAGGGTGTTTGCACACTTTTGGCCATGAACACCTAATCCCCATTCCAAGCAAGATTTAAAAACAGCACATGAATACCAAGGCTAAAACATCTTTACTGAAAATGATGATTAATGATTAAAACTTTTCACCAAATGTAACATTTTGCGACATTTCACCAATGGTATCTAAATATTTGACATGAGATTTTGTTTGTTTGAGTCATTATGTTATATGTATTACAAGAGTGAATGTGAATTAGCTATGAATACAGCGGTCCTGAAATTACATTATAGTTATAATATTGATTGAAAATTAGTAGTAAAGGTTTTTAAAACAAAAATGTAATCCAAAATATATATATATATATATATATATATATATATATAAATATATATATATTTTTTTTTTTGTGTGTGTGTGTGTGTGTGTGTGTGTGTGTGTGTTGAGCTACTATATAAAATTAAAATCGAAACTACTGGGTTACCCAGAAAAAAAATTAATAAATAAAAAGGCTTGCTGAACCCTGAAGGGAGATTAATATGAAGCAGCAGTAAATAAAAAGCCTGTACATATCAGTGCAAATGGCACAAACTCCCCCAACTTCAGTCATCACTCATTTCTATTACCAGCTGAGCCGAACCGTTCTGAGATCCAGTGACGATCCTGCTTGTACATGCAGACCCTCTCAGTGGCATCTGAGAGTGATGCTCAGCTGATTCAGGAGACCATTAAATCAAAGCCAGAACCATAAATCGCATACTTTTATTATTAATTCCCATCTAGCGCTGCATGCACAGAGCGCCAAGTGGCCGTGGTTATGATGTGATCGATCGGCGGGATGATTCATCAGCATCGTTCATCTTTGCTTATCAGATGCAACCAGGAACCAGGTTATGGATGTGTGGTGAGTGGGGGCAATGTGTGTGTGTGTGCGTGATACTGTAAATTGTCTGCGCAGAGTAAACTTTCCACAGATTGGGAGGAGGATGCAAGCAAAACCAGCTTAATAATTACCAAATGCTCCCTCCCCTCTCGTTGTAGCCATATATATTTGAGGAATCTCTGCTGTTTTTGTTCTCGGAGTAGGAGATGAGAAGAGTAGCGAGAAAGGGAGGATAAAAGAGTCTAGCACACAGACAGGCATTGGGAACAGACTGACGCAGTGAAGAAAATGCCTAAAATGATGTTGATTTTCTTGCTTTTTTGGCTAAGCTTGTCCACAACAAGCGCAGCCCCTAACCTGAAGAAAGCTCCCACGGAGACACCTACCCTAATCACCGCGCCACCAACTGAGGCTAGATCCCGCTTTGCCATGTTAGATGACGTACGACTCTTGGCTAACGGTTTGCTCCAGCTCGGCCAGAGTCTCAGAGAGTTTGTGCACAAGACCAAGTCTCAGATCAACGACATCTTCCAGAAGCTCAACATCTTTGATCGCTCCTTCTACCAGCTCTCAGTGGTGACCAGTGAGATCAAAGAGGAAGAGGAGAAGTTGAAGGAGACAACCATATTTTTGAAGGCCAATAATGAGGAGATCAGAAACTTGTCACTAGAGATAAACTCCAAAATTAACAACATTCTCCAAGAGCGAAGCCAGTTGCATAGCAAGGTTGGTGGGCTGGAGGAGAAGCTGAAGGGCTTATCTCAGAGCATGATGCCTCTGGAGCAACTTCAAGAGATTACTGCTTTGAAGGTGAGTTCAGCCAAGTTAATTCAGAATTTCAAATTATAAAAGGTGAAAATTTGCAATATAGGGTGAATCACACTTGATGGCAAGAGCAAAAAATGTTTACCAGTAAAAGTATTTTGTATTTAAGTACTATTATTCAGATAAAATTTACTGATCTTAAAGCTGAACAGGCATCTGTTCCAAATGTATCCAGTTATGCATTTACTCCATTAACAGCTTTTATCTGTTGCAGGATGTGATTGAAACACAAGAAAGGACCATTACAGACCTGCTTAAATCTGTTAAAGAGCAACACGAACAGCTAAATTACCAGAAGATCAAAATTAAGAGTCTTGAGGATAAGGTATCAATCCATTTAACTATACTATTTCACGTCATTTTCAAAAGAAATTTCATTGCATTTTGAATTGATCATTTAATGTATTTTTAATAAAGCCTCCCCACACTTTCTTTTCTCTTCTTTTTTTACAATCAGATAACATTTTATAGAGATTACACTCACAAAAGAACAATTTCTAGCAAACAAAATATTTTGTATATTTTTTTTACTTTTTAGATTCCTTTTTAATAAATTAGACTTAATAAATTAAAGTTTGTTTGCGATTTAACACCATGTGAGCTGCCTTGGCCATGTTCACGGCGAGAACGAGACTCTTCTTTTTTCTTTTTTAAATAAATTAAAGTCAAGTGATTATAAATATAAAACAAAGAATATTTACTGAATTTAAAATTATTATTCCAGAAACTTCTCCTGGCTTTATTTGCATTTACTGAGAATAAATATTCATTCATTTCAGGTGAACTATGACACTTTTCAAGACACAGCTGACAAACCTTTGGATTTAAACCCAGAAACACCTGACCCTTTTCGCTACCGAACAGTCAACTCCACAAATGGAACAACAGAAATAAATGGTAAGAACAGCAAGAAATCAATTCAGTTTACTTGTTGCTTTAATAAAACCAAAACCATTAACTATGCGTTTTGCTGCAGACTTTCCAATGGACTGCAGTGATGTGTTCAAAAGAGGACAGAGGAGCAGTGGAATTTACCCAATCAAACCAAATCAATCTGAACCTTTCCATGTTTACTGCGAGATAAGTTCTGGTAAGAGACGAATAACGCACATCTAATCAGACTTCCTACTGATAACGGTAACAAAAAGGGTGACAGATACATTACAAAGGGCACAGGAAACCCTCCCTAGGAGGTTGATTTCTTAACTAAGAACGGCTTTATCGCCATTTTTATCAAACTGAATATAAGATTCTCTTTTTACAGTTTACTTTTACTCTTTATTTTTAAGATGGAGCAGCAACAGTCATTCAGAGAAGAGAGGATGGTTCTGTTGATTTTGACCAGCCATGGGAAAAATATGAACATGGATTTGGCAAATTGGAAAGTAAGTATGCCCTTTTGTGTCGTATAATGTGTACTGTAGATGTTTGATCATATATATCAACAACTTAAGCTTCTGTAGTTTGATGCAAAATACAATTAACACTATTGACTTAAAGCAATGCCAGCAGAGGCAACAAATGATTCAGACTCATTCAAATTGATTCTGATTACAGGTCTCTTTCTGGTGTGATCACTAGAAATTCTTAAAGGCTTGACCACTAGTAATGGTAACTTTAGCTTCAACTAAGCAGAAAAGTTCTTGTTCTTGCAGAGGAGTTCTGGCTTGGCTTGGAGAAGATCCATTCCATTGCTCAACAAGGAGAATACATTTTACACATTGAACTGGAAGACTGGAAGGAGGAAAAGAGATTCATTGAGTACACGTTCTCCTTGGAAGGCCCTGCATCCGATTATGCCCTTCACCTGGCACCTTTGTCCGGAGATCTCCCCGATGCCATGAGCAACCACACGGGCATGAAATTCTCCACCAAAGACCGAGACAACGATAATCATGACGAGTCCAACTGTGCCCGTAACTACACAGGTATCAAACGGTCAAATTAAATATTTAATATCATACAATACATAATTGAATATCCCTTGAATAATAATTGTTCACTGGTTTCAGGAGGTTGGTGGTTTGATGCATGTGGGGACACCAACTTAAACGGGAGATACACTTGGGTGAGGCTGAGGACCCGCCACCAGCGCAGGAAAGGAATCTACTGGAGGCCAGCAAAAGGAAGCTCCTACACTCTCAAATCCACAAAGATCACCATAAGACCATCAACCCAGTTTCAATAATCCCTGACCCTATACACTCTATTGGGTAATTCAGAATCAATTAGAGGGGTCACACTGGCAGTAGAAACTGGCCAACAAAGCTTTTCCCTTTCTCTACAGACAGCCGAAACTGAATGATGCAACTGCAACAGGTCATTGACTCTGTTAGAGGATAAAATACAAGTCAAAGGTTATTGCAACATGTTAGTTCAAAATCTTCATACATCATCAGATAAACTTTTAGCTTGTTAACCAAGAAAGGTTGTTGAAAAAAAAAGAAATCTCCAAAAAAAGAGGTTCAAATGGCAAGATCTCACCTCCGAAACAGAATCTGGTGCATGTTATTGTCAAGAGTCAACAATAATGTACGGTTGTAGACTATATGGATAATATTATAGAACTGCACTGCATTCAACTATATAACTTCTCAACATCATTTCACCTATTGTATGTTTACCTAAATAATGTATTTAAGCAATTTTCACAAATGTGCAACAGTAGAAAATCAATGGGTAACACTTTATAATAACTTTCACTAAATAATCACCATAATGCTTAAGAACACATTTATATCATATTATGTTATATACAAAAAAAATGCAATATATTTGTTCTTGTAATTCTGATGTTGAAAATTATTACAAAGTGTTACCAAGAAATGTATCGTTATGGTCTGCATGTCTCTCTGTTAATGAGTCATATTGACTCCAGGTTATGCTTTGTACATACTCAGCTGTATTGTGTATATTTAGTTTGCAGAGTGTTTCTCAGGCATAGTTGAGTGCATCATATTTATAGCAACACATTTAAACACTAAGGCAAAAAAAAAAAAAAAAAAATCAATCTCTCTTTAAATTTACAACACTTACAACACTCGGGTGAAACTACAGTTCAAACTACTTTCGACTCACATGGCAAGACTCTTTTTTACGGTTAATAACTGTACGGTTAACCACTGCATAATGAAAATAAATGTCAGCAATATCTTCTCAACAGAGAATACAATATATGAAAAACTTCACTGGGGGCTCACAACTGAAATAAACTTTTCCAGTTTCCAGACAGTTTAACGCTACTGTTTGTTCATGGGGGGGGGGGGATTATTTAACTGATGATAAATAATCTACCAGGAGCATCAAGCTTAACCTATGTGGGAAATCAACCCTTCATAATTAACATGTTATATGACCTGCATTTACGACAGACATGACAAGTGTGATAAATCTAGACCATGAAATTTGTCTGCAGTAAACTCTTGTCCCAATCTGCCCATTCAGCACCACCCAAATCAAGGCTGACATCACGGAGCGTCTGGAGGAAGATAACAAAATTGGCGCACGCTGAGAGACGATAAACATGTCCCCTGAATGACAGGTTATGTCAATGTATGCAGAAGATAAGCATCTTTGTCTGATTAACCTTGACTAAATTAGAAAGCTTAAATAGCGGGGTTAGAAAATACAGTGAGGCCAATCTTGCACAGAGAGCAGATGGCTATTTAGCAATAAGAAAAAGTAAGACAAGGCTAAAAGTGGGGCCGATTCTAAATTTAATCTAGCCCACTAGAATGGCACAAGAGGGCCTAAGCAAACATGCAAGGGGACCTCAAGACAAAATATGTCAAAGAGGACAAAATAAGCTAAAACAACTAAGAACAAAAGATTTTTTATTCTTATAATTTACCCGTTCAACAACTGCTTGGTTCCTTTGAAGAAACAGGATTCCCAGAGTCTTAAAAAATCTGGATATATGAGGCAGCCTAATTTTAAAATGATGATTTCTAGACCTGGAAAAGTCATGTAAATTAATAAACACCTAAGGCAGTATTATAAAGAATATATTTGACTAGTTATGCCATGCTTTTTAAGCCATTTTTTTAATTAAATGTAAATTCATTGGTTTTAAAAGTGTAGAAACCCTGAAAAACTGGAGTCCTGAAATGTAATTATTTATCTTAAAAATGTATTTAAAAAAAAAAAAGAAAGAACTTTTACTTTTTTTATTTACAAATCTAGAATTAAAAACAAAGCTAGGGCTCTAGGTGGCCTTTGAATATTATTGTGGTGTTCAAGTCCAAAATGTTAAGAATGACTAACTGTTTCCATCCAAAGGAAATTCACCAATTTTTCCCAAAATTTTAATTATGCGCAAAATTGCAATATCGCATAAAACATTTTCGAATAAAGCGCCATTTCCACCCAGTGAGACAAAGAGAACAAAATCACTTCCTAATAAACTGGTGCTGAATATCACTAAGAAACGAAGTAGAAGCCACTGTATATAATAAATTAAATTATTCACGTCTCAGAGTGCAAAACACAATAAACGTGTTATCTTGCTTTCAGAGGTGGATGCTGCTATTTGGGAAAGCGGTCATGTAAGACTTCTAAGGAATTATACCAAATCACATTGACAACAGACTCAGATGCTTTGCAACAAGATTTTTCTATTGGTTAGTACAGTTATGCCGTCCCATCGCGCAGGACATTTTTTATGCACATCAAGGAATTTATTCGGTAAATATGTTACCAACGTAGTTTATGCACGTTTTCTTCTCAAACAGAAATTTTTTCGGACTTCAATGAGTGCATACGTTCTTGTAAGCGCATTTTTAGAATTTATGCGCATCTTGCAGTTTCCATTCAGCAGTTTTTGATGCAATATCCCAAAATGCATATAAAAATAGGTGGACGGAAACATAGCTACTAATCTAGACATTTAAATGCTGATTATACCTGTAAGTGGTGTTGGGCACATAAACGTCTCTGGCAGGGAACTCCAGGATCTCTTTTGTTGGCCGCACTCGACTGTCTGGGTAAGGCTTCACTTGGAGCAGGTCAGGCGTCAAGCAATAGTGAGGGTTCTCAGGGGCTGGAGATATGTCAATCTTCAGCTGAGCTAGGGGCATAAAGTAAATGAGTTACATAACTCACTGCATAAATGGTTAATAAGGCCAAAATCTATTGCATAATCTCTCCAAGAGAGCCCTACCTGTGATGGGCCTTAGTCTACGCAGCACAGAGGATGGACGCCGCATGTCGGCTAGGAACTTGTAGAGATCTTCATCACTTAATCGATCTCCTTCCTAATATGATACATAATATAATAAAAATGTATAAAATGTCAAAAGCTTTGATTCATTAGTCAGTCTAACCTGTGCAATGACCGGTTACTGGAAGACAGTCAACTTTCTATGATCGAGCTCAATAATACTGGGTTATGTTTTTAGAATAACAGCGTGACCTGTTTGAAGAAGTTGGTGACCGTCAGGGTGGCAGGCCTGAAGCTAGTCAGACTGCATGATTCATCTCCGCTGGTGGTTCTCTCCAACGAACGACGCCCCACAATACTAGAGTTCCTCCGTTCAGACCATGAGCCTTTCCTCTCTGTGTGATGGTGCAGAGTCAAGAGTTAGAAAGAGAGCAAATAAAGAGCAAAAACAAGATAAAATTCGATGGCGCAAATGGGTTTCGTCACCCATTTAAATGGTGTTCCGAGCACTAACCTCAAACTGCACAAGTACAGGATTAATATGCACAACCAACTGTGTCATTTGTAGACTCACCTGAAAGCCCCATCTCCAGCTCTGTGTCTCTCTCCAGACTGCCTGCACTGTTTACTATATTCATGAGGTGTATGGCCGTCCAGGCAAATGGCATCCGATATCGCCCTAGTCGCTGGCAGAACTGTTCGGATTGACTGCGCAACTTCTCGAGCTTTTCCTTATTCTGTGGTAAAATAGGAACAGAAATAAACAGCAGTCACCAAGTTGAACTATACACCACCAAGAATTGGGAGTATACAATGTACATATAACTATAATAAACGGCTTACTTTGGCAGCATCAGACTCTTTAAAGACCATGTAAGGCTCTGCACACTCTCCAATGTCTCCCTGCTGTAGCACCTTCTCAAGCTGAAAGCAAACAGTGCAGATGAGCATTAATAATGCACTGCTTTCAGTGAACACTACTCAAAATACTCAAATTAAGCAATAAACATTAATGCAATATTAAAATCAATGGAATAATCGAACATCCAAGTACAAAAAAAAGCCTAAACATTTCTTAAATCCATTCATACTTAAACTGTCCTATTGGATTGAAAACATCAATTTATGCAAGAACTTTAAAAAGTAAATAAATAAATTACTTTTTACACCACTCCAGTCATCAATGTCACATTAGATCCTTCAGAAATTATTCTAATATGACTATTAGGTGCTCAAAATTATATACATTTATGTAACCAACCTTGATAACAAGGAAGACATCTTGGGAAGGGTAAGTGATTGAAAAGACAGCAGAGCGGGCCAGGGTGGAGATAGCAGCAGATGGGATGTGCGGTCGGAGCATGGCCTTCGTTTGCTCAGAGTTCAGGTCAAAGTAAAAGTTCTCTGATATCTGAGGATTAAGACAGGAAAATGATAGGATACATTAATGTTTGTGGGAGTGTCGACAATCAATTGAAATCTTTAAACAGGTGACTACTACCCTCTAGTGTTAGCAATGTCATGTGACAATTCCTATACAAACAAATGTAACATTTTATTTAACAGTAAATTACATAAGATTCATCATTTTGGGCTTTAGATGTCCACACAACTTTTAACTCCGTACATTACACCAGGAATCAGACCAGCTCACCTTTTTCTTTTCTTTGATATCATACAAGGCCAAACTTGCAAATATTGGCTCAATTTCTATCTCAAACCTTAAAGTGAGAACAGAAACATATCAGCAAAATTGTAGTCATTAATGTTAAATTTGAATCCGCAAAGGCTGTTCCCCACTTACTTCAAGGACAAGCACTTGACAAGAAGCCTTTGACCGAAATGTTCTTTTGGAACATCAGGCACACAGTGACGCTCGATTGGTTCTTCCTGCATGAAAGGGGAAAAAAAAGAATGCAATAAATTTTAGTAATCCTGAAAAGACCGAACATGACATTTTCGTCTTTGGACTTTTGAGTTAATAAATCAAAATGTCATTCTCTACCTCATCCAGAGCAGGATGCAGTGCGAAGAGCTCTCGATGGCGGTTTGACTTGCGCAGGTCCTCATTGTGGCGGTCGATCTCCTCGTTGGGTACTCGATCCAGAAGGTGAGGCAACAGAGCATCAGGCTGAGAGTTTTTCAGGTCAAAAATACTGCAAGCCCAACTGCCCCGTGGAGTGTCATCAATTGACATGGACCTTCGCTTCAGATCATCCTGTAACATGGAAAACCAGTGATTATATTCAGAGAGAACCTCTCCACAGGACACAGTGGAATCTACTGGGCTTAGCCCAAAAAAAAAAAAAAAACACTTATTGCATAACATACCCCAGTATCAAAGACAGGTTTACCTGATCATCCTGATAGCTGGTGTGATCTGGCAACTCATCAGACTCAAAAACCTGCTTGGGTAAACCTCTCTGCCTCTCCTTCTGCTTATCCAAAGTGTTGGGGTTAAATGCCGTGCCCAACTTGTGATACCTGTGTATCCAAATTACATTGATTTTTATCTGTATGCTAATCATTAAGCAAAATGAGACCCAATAAATAAATTTATAAAATGTTCAGTCCAAATATCCCCTCAAATATATATTATATGTTTATGTATGAATGGATGCATGTATATATTTATATTTGTTAATGTGAAAAAAATTATGGCTGTTTAATCAAAACATAAAATGTGAATATAATGTTGAAATAAATAAATTTACAGTTTGCATTAAATTTGGATACACCCTATAGAATCTGCAAAATGATCATTATTAACAAAACTGGAAGTACCATATAAAATGCATGTTATTTTCTATTTAGTACTTTCCTGAATAAGATATTTTACATAGATGTAAAAAAAAAGAAGCTAAATTTATAAAAATGACCCCGTTCAAAAATATATTCCATTGATTCTTAATACTACCGTGTGTCATTACCTGGACGATCCATGACTGTTTTTGTTTTGTGATGTTTGTTCTTGAGTCCCTTGTTTGTCCTGAACACTTTAACTTCCTCCAGGTCCTGCGAATTTTCCAATTTTCCAGCATCTTTTGCATATTTGAACCCTTTCCTCTTGATGCATCCGGTTTCCTTCTGGAGCATCAGTGACTATTTGAACCTTTTTTTAATAGCTGTGTTTAAGTCTCTCAAGTGTTCTCAGTGTGAAAAGATGGATCCTCAGAATCATACAGTCACTGCTGGAAAGGATTCAAATATCCAAAAAACGCTGGAAAAAAAAGAAGAATCTGCAGGACCTGGAGGATTTTTCCGAAGAACACTGGGCAGTTTAACTGCTCAGGACAAACAAGGGACTCATGAACAACCATTTCAAAACATAAAAACACTCATGGATCATCCAGGTAATGACACAGTATTCAGAATCAAGAACATGTAAACTTTGGAACGGTCATTTTTATAAATTCGGTTATTTTTTGTTTTGTGGACTTTATGTAAATATCTTTTATGTACAATATCTTATTCAGGACAGTGCTAAAAAAAACATGCATTTTATATGATACCTCTTATTTTGTTAAAATGATTAACATTTTGCATGGTTCTACACAGTGTATGTAAACTTATGATTATTAATAATTACTAATTAAAATGAATAACTACTAAAATTTTAATGAACAAGAAAACAAGATTATGCAAAGCATCACGTTTTTTATGTTTTATCAGTAAAGCATAATGCATGATCTTTTGTAATGAGTAGTTTGCAGAAGGAAGTTAAAATTCAGTTCAGTGGAGCTTTTTTATTGATGGATAAAATTACAGAAATTCAGTTCACATAATTATGTGAAAGTTTGTAGGCTCAAGCTAAACTTCCAACCTCCTTAATGACAGTAATTACTTCGCTTTTATACACATATGAAAAAGCACTCACTTCTGCCTTTCAACAACATAATAAGGCTGTTTCTCTGACACACTGATTGAGTGGGTAATGTGCAAAAAAGCAAATCAGCATTTGTTTGGATTGTCCTAAAAACACTAAGGCCTGGTTTCACAGACAGGGTTTAGATTAATCCAGAAGAAGGCCTTAGATAATTTAGGACACTTAAGTAGCTTTTATAAACATTTCTTAGAAGGGAAAAAAAAACATTACTGGTGTGCATCTTGAGACAAAACAATGACACTGACATATTTTAAGATATGCCAGTGCCAGTTGCTTTCAATTAAGACAGCTCAAACATGCATTTTAGTCTGGGACTAGGTTTAAGCTTTAGTTTTGCTTAAAATAAGTCCGTGCTATTGTTTTGTCTGAAGATGCACACCAGTAATGGTTTTTTTTTTCCTTCTAAAAAATGTTAATAAAAGCTACTTAAATGTCCTTACTGACCAAATCCTGACTTAAGCCCTGTCTGTGAAACCAGGCCTATGTAATCTCAGTCAGGATAAGAGTTTGGGTTCATCAATTAAGAATCACCAAGGTAACTGATACACCGTAACTTATGAATAGCCAGGAAACTGCTTTGGTTTGTCTCCAGGGTAAAAGTCCCAGTCAAAAGTATCAAAAGCATGTTGGAAAAATACCGCAGGCAAAATACACTTGAATTTCCTTTTTGTCAGTTATGAGCAGGCCCACACAAAAATGATGCCTGCAGAAATCCACAGACAGTGTTGCAGATACTTCCGCAGGATCGGAACATCTGTCAGTCACGACGAGGCTTGAAGAACGGAACACTCTCAACTCAAATGAACACATTTTTCACATTTAAATCCATGCAGCAGATTTTCCACCAAAAAGAATCAATGTAAAAAAGGAAACTAGGAACTTAACCTCTTGAGAAAACAGATGTAAAGAGAAAATCTAGTCAAGCATGTCAAATTTGACAATTCAAAATATCGTACTTGCGGTTAACGACAGCCCAGTCCTCAGTGTAAGACCGGATGCAGTCTCTGACGTGTGAATCATTCTCACTGTAAAATTATTTAAAAGGAGGAACAAGTTAAACATGTTAAATCGGTGATGAGTTTTACAACTCTGCTGACAAAATAAAATGCAATCAAGTTTTGTTACCTACTATACATATTCAAAATATATGAACAAATTTATTTTTAAGCCTTTTAGGCTTAAATGACTCAAAATAATCATAGCATGTGATTTAAAAATATGTTCATATTGACAGTATGATTATGATTTATACCTCTTGCATTGTGTACATTTTAGTTTGAGGACACATACTAATGTCTCCCTCAATTGCCTCAAAACACACTCACCCCTCCTCAGGCACAGCCTGGCCAAGAGTGCGGCACTCTCTTGGCGTATAAAGCACTTCAATGTCATCTGGAGGAAATTCGATGAGATCTCTCAAAGGTCCTGACTCTATAATGGGAGGGTGCGTGATCAAATACTCTTCAAAATCCACGGGCTCTACAGCCTCTGTCAGAGGAATCTGCAGGGAGAAATCCATAGAGGAAAAGGAGAAGGAGAATGTGAGAACTGTTGCCGCTATCCGCCAAGAAAGACACGATCACACTGAAGGGGTAGGGGTGTATACGCTTTGAAGTGTCAATCTCTCCGATTTAACATAAAAAAGCATATCATCTTGCAAAAGTAGTACTTACAGCATTGCTAGTTGCATTTCCACCCACACTGAGGTTTTTGAGAAGCTGAGGAGAGCCTCCGTACTGACCAGCAATCTGCTTCCTGACCTCGGCCGCTACAGTCCTGGAGAACAACAAGAGAACGTAGATGGCATTAGAATTCAAACAAGAAAAGAGTCATGACCTAAGAGTCTTTAAGCAAATCATGGAATAAAGGCTGCATTCACAGTGGAATACTCTTTTATTATAGACACTATTGTTAAAGAGTTTGGGGATAGTTTGTTTTAAAAAAAAAAAAATTAATACTTTAATTCAGCATGGATTCATTAAATTGATCTGAACTGATGGTAAAGATGTTTATAATGTTTCAAAATATTTCTGTTTTAAATAAATTATGTTCTAGACAAGTCACAGAAGTATCATAAAAAAGCATCATGGTTTCACCAAACATAATATTAAGCATCTGTTTTAAACATTGATGATGATAATAATGAATGTTTCTTGAGCACAAAATCAGTATGTTAGAATGAAGGATGTGAAGGATCAAGCAATAATGAAGAAAAAAAAAATTGGCTTTGTGATTACAGGAATATATTAGATACAATCATTTTTTTCTCATATACAAAATATATACTTATACGAAATATATTAAAAAAGAAAATGGTTACTTTAAATTGTAAACATTTTTCACAATTTTATCTAGTGTTTTAACTGTATTATTTATTAAATAAATGCAGCCTTGGTGAGCATAAGTAACTTTTTTTCTGAAACATTAAAAGATCTTACAAACTCCAGACTTTTGAAAGGAAGTGTAACACAGTTGTCACATGACCTCACTAGGTTGCATGTTTAATTCAGTGCCATTCAATTTTCACTTTGGACATATATATGGTTATTTTGTATTTTTGTGTGTATTCTGTCTTAACATGTGAGCTAACAAAATAGTCATGAAAAATATTACATCTGGCTTGTCCACTGGAGATCAAGTTTACAGCATGGTAAAGAACAGTACAGTACAGTAAAACCCCATCCAAGTATTCCAGAAAACGTATATACGGTTTTGATTTGATTACTTCCTGCTAAAATGGAATACTATCCCAAATAGCCGAAGACTTATGATCTTTTATTTTTTGGCCCAGGCTTTATATAAATAACAATGTATGATGCACCAAACAAATACAGCATACTGGGCACACTAAAATTACACACAGAAAATGTGGACACTATCTTCCACATTTTTCCATGAGCAGTTTTAGTGTGTGGTGCGGTTTTGTTTTACTTTTATTCTAATAAAATATCAGTTTATCAGATTATGACCATGCACAAATCGTGTCAAAAAAGACAAAAACATACTAGCAAATATTTAATGGCACAAGGCTTGGCAAATATACGTCGCAGAGACACACTCTCACCAGAGAAAAAAAAATTGACAAAGGTTTATTACTATTGATAACATAAGAATGTAACCATGCTTTTTCAAGCTTTTATGCCTGTAAAATACAAGCAGAAAAAATACCTTTAAAGTCTGGATGAAAGCAATGTCTCTGGTCTGCAGTAAGAGTCAAACTGACAGTGTTTTTATTATAAGAATGTCTTTGTTGTAGCATAATGTACCAGTCAGTATTCCCAATCAGAGTCTTCTAATACGTGTAGAATGACGTACACCAAACAAAACCCCGCCCCCCGTGCCCTTGTTGGCTCTGGAGGGACCCTTATTTAGGCTGGACATTCCTGAAGAGGGAACAGATGATTGGCCCACGGATGTGTTGTTTACTGAGGACCCGGCTAACACCATGAATTTCAGTGCAAATTTTACACATCGCTGAAAACACCTTAACAGAGCCACGAGAAATAGGAGAAAAGCTTTCAGACTTCATGTGAATCTAATTACCACTGCATTCAGTTAAAAAAAAGAGGGAGAGAGAGAGAGAAAGAGAGAGAGAGGGAAAAAAACGAAAACAGGGGGATAACCAAGATTTTCAGAGCTTTCAGTTTTGTTTTGATCGTGTAAAAAAAAAAACTTCTGGAGCTTCCTATACTTGATATACTATGAGTAATATTACATGTACTGACTTATTCCTCTATGAATAAAACAAAACACACGGCTGTGTCTTTGATCATATCAATAAACGTGTTTTTCTATTCGGTTAGTAACAACTGATGATTGGAATCAGGGCAGCAGGTGCCACTAAGTCTATATTGAATGATCTTATCCCATTACACATCACTGACAAGACAACAGCATTTTTAAGCATCTGGGAAATGCCATGACTGTGGAAGCCACCAGGGAGTCTAAAAGGTCATTTCTGTTTTTAGATCCATATGAGGTCTAATCCGTGACTTAACATCACAAAAGAGATCTCAACTGAAAATATATGTTTTTAAGCCAATGATGACTTAATTACAGTCTATTACAATAACCCAGGGGCCCTGTGCCACAAAGTGTGGGCCACTAGCCAAAATCAGAGCAGATTTAAGCATTACAGGGCAAAGTATCTGCTTTAATTTAATCATGCATTGCATTTCAGGCTGAAACTGGCTTTATAATAACTACACCATGCAATCTGAAAACTTGTCACTTGATAGTGTTCTCTATAATACACAAGAAATGACTATGCATTATTATCATTCATTGTTTACATTATTTTTAAATATCATTATTTTCTTGAGATTTTAATTGATCAAATTCTTGTAATCAAAGCCGTAGTGCACAGTACATATACTATATAAATGCATATTGTCTACCACACTAATATATACTCTATATATTGCATACTGACAGCGTAACATCAAGATCATCCCGATGTGTCAGTATGCCAAGCCATCGTCTCACAAAACCTAAACACTGCATTCCATTGCCTCACTCGAGTCTGCATCGTAAATTCCCTAGATGGGCTCAACCAAGAGAACATTTGTGGATTATAAAGCCAGCGATGAAGACTGATTTTAACGCACAGAAGCACAAAGGCATCATTCTGCTGTCTTGCAGCTTAGGGTGGGTCACTCGGGCATCTCTGTGGCTGAGACTCAAAACCTAGAAAGCTGTCTACTTAGACAGCATTCCAAACGATCTTATCGAACCCAAACGTGCTGTCTGGGTAGGCAGCTCACTAGGTTTTAAGACACAGCCTATAAACTCAGCGTCTGATCCAGCTAACTGAACGCCTAGGCCTTATTTGGAAAAGACTGGCACGCTCTGCATCAGGCAGCGTACAAAGAATGGTCGCAGGGCTCGGGGAGTATACATGTATATTAACACAATGGCTTGGAGATGCGTTAGATATTCTTACCTGCTGATTTTCTGGGCAAAGGCGCGGCGCTCAGCCATGACTGTAGCCGCTGAGAGCTCGAGTAACTCCAGCGCTCCAGCCGCGATATTCCTTCCCCACCCGTAGCCGTTTTCCGTCAAGCCCACCTCCTGACGCCTGATAGACGTCTGTGATTGGACAGTTGCAAAGTCACTCATAAAACCGTAGTAACCATAATAAACATCGAGGAGCTCGGGGGCGGGACTTGCAGGATTACGGCTGGGGAAAAATAACAACGCACAAGGGAAGAGGACGTACCGTAAAACTGGAAAAACAAACGCACTTTATCTTTTACACATCCAGTCAGTGTCTGTCATTCATGTCATAGTCGTGAGCATCATGTCGGATGTATTCATTATGTTTTTTTTCCATTTGGTTTTTAAAATTCTCTTAAGCAGCATGACATTTTGTAGGGAATTCAGGCAAGTACAGTGCAGTCTTTTGGGATCGTGATTCATATCCTGTACGTACAATAGAGGGCTCTTTTACAGGAAGCTATCAGTATAACGAAAAGTGTGAAATGCATCCGTTTCCATTTCCACCGCTCGTGTAATCTGGAGTCAATGACAGCTTTATTTGTGTATAACCACATCGTGTTTTGGAATAGTTTATGCTTAATTTTGACGCCTCTGATACTAATAATGAGCAAAAAAAAAATACTTATAAAGTACAGAAAAGCTTAAAGGATATATACTTTTTTTCATTTGATAATAAAACTAGATTTTAATTACCCTTAAACAGGCAAGAGTGGGGAATGATCAGCAGAAAAATCATTTAATGTAATGCCACTTTTTTCCCCAGAATTGCCCTATTAAGGTATACAAAAAAGTTTCTATGATTTGAAGCTAACAAAAATATGTAACAGGCAAAATGCTGCATGTATGTATGACATGTCTAGTGTCCTAAAATTGAGGCATCTAAATTTTTGTAGCCTATTTGTGCTCTTTTACAGGGGTGGGCAACTCCAGCCCTTGAGCTCCACTGCAGGGTAATCAAGCGAATAATGTATGACACATTCATGAGACTTTTCTCATCAGGGTTTGTGCTAAACTCTGCAGAATGGTAGCCCTCCAGGAGCAGGGTTTTACCCCTGTTTTACCATCAAATGAGCTGTGTGAAACCCTGCAAGAAAATGTCTATTTCTTATTGAAAGATGTAATCAACTAAATATAATAATATCAGTTTTACAGGTGAATATTAACATGCACAATTTTTTTTTAACTCAAAATACACAGAGACTGTGTACAGGGGGACCAGAGAAGAGGGCCCGTCTCTCGAATCCTGGCTTTGAAACATGATTTCTACTGAGGGGGAATAACCCCCACCCCTATTGTAGGAGAGCCACAATAACAACATGAACAAACAACAAATAGATTTTTTTTTTTTTTTCATCTTCAGACAATGTTGACAATTAATATGAGCAGTTGTATTGTTTTCCTTGTTTTTTAATGAAGAAATGTAAGATTAATAAGTAATCGCAAAGTCAGAATGTCCACCATGGGTCTATATAGACCAGCCCATTGGTTTCAGGTCAGACTGATAAAATTACCACAGAAAATTTTAACCAAGTGACTCACATACTCGAAACAGACACATGTGATAATGATAACAGTAATGGGACAAAAAATATTTCTTGTGCCTCCTACAAAGGTTTAAAGAGTAGGCCTATGTATCTGTTAATTCCCTAATAAATGGTTAATGGGTTAAGTGAATGTTCATTTAAAAAAAAAAAAAACTTTTGTTCACAAACCAATTTAACCGAGAAAAGTCTCTAACGAACATGTCAAACTCGTAAAAAAGTAAATTCAATAGACAAATAACAAATGTCTTACAAATATTCTTCACTGTATGACAGTTTTATCAATAGGCTACACATACAATTAGTTGCTGTTGATAAATATTTTACTATAATATAAAAAACTTCCTAACCTAGTAAATGATTTCAAAAGGAACCACATTACCAACCACAGACCACAACCATCCTTTATCGTAAACCCGTAACTAGCACCAATATGTGTCTACAAAAGGTTTTTAACAAGTTATTTGAAACGAGTAGTTCAAAAGAACCGGTTCGTGGAAATGAGTCAGATTTATCACTAATCCATAAGATGAAGAATGCGCCAGACGGGAGAATGTCACAAAATACCGCGAGACTAAACGAGATCGCCACTTCCTCAAAATGTAAACAGAAGTGAGTAATAGTACAGTGAGTTCTTCACTTTAACAAGACATGTGAGCAGGCATGTTTTAAACTATATCTTTATATATTTAATCATTTATTTTACAATCCGTTCGCCGCAATTGTTTACATTTACGTTTATTGTAGACAACTTTGTATCGTTGTACGCTGAGTACGTTAATTAGCATGTTAGCCTGTATGCTTGTGCTGTATTTGTGTTGATTTAGTCGTATTCTGGCGAGTCTTTCCCATGCGACGTTATTGTGTTGTTTCGCGTGTGATGGAAATCTCATCTGAGCGAGTAAATAAGTTCAATGGCATCTTTCCATAACTGTATGCCTTGTTTTGGCCATACTGAAAACTTAGAAACTCCATCGGAAGTGCTGTGATGGGTTCTGCTCCGTGGCTAATAACATGGACACTAAAGGGACCGACGAGGTGGAGAAACTGAAGACCAAGTTTATATCAGCATGGCACAATGTGAAGTACAGTATGTAATGACAGATCTAACTATGGTGTCGGTATGTTCATTTTCCTCTCATTTTGCGGTCTGATTACACGTGACTAATCATGGATTTTCTTTAACCCTTCAAGGTTGGGCTCTTAAATCAAAAACTGCCTTCAGCCGTAATTCTCCTGTTTTCTTGTTGGGGAAATGCTACCACTTCAAGGCTGAGGGTAAGTAGGTTTACATAGCACATGTGTCCTTCATAAAGTGTTTATTTTTGTTTCCTATTTTTAGATTGAAATGTGAATTTAATAGAATATGGCTTTGTTTTCTATTTTTTTTAAAGGGGTCATGAATAGAGAAATCATGTACAGTTCATGTACAGTCAGACGTTCTTTGTCTCAAAACCGTGGCTGTTTATGTGTCCGTAAATCAAGCCAGTGACTAAACGGTCAACTTCACATTGTTTCTCTTAGTAGCATGAAAATAATGTTATTTAAATTGTGATTACATTATATACAGGTAGCACTTTATTTTACAGTCATGTTCTCCATGTAGATACAGTGTACTAATTACAGTAATAACTGGGTAATAACTAGGCACTAACCCTGAACCAACCCCTAAACCTAACGTTAATCCATGTAGTTACCTTATATTACCCAGTATTTTCTTAGGTAAGTACATTGTAAGTACAATGTAAGTACATGTACTGTGAAATAAAGGTCAACCTATATACAGAAAGCGATCAAAGAACCCCCCTTTATAATCACTAGAGCTGTCAATCACACAGCGCAAGTTTATCAGTGACTGCGTTCTGGACGCTCGTCCGTTATAATCAATGCCGCTGTCTACACTGCACAATGAATGGATTGTGTTTGCACTGTTAGTTTTGATGAAAGCATTCGTGACTAGATCACTGCATTCATGTCTGTCACTGGCTAGATGGTGAGGGAGTCGGGCTTGTAACCTGAAGGTTGCTGGTTCGATTCCCACGCCGGCAGGAATTGAAGGTGTGGATTGTGAATGAACAGCACTCTCTCCAGCTTCAATACCATGACTAAAGTGCCCTTGAGCAAGACACCTAACCCCTAATTGCTCCCCTTGTAAGTCGCTTTGGATAAAAGCGTCCGCTAAATGAATAAATGTAAATGTCATTGCTGCAACTTTTCATGTGACAGGCGATCTAAATATAATGCTATAATCAACACTTTTCACAATTAGTTCATCTCAACAGCTGTAATGGTTAAAATGTAATTTAACATAGTACTTATTTCATATAGAAATATTTTAGCCAATGATAGCAGTGGGTGTTTACATTTAAGTCTTACAGCAGACACACCCCTTCCAACAGAGCATTCAAATCAGAGCGCTAAAACAGGGTAGAAAATGGCCTTTTATTTCTAAATTATTTGGACAATTTTTGATGTAAAAATTTATGCTAACATTAAAAGTGCACCACAGAAAACATTATGAAAATAATAAATGCAATTCATTACGCCTTTAATATATCTGGCATTTTAAAAAAGAAAATACGGTTCTAATTTCTCACACTGGTTTTCCAGGTGTATCATGAAATGTTTGTGCTAATTGTTGCCCTCAGATGATGAAAGCCCTACTGGGAGTTGTACTGCCGAGGCATTGAATGACGATGTTGTCACAGGCAATGTTGATGGATTTCGAAGGGACTTCGCCTCACGAGTTTGGCTGACTTATCGAGAAGATTTTCCAGCCCTTCCAGGCTCCACCCTCACTTCAGACTGTGGGTGGGGTTGTACACTCCGGGCAGGGCAGATGATATTGGCCCAGGCTCTCTTGTTTCACATCTTGGGTAGAGGTGAGTGCAAGACGAGAGAGAATCGGTTGTAATGATGAGAAATGAGTAGATGTATTCTTCATCTGCCCACTTTTTCCACATTTTCTATGTTGATTGTGGGGAGAAAATTATTCGATAAAAACAAAGCAATATAAGTATGTGTGTGTGTGTGTGTGTGTGTACAGTATGTGTTTGCGTTTTTGTGATTCATGAGGACACAAATTTGTATAATGACATGGGTATGACACTGGAATTGCAACTTAAACATGAAATATGAGCACATTTCGTGCGTCCTTATATTTCAAATAGCTTTAAAAACATACTAAACAATGTTTTTATTACAAATGTAAAAATGCAGAATGTTTTCTGTGATGGGAAGGTTTAGGAGTAGGGGGACAGAATGTACAGTTTGTACAGTATAAAAACCATTACATCTTACTACGTCACTTTGAGAGCAAAACAAACCTGTGAGTCTGTGTGTGTGTGTGTGTGTGTGTGTGTGTACACCATTCAAAAGTTTTGGAAAGAATACTTTTATTCAGCAAGGATGCATTAACTCAAAGGTAACAGTAAAGCTTTCTATTTCAAATAAATGCTGTTCTTTTAAACTTACTATTCAGAGTATCCTGAAAGATTTTTTTTCATGATTTCTTTAGCACCAAATCAGCATATTACAATTATTTCTGAAGTATCAATTGTTTTCATATAACTGTCCAAGTGAGAGACACAAAAACAATTCTGAGGTCTGTGTTGCTTAAATGCAGTTAGCTAAAGTTTTTGAACCTTTTCATCTCTGTATTTACATAATGAAATTCTGTATTCGATTTTTTTTTTATCTTAGAGGTTGGGTTCAGTGTTTTCAGTGTCAGAGGTTGTCACTCTAATGAATGAGTTCTCATGATTAATTGAGGGCAGTTTTGTGTAATATGGTGAACAGGCCATGGCATTTGCCAGTTTAATACCTTCATTCAAAAAACAACATTGAAGCTTTATCCAGAGCCCACGTCTATAATGAAATATGTCATTATAGAAATATCTGTCTATAAAGAGGCTAATGGCTAATAAAATATACTTATTGGCCAATTACAGGCCTTGACACTTAGCAAGGTCATTACCTAATGGCCCCACAACCAGGTCCGGCACCTTTATGACCCTCAGCACTTCTACTTACGCTATTTCAGACACCCGGTCTGTTTGTGAGGATAAAATGTAGTAAAAGTGAAATACCGACTACACTGAAAATCGTAATTGGATTTTTGTTCTTAAAGCACAAGCCCTACTGTCTATTTAAAAGTCAAATTTAAATATGTCTGTCACTCGGAGAGATGTAGGACAAACTTTCAGAACTTCTGAAAGACTTTTGCTTCATTGTTTCTTGGTGTACCACATGTATATAATTTATGAGGTAATTAACAAAATAAAAATTAGAATGAAGAGAATTGAAGATTTTCATCTCATTTGAAAAGTAAAAGAAAATCAAGCTCTGAAAAGGTATTTACTTGCTGTACCTTTATTGTATTTCCGTTATTTTTGTGTTGTAATTCTATTTTTATTGTTTTGTTTATTTTTAAATATATATTTTTTCAATTCTGACACCAGACTGGACCTGGTCAGAAGCACTTACCTTGGAGCCGCTGGATACCGAGACATGGACCAGCAGTGCGGCACGGAGACTGGTGGCCACATTAGAGGCCTCCATTCAGGGGGAGCGATCACAGGTCACCCAGCCTCTCTGTCCTGCTCAAGGAGGAGCTGAGGAGGCTGACTCATACCTACAAGAGGCATATCATCGCATGATTGTGTCCTGGTTTGGAGACGGACCGTCAGCCCATCTGGGCATCCACAGACTGGTGCAGCTAGGAATGAATTCTGGAAAACAAGCAGGGGATTGGTACGGCCCAGCAGTGATGGCACACATACTCAGGTGAAGAGAGCATAATACATACTTGTCTTGTTTTTTTCGTTGTTAAGTCCTTTACATCACCCATTCCTCATTATGATGTACAGTATGTCAAATATCTCTCATCCTGTCACTCTCTTTCTTCCCCCACATCCCTCAGAAAAGCTGTGGATGAGGCAGAAGATGCAATGCTGAAAGGGATAAGTGTTTATGTAGCACAGGACTGCACCGGTATGGAAAACTTCAATCTAAAGTCTTTCACAGAATAGCAGAAGGGCAAATATGATTAATTAATAGACTTACAATATTTAAAAACACCAGTGAAAATGCTCATATTGTCTTTTTTAATTATATCAAATTTTCATTTAAAAATATATATTATAAGCAGAAAGCACTGTATGTATTGTTTTTAAACTTTTTCATTAGGGTTTATTTTAATGAAAGAAATTAACATTGTAATTCAGCAATTTAATTTGATCAAATAAATGCAGCCTAAAAAAGTCATACCAACCCCAAACTTTTGAATAGTAGTGTGTGTATAAATAATACTGAACCAACACACACCAAATATTTATAAGCTTACTCACAAACATCATACAGTTGTAGCTGAATTGTGTATTGTGAGAGAGAAGCACAATTAGGGCGCTTTCACACTTGGTTTGAACCCTGTTCGGCCCTCAATGTATCTGTTCACTTTATAATGTTTGGGTCCGAACCGTGGTGCATTTGCATCATCGAATCAGCAGCTGTTTACCCTTGTTTCTTGGTAACGACACCGCCGGAGAAGGCTGCAAAATACTTAGCATTGCTCACCTCACCTTTATGTTTTGGGTTTTTAAACCTTTGGTTTTGTTTCCAAAGAGTCAGCAAGCAACGGCACTTGCGTCTATCTGCCGCGAATGTACTGCAAATTGTATTTATTTCTTCTGAAGGCGAGCAGAAATTATAAATACATCGTCTCTGTAAATTCAGTGAGTGATCATACATCATCAATAGGGGTTCACTTTCACAAATTAGTATGATTACTTTCATATATCAGCGTTAAAATGAACTGTACCCCACCCTTTTTATGCAGACTCGGGTACGGTTCGTGGTAGCACACCCGAGTTTGTAAAACAGCGCTCACATCATCCAAACGAACCAATCTCTGGCATCATTCGAGCCCAGATGCACACCAAAAGTGCTAGTGTGAAAGCACCCTTAGATTCAGTAACGGCTGTATTTGTCCCACGTGACCGAGAAAGGGATAGACAAATTACCTGTTTTTGATCTCTGTTATTGATTGTCTGCAGTGTACAGTGCCGATGTTATTGATAGCCACTCAGGGCGGACGGGCAGCCACTGTGATTCTCAGGGACTCAATACTGGAGCAGCCCCTGATAGTAGAGCTGTCATCATCCTCATTCCTGTGAGATTGGGTGGAGAGAAGATCAACCCAGAATACTTAGGCTTTGTCAAGGTGAGGCTTTGGAAGTCACCCTTTTGTACAAATACAAACTAGATCATGCAATGACAAAGAGAGAAGTATTTGTTAAAGATGTGGTTATCGACTTACAATACGGTGATCTTAACAGCTCCTCTTCTTTTCCCCAGAGCATATTAAGCTTAGAGTACTGTATTGGCATCATTGGAGGAAAGCCTAAGCAGGCCTACTATTTTGTTGGATTTCAAGGTTAGTCTTTTATTCAGAAGTCATTGTGCATACTCTCTAAGAGACAAAGTAAAAGAATGCATGCAAAGAGAAGGTCAGCGCCATCAGAGAAGCTTATTTTATTTTTTCCGAACCCATCAAAAATACTACACCATTCATCATGTGAGGGTATCTCCACTTCCATAAGTAGCTTGCATAGATTTCAGAGCTACCCACTGCAGCCCACTCTCCATCACCTTCAGTAGCCAGTGGAAACCTTCAGTTGGACATGTTGGTAGTCAATATTTACCCATTTACATTTTAGCAATTTGAAATGCACTCCGCGATGATGTCTAAATGACAAGCAATACATTCTCCCTGCCAGGTCCGGCCCGTCGTCTGCATTCATCATATGCAAATGATCTAATATAATTGCGTGTTTGTAAAAGTAATTTCTCCACAGCAAAATTAAATGACAGCCCCCTTTGCGGCATAAAGAATGTGCTTGTACAACCAGTTTCGATTATGCGCCGTTTAATCCGTCCGAGTTTAGGAAGGACCAGAAAAAATTCTCGCATTTGATTGTTTGAAGCCCAACTGAGGTGGGTGACTTTGAGCTGCTCTGCATAGAAATTGGGCAAGGATAGGCATTATAATAATCACTGTGTTTTTTGAATAACTTGTCTTTTGTTTTGTCCTTGCAGATGACAGCTTGATTTACATGGATCCTCATTACTGTCAGTCTTTTGTGGATGTCAGCACAAGCGATTTCCCTCTGCAGGTAATGTGGAATTACAAAAAGCTGACCGCCGCACAGTGATGTGAATTTAATAGTTTCTGTACTTAAGGGTATGAATCTGAAAGTAGACCCCCACACTCAATTACAGAACACTAGAGATTTACACATTGTTCTGTACTTTGTATCAGCTCCAACATTTTATATAGCTCCAACGATTTTAGATTTCAGCATCATAACTTATTTTTACGCTTTTTGCGTGCTGTTGAAAGTGGCCTGGCGAAGGACAGAAATATTGGGCCGTACTTTTTGCTCAGCTGTCTAAGCCTTTCAGATCGCAGGCAGAATTCAACATTTGTCAAAACACGTGTCAAAAAGTCAGATCTTTTATTTCTGCAATCTGATTGTTTCACATGAACACACATTCATCATCTATCAGTCTGCACTGGACTGAACAGTTTAACACGGCTATTACGCTGTAAATATTACAGACGACAATGTATAATTCTTCAGTTGCGCATATGGATCACTGATTTCACAAACATGGAATTTCATCCTTTTTTTTTCTTCTTTAAAGTCTTTTCATTGCCCATCACCAAAGAAAATGCCTTTCAGTAAAATGGACCCAAGCTGCACGATTGGATTCTACTCAAAAAACCTCGAACACTATGAAAGAATTGGCAGCGAATTGTCAAAAGTGGGTAAACCTTTCACCTTTATTTATTAATTTTTTTACATTCAAGTATAGCAGAAATGTTGTGTTCCATATTGTTGTTTTTTATTTTTGATGATTAATGGCATGTTAATTTTTTTATTTTAAAATGTTATTGTTAAAGATATTTCGTGAAATTACAACCTGTCCAAATATTTCCCTTTAGAGCTGTTAAGAGGCGCTATTTCAATTTCCGTCAGCAGGTGGCAGCATTTAACTAGGTAATTGGAAACTCGGGGACTACTGGCACTGTGACCAGCAGAGACTACTGTTAGGGGCAAATGTTGTATCTTATTTTGATATCAATTTTAGGTTGATAAACAGTGTTTGTTAATTTGCCAGATACTGGAGCCCTCATCGAAAGAGAAGTACCCCGCATTCACATTTATGAAAGGACACGGGAAGGATTATGAACTTTCGATTGCTGTAGAAAAGCGAGAATGGCCTTTCATAAGGGACACAAGAATAGCAGGGACAACATCGGGAGACTTTGTGCTGCTCTGAGAGAACCCTTCAAGCCGCTAACCCAAAGCCAAGTGATAAACCACAAATCAGGGCTGGATCAGTCTGTATTTACACAACACTGTGGGTCTAAACTATAGAGCCTTGTGCTACACTGTCCTCGTGTCATTTCAGAAAAGCCATTTAAAAAAAAAAAAGACTGCTAGCAGTTAATTCATTAGCTTCACAAAGCTTCTGTCAGTATGGGCATGGAAGCAGTTTGATAGTGGTCATAGTCTGGAGAGTTTCATGAACATGGGCCATCCACGCTTGCACTCATATAAATGCAATTGACGTGGTTAATTCATGTATTTTTTTTAACAAGAATGTATTTTTTTTCCTCAATTAGAATCGTGTTGCTTTTCTCTAGGTATATGAAAGATATACATTATATGGTGATTTAACTTCAAAATAACTTCTGTTATATTAACTGGAACGATAATGTGCCTTTACAAGTGAGTTGAAAACACTGTATCACATGTAAACTAAATATAGTGGTAGCTAGATTTAAAAAGCCCTCTCTGCTGCCAGCTTTTTTTTCATCCAAATATTAAAGTCATGGTGCATAGTGATATGCACCGAAACTGTGCTTAATATAAGATGAATTAATCTCAATTAACAACAATACAGTAGTATAATGTCAATATGAAAAATAATGATTTTAAAGCCACAACGATCTTGTTGGTCGTTGGGATCTTACTGTTGTTTTTAAAGATGTAATGGAAGATATAAAGCCAGTATGGATCAAGGAGTAATTTATTATTAAATTATGCCTAAACCTCAAGTTTATTTTCATGGTGATATATTGTTTTAACAAAATTGTCAATATGTGCCTCCATGAATAGCTGTCACTTTTGTTAGAAACACTTTGCAATTGGCATTGAACAGAATTGTAACACTAGCATATTGTAGGTAACCATCATAATTCTTTCTTTTATTTACTCAAAACGCATTAATTCCACCATTTGTCAATTCTAAGTGTTTTTTTAAATTACTACAGTGTATTTCAGCATCATACTTTAACTGCCAAAATCATTTCACTTTTGTAATTGTTGATTTCAGAAAAGAAAAATAAATCTAATATGGTCAAATACTCGAAAAGTGTCTCTACTCATTTTTAAGTAGTTTGCCTTATGTTCTTTACTGAACAGCAAATTTGTTATTGAGCTATTTTCAACTCCCAGGAAACATTGCAAATGAAAATGACCCGCACTTGCTAAATCCTTTTCATAACCATTCAGTCGAATGGAACAAATCTGTATCTGGTGATTATGCCATTTTCCAGGGCAAAGAAAATACCCTTGTGTTGATCTCAATGTTGCCATGGTTAATTCCTCTGTTTCTGTTCCGTTTGAGCAATGCTTCTGCTATTTTCATGTTAAATACAAATTCTTATATTAATAAGGTCGTGGCCCATAGGGGAACAAGTTGCCCTTCTGTGAGACCAAGCAGAATAAGTCACTGCCTGTCTCACAACTACATGTTGTGAAGACAGAAGCAGCAAAGCACAATAACCCCATCGTCTCAGTGTCTGTGATCAGTAAATTCATATTGGTCTGTATTTAGGAAACAAGGCATGGAGGAGAGCGGGAAAAAAAGGAAGTTTGGGACATTTCCGTCAGTGTTACATGAAAGGGCGCTTGTGCTGGGAGGCATGGCTGCTTTGAGAAGACTTTGTGTTCTAGCTGTATTTATGATGCTGTATGAATATTTGATTAATGAATCATTCTCTCCTGAGGGGCGAATGTTGTATCCCAGCAGCAGCTACAGCACCATACCAGACCTCATTGCTCTATTATAGCACAGCTGCCAATAGAGGCATTGATTCCGGCAGATTCCTTAAAATCTAATCTGCTCCGGCGAGCAAATTCCACACATGAAAGAAGTGGAATTCTATGAGAGGCTTCGTTTTGCAGGCAATTTGGATTGAATAAAGTTTTCTCTCTTCTCTCTCTTTTTGATATGCATTTTGACAAGATAGGATATGACATAAGGTTTTTGCTGCAGGCTGTAATGGAGAAAGCGCAGCCATTCATTCTGAAAGGACTATCAACAATCAGTTCAGTGTTTCTTCCGTTTCCCCCCTTAATGTCATTCTTTTCATTTCTAAGACCATCTCTTGTGGAAACCCAAGCAAAATTAGGCTATGCACTTGATCGTTTCATCCAGATGGAAATGGACTGACATTAACCGCGTTTACACATATTACATCAAGTCTGTGTTTAAGGGGGAAAAACGAGGTAAAATGAACTTAAATCCAAAGAATGAACAGACAGACAGATAGATAGAAAGATGGGTAGGTAGGCAGGTAAATCGGTAGGTAGGTAGGTAGGTAGGTAGGTAGGTAGGTAGGTAGATAGATAGATAGATAGATAGATAGATAGATAGATAGATAGATAGATAGATAGATAGATAGATAGATAGATAGATAGATAGATAGATAGATGTGGTCAAATGATAGATAGATAGATAGATAGATAGATAGATAGATAGATAGATAGATAGATAGATAGATAGATAGATAGATAGATAGATAGATAGATAGATAGATAGATAGATAGATAGATAGATAGATGTGGTCAAATGATAGATAGATAGATAGATAGATAGATAGATAGATAGATAGATAGATAGATAGATAGATAGATAGATAGATAGATAGATATATAGATAGATATGGTCAAATGATAGATAGATAGATAGATAGATAGATAGATAGATAGATAGATAGATAGATAGATAGATAGATAGATAGATAGATAGATGTGGTCAAATGATAGATAGATAGATAGATAGATAGATAGATAGATAGATAGATAGATAGATAGATAGATAGATAGATAGATAGATAGATAGATAGATAGATAGATAGATAGATAGGCAAATTGGAAGGTTGATAGATAGATAGATAGATAGATAGATAGATAGATAGATAGATAGATAGATAGATAGATAGATAGATAGATAAATAGATAGGCAAATAGATAGATCGATAGATAGATAGATAGATAGATAGATAGATAGATAGATAGATAGATAGATAGATAGATAGATAGATAGATAGATAGATAGATAGATAGGCAAATAGGTAGGTAGGTAGATAGATAGATAGATAGATAGATAGATAGATAGATAGATAGATAGATAGATAGATAGATAGATAGATAGATAGATAGATAGATAGATAGGCAAATAGGTAGGTAGATAGATAGATAGATAGATAGATAGATAGATAGATAGATAGATAGATAGATAGATAGATAGATAGGCAAATTGGAAGGTAGATAGATAGATAGATAGATAGATAGATAGATAGATAGATAGATAGATAGATAGATAGATAGATAGATAGATAGATAGATAGATAGATAGATAGATAGATAGATAGATAGATAGATAGATAGAGAGATGGATAGAAATAGTCAGTTAGATAGATAGATGGACAAATAGGTAGATAGACAGACAGTCAGACAGATGTACCAAAGCTCACAATTACTTTTTAATATAGTTAAATGTGAACATTGTACATTTAATGACATTGTGGAGTGTTTCACGTGAGCTCAGGTTAGGCGCCTTGTACCAGGTGCTCTGTTGTTTAATTTATGCCCCTTCTAGAATTCTGGAATGCTGGGAGCCTTCAAACAGGTACATGAAAACAAGAAAAAAGATGTTGTTACAACGAATGTCACTAGGATCCAAAACAACACAGACCCCACTGACTTTCATCAGGGATACAAACCTATCAGGGCTGGAAAAGGTGATAATTATTCATTGTTATGAACATGCATTTTAAAAATTACCAAACCAGCAAATAAATGTATTACTATAGTGATAATACTATTTTACTATAAAATAAAAAATGGTATTTAATGATAGTTATAATACTTTTTGTCATATCATTTATGATTATTATTAAATAATTGATAAATTATTTCATTTGACAAAACAACATTAAACAAATGTATGTCGCTCTCAAACATTAAATCATTGCGCTTTATTTTGCTGGGTTAAACATTAGAGCAGCTGGAGTGTAAAAGACCACAGTACTGCACTCCCAAGATTCGTTTTTTTTTTGTTTTGTTTTGTTTTTTGCTTTTGTTTGCATCCCTGTTTCATTGTATAGACCAAAACCACTGAGGCTATTTTCAAAAAATCTTCTTTTGTGTTCAACAGAAAACAGAAAAGGAAGACATACAGGTTTGGAACGAAAATAAAATCAAAAAGCATTCTTTTAAATATTACTTTAAATTTTACCCCATTACTATTCTACAATTTCCCAATTCCTAGCACCCAAGTCTTCCCTGAGGAGAGTCTTTAGCCAGCCACAACCCCGTTCCCCCTCCACCGTGACAACACAGGGCGCCCGGAGTTAACATTTGGATAACAGATGTGTGTGCCTGTTTTCATATGCCTTTCAGGTGACAGCACATCACAGGGGCTGTTTCTTGCATCTCTTGGGCTATACGAAGCAAACACTTGTTTCCTCATTCCCCTCTCCTCTCAGGCATGGCCGACCCCCTGTCACGATTTACTAACCAAATCCATCCAGAGCTGGCGGGAGCAAAGGCTTGAAAGCAGGGGATATTGCCTGCTGTTGAGGCTGTCGAGTCAGCTCTGTGTGCTCCGCAGTTGAGATGGAGGCTTTGGAGGGGGTTGGAGAGGAGTATCTCTAATGCACACACAGACATTCATTCCAATGAGAGGAGACACTTTACACCACAGAGAAGCACAACATCTATCTCATAGACACGCTTTTGTCATCCTGTGTACCTTTACAGTCATAAAAACATATCCACGGTGTGCATTTTAGTCCAAGTTAGGACTGAAATTCTTTTCCCAGAAGTACAGATCAAATCATGTTGCTTGTCTCATTATCTCAGGCTCCATAAGGAAACACTGTAAAAGTCTCCCATTAATTAACAGGGATATGACCGTAATTGCAACAGTGAATAAACTTAATCACTGTCTGCAAAATGTCCACTTGATGTCACAATGAAACCTTTGCAATAAATGGAAAACAGAGAGATATAATGATATATTGTTCTTTTAGCCTATAAATTTAAAGTACTACGGGTGATTGTAATCATAAACGTTTGAAATGCTAAAATGTTCACTTGATCACGTCAGCCACTGTGTATATCAGTGAGCAGCACCTATAGAGCAGTTCGTTCTCAACCAGGGGGCCGGGGCTCACTAGCATTAAATAAGAAAAGCAAAAAAAAAAAAACGTTAAAAAAGCTAAAAGAACTGCTGTCAATATCAAGATATTCTTTGCTTTAATTAAGAATCAAGCTTCCTGCCTTCTAGCTGTCTTCCTACTGAAAAACATGGATTTATACTGTTAATTCTGGAAAGTCTGACTTCTAGATTTGAAAAAGCCATGTAAATGAATAAAATCTCCAAAATACATTCCAAATACATTTTTATGAAGAACACAATTCTCTAGTTATGTCAAACTAAAATATTTGATAAAAAATTGTGCATAAATGTATATTTTAAATTGTTATCATTTCGATGCAGCTTTATTAATGCATCTTTTGATGGAAATAAATATTGTGATGTTATTTCCATTAAGAGCTGCATCAGTTTTTGGTCAAGATCTTGTATTGACAATACAAGAGGTGAGCACTTTGTAAAGTCTACTCCAGTACATACCAAAGATTTACACTGAGGTTAAGGTCTGGACTGGGTCGAGGTGCCAAGTCATGTGTCAAAATGATTCTTCATGCTCTCTGAACCATTTTTTCACAATTTTAACTCTGATGAATATTGGCATTCTCATCCAGGAGAATGTCTTCCTACATGGTTGTTTAAGACATGAAAAGCTACACACTCATCTTATAGGGTTAAAAGAACCGTTTCTGAACATAAAACATGCTAGATACATAATAATCACTGTAATAAAGATCCTGTCATAGACTCTTAAGTATTTGCCAATTAAAGCTGCAATATGTAAGATTTTTGTATCTTAGTGTTATATATTTTGTTCAGTTGAGTACTTACAATATCCCAAATGTTTCCAACTATTATGCCGATCTTGCATGTGTTTTAATAGACAGGCGAGTAACTATTTGGATTCATTTACTAACAGAAAACGTATTGATCAACAGTGTTAGTCTTATTGTTTGAATGTCTTGTTCTTGAATATGCATATGATGTGAAAAATGGTGAGGTGATGTTCACTACGAATGCTTCATGTTATGAACTGTTGGCTGTAATTTTGTTTTATACTGTAGCTTTAGTGAAATACTTGTCACTGCATCAAATGTGTCAAATGCCAAAACTGCGTATGAGTTCATTCTGTACGAGTAATGTTCATTTGGTTTGTGATTAGTTTGTTGACATTTTCATACACTTCACCCGCCATGATAAACAATGTAAATAATACAGTGTTATACATAAATATTAATCAGCCTTTTTGCAAATGATGTGGGTACGTTCAACTGTACTTTTACTATGATTGTTTTGAACACGTAAAACTGCGCAGCGTTATCACGCCAATGAATTGGGCAAATACAGTAACATCTATGATAACCAATTTAGTATTAAACCTTGCTTTACTTGCGGCTAATTCATTATAATGAAATAAAATCATGCCATGAAGCACTACATTTTAAAACTATTACTTTACCTCATCCATGAATATGATTTCTGATTCCTGTCTGATTTAAATCAGCAGTGGAGTTGAAGACGATAGTTCCCATCATTCCACGCTCCTTCACAGCATCATCAAGCTTAACCGTTGTTATTGTTGCTTTGAATGTACGCCTTCTAGCGGCCAAAAATTTTACATATTGCACCTTTAAAATCCAAACAGCGACCTTTTTTTTTTGTCTGGGCAATATAAGAGCCTTGGGTTATTGTTGACAACAAAGTAACATTAACAAACTTTATTTGCATATTTTTAATCTGAATGTATACAGGTTGGACACATTCTGTTAAATGCAAAATACCCTTTACTTATTCACAAAAGGGCCTAAAATAGCATCCTACATCGAAAAGGAAAAAAAAAGCCAAAAAACATTTATCTATTAATGATCCATTAATCTGTGCTGCTGAAATATTGGCCTTCTCAACACATATACCTATATACTAAAAAAGGCCATTTAAAATGATTCAGTGGCCCTGTGTGGGGGCATTAATTTTCTGTACTAAAAATATATTTTTAAAGCAGGTCTCCGTCCCTACTTTTTCTTGTGTGCAATGCATAATGGATTTCCATCTAATCCATTATGGCTGTGGCTCCTTGCCTCACCAAGGTTTTGTCTTTTTTAAATGAAGTTTTAATAAAGCACGACCGAGGGTGTCCAAGGTCAATTATAATCTCCCTTTCCCCAGGTACAGATACTTGTGCTTAGTTAAGCATAATATCTGTCAGTCATAGACCAGTAATCCATAATGTCTGAGGAGGCAAGCGAAGGCTGAAGCGATCTAACAGAAATGTTTTTGCGTGTCAGTGCATGCATACTAGAGTGTGTGTACGCTGTTGACTATTTTTCCCTTTGATTGGCATGTAAGGTCGACATTTCCTGTTAACAACTGGACAAAGAGGCTCACTTCATCCCCATCATTTACAGTGCTTGTCAGCTTTGGGGAATATATCTCTATGCATCATGAACAGCTTGAGAGTCAAGACAGAAAATGGGCGAGAGATATTAATTCAATCTTGTGGCGGAGAGTGAATGAGACACTGTGGTCTGTTCCCCTCTATGAGAAATCTGTGATTTTGGACTATTTTAGTGTTTTCCATTATGATCTACCTTAAATTAGCCTTCATTAGCTTCAACCTCATAAACACTATACTATTTGGCTAAAGCTAAAGGCTAAATTACACCGAAAATAAACCTTTTTCTTCAATTAGGCGCCAGATTTGTTGGCAAATTTATAGATTAAATTGATTAGCTTTATGCTAAACTAATAAACTAAGATAAAAGCTAATTTAGTAGGTTAAAATTGCGACAGCAGCAACTGAACATTGAAAAGAAAACAAGTTTGTCAATTTGGCAACAGATTTTTGGCAAATTCATGGATTAAATTCATTAGCTTCATTATCTTAGCCTCTAAATACTATATAGGTTAAAGCTAAAGGCTAATCTAGGCTAGTGCTAAAGTTCAGAGACAATTAAACATGGATAACAATCTCTTTTCTTCAATTAAGCACCCGTTTGTTGGCACTGAAGCTTTTATTTACAGCTATGTTTATTCATACGTTCTTTTAAAATTCAAATAAGCATGTTGAGTAATATATATCTGCAAGTATTTACAATAATCTTATCATTTAGGACCTCCATCCTCACCAAAAATCCCTCTGCCTCTTTCTCTCCCCTCTTTTCACTCCCAGCTATGTACAGATGGGTCTTTGACAGGTCTACAGCTGTTCCCCTAATTGTTCATTAAGTGTTCTATTGATTCCCTGATTCGCAGTACATGTGTGTTTCAGACTGGCTCTGGTCTGAAGAGGCAGACCCACACATCCAGCCCCTGAGATGACAAAACCGGCTCAAGCCGAAAATGCAAGCTGTCACTTTCGATCCAGCCTGTTCCCCTCTGAGGACGCATCCAGGATTGCCTCTGATCACCTGCTAGCTTTTTATTAGCTAAACTTTTAGCATCAATCAATTAAAGTGGGGCAGAAGCATGAAAAAATATTTAATTCCTTGTGAGGCCAGCCCACGCCTCAGATTGCACCTGGCTGTTGAGAGAGGCTTTACGTGAGTGTTATCGGTGCAGGGAATCAGTTACGATTACATGGAGTTTACGTGGAGCATCCGGGGAGGGCTAAAGCAAGATGGCGTGTGGCTTGCATGTAGAGGATGGGGAGAGAGAGAGAGAGAGAGAGAGAGAGAGAGAGAGAGAGAGAGAGGCCCTTACCCATCCCCGCCGTCGACTCGAGGCAATTTTTAAAGAGATAAGATCATCTCCAATTGTGGATTGTGGCAGTCAAGCTGGTCTCTCCTCGGGCTGATCCAGATTTAATCTCCAGACAGGGCAGATCAGAAACACGGACGCCCTCACACGCTGACCATAAATCTCCTGCCTAACAAATAGACCCTGATAAAACTGTAAAAGTTATTTAAATTCTCCTAATGGACAGATTTATCCATCCTGGTGCTCTCGGCGTGCCGCGCTCAGTCAATGCTCTGCGCAGCCTCTTTGACAAAGTCATCCTTTCCTATTTCATCTTCGCAGATAAAAGGAACAGGTGAACAAGATTAAAAACAGACACACGCTCTGGGGAAAAAAAAGGAGATGTATTTTCTTATAAAGCTGAGAGAAAGGCATAGGACATAACAGTGCTTCATTTTCCCCCACTGGGTATGTAGGATATAGCAATTGCAAATGTGGTCAAGAATAGAAATGAAAAACATCCTGGACAGACAGCAAGCATTGAGGTTTCAGCCTACAATTTGGCTTCAAGATTGGATGTACTTTGGCTAAGTCAGTTTGTGACTTAGCAGCCTGTGTGTATCTGTATGTGTGGACAGGTCTCTAATGCCACTGAGGGACTGATAATGTTCTCTGTAAAACACAATCACTCACCCCCGCCTCCTCTTTAGCTAAGTCTCCAGGACCCCAATCAATACTACACAGCCTGGTGACTTATCATCTTGTTCTGTGTGACATCACCACACCTGCTTTGTAATAATGGATTACCAGTGGGATGGTGGTAATCCAGTGCTTAAGGAACTAGGATCATAACACAAACGTGACTGGTTTGCTCCAGAGCAAAGACAAAGATCATGTGATCAAGTACAAAGCTAAATGAAAATAAAAAGAAATAAAACATGTATTATTATTCATATTATTAAATATGATCAAAATCATAAGGACAGTTATTTCTTCCATAAAACACAAAAGGAGATATTTAGAAAAATGTGAAGCTGGTTTATCCATAAAATGAAAGTGAATAGGAAGCAGAAAGAGTCGTGGTCATCCTTCACTTTCCAGTATTATTTTAGCATTATTTATTTGCTATTATTTTTTATATTTTTAATTAGTTTTTGTCATGTGCTCTTGCTATTTTTACTTCTTTTTTTTAAATATATATATATATATTTCTATTTCTATTATAGTGCTTCAACTTACTTTATTTGATTAAGTTACTTGCCATGAGAAGGTCGAATTTTACTTTTTTAAAGTTTAAGTTTTCCATCTAACATTTATATTTTGTTTTTAATTTTTAAGCTTCATTTTAAATGAATGAAATTTGTTTTTAATAGTTGTAAGTAGCAATATCAACACTGTCACATTCATTTCAGCGTTAGTAAATGATGACAGAATTTTCATTCTGGTGTGAACTATTTCTTTAAGAAAGTAACACTGCTAAATGCTCATCACATAAATTATGAAAAGCATGGTATAGGCCTGGCGATTGCTGTTTGGACCATAGATATACATCCAAAACAATTTAGGCCTGGGAATTATGATTTGTGTGCTTTTCCTCTTCCTAACTTTGGTCAGTGCAGCAGAGTTTTATTTTCTCTCAGTGCTGAAGGCCGTGACCTTTAGGTTGCTAACTGCAGCACCCTAAGCTGACCACACTCTCTCTCACTCACACACACACACACACACAGAATGATAGGTGGTCATGAACCATTGCTCTATGGCCTTGCTTGCCTTTGCAGTTTTGTGGCAATACTTACAAGGCCTTTTGATTCTTAACTCTTCCTTGCCAGCTGTTATAAACTGCTCCACAAATTACAAAGAAAAGAAAAATGAAAGGTTGGCACATTTTTTTTTTTTTTTTTTTGATATTATCCTTACATTTCCACATCGGCTGACTTTTGGTTCTGTTCCTTCACAGTATGTTCAGCAAAATTGTGATATAGTGTGTAAACAGATTATAATCTGATAATATAAACCTACTGCATATTAGTAAGAAATGCAATAAAAATAGCATTAAATTATGCTAAACAATGCACAAAAAAAATATAAATATGTCCAAACAATAAAATAAAAATAATTTTATTTTATTAATTTAATAAAATTAAAATAATTTTCTCCAAAAGGATAATACTTGTAAATTGATTCCTTGTAAATTATCACAGAAACAATTATTATATTGTATTATATTATATTTATTATATGACATTATATTATATGTGTCTTAAAGGGTTAAATCACCCAAAAATAACAACTTTATTCAACAATATCTAGTGATAAGCGATTTCAAAACACTGCTTCATGAAGCTTTATGAATCTTTTGTTTTGAATCAGTAGTTCGGAGCATGTATCAAACTGTCAAAGTCAGGTGAGCCATTGAAATTTAGAAAATTTTGAAACACTTGTAACGTAACAAAGCCTCATTTACTGAAATCATGTGACTTTGGCACACGCTCCGAACCACTGATTCGAAAGCAGTGTTTTCAAATCGACCACCACTAGATATTGTTGAATAAAGTCGATATTTTGTTTTTTTGTGGCACACAAAAACTATTCTTGTCGCTTGATAACAATTAAGGTTGAACCATTGAAGTCACATGAACTAATTTAAATATGTCCTTACTACCCTACTGGGCATTTGAAAGTGTAAATGATCTTGCTGTCAATGGAGGCCTCACTGAGCCATCGGATTTCATCAAAAATATCTTAATTTGCGATCCGAAGATGAACGTAGGTCTTACGGGTGTGGAGCGACATGAGGGAGAGGAATTAAAGACAGAATTTTCATTTTTGGGTGAACTAACCCTTTAAGTATATTATGACACAGAGTACACTAACAGTGTCCATATTAAGAATACCCATCAATTAATAACAGCACAAATAACAAATAAGTAGAATTAAACGGATATTTCTGAGCGAGAACAATCCAACCGCTTTTTATGACGTGAAACACTATTATACAAAGACGATGTGGTTCAGCGGAACATAATCATCATCGCAAACTATCGAAAAAAATTCATATTCTGCACTGAGGTCCAATGAGGTGGAAGTGTTGCCCCGTTAGCCTTTTTATCAAGACTAACAACATGATGTGCTCGTTCCACTCTCTCTGTCCTTAGTTTCCTCTATCGCCCTCTTTGTGCATTCAGTATCCCCAGGCTAACCCGGGCTGTAGTTAAGGAAATACTCGCATTTCTAGCCACCGCTCGCACCCACGCACACACAAACACAAGCTCTCTAATGCCGAGTACATGGGCTGATTGGAGCTGATCTTAAAGAGAGCACTCCAAGCCACTGTTTACCAACATTTCAGTTTCTATGGCTCATCTATCAGAGACTGGAATAAAAGAGCGGTCAGAGGGGTGTTGGACTTGTCTTTAACCTTGATGATGTTTCCAGTGAGGCCGCATAATGGGCCTCTAATTGCTTTCGCAGAGAGGGGGACGTGTTGACATTTCCTTTTGTGCTGGCAAGAGGCTGCGGCTCGAACCATTATGCTAATCCAACCATTATATATCCAAGGCTATTTATGGGCCTGACACAAGTGATGTTGCAGGTAAAGGGCTGTGAAATGGTCTGTAAACAGAAGGAATTGATTCCTGGGTTCTGGCGATGGTCACAGCCTCTGAGCAGAGAAAGACTTGCCATCTTCACACTCGTCCAAGCCCCGAAATTGCCACAGACGGCTTCAGCAGGACTGTCCGTTGGTTGGCATAAAAACAGGAAATGTGAAAGTGTAGAAGACAGACACATTCGAAACAGACTGTCACATCCGCACTTAAACTCTGTGCATGTATATAATGAGTGCGCTGTGCTTAGCAACTTCAATTCTAGTTTGAATTCAAATGACGTAATTAAAAGAAAGAAAAAGGAGCAGTTTATGTTGTTGCAATATACTGCTGTCTCGCCATTATTTCAGAGTATATTGAAATGATTTCATTAAATTTCATTTTTACGACGAGCTTGTAACAAACCCTGTGAATTCCAAATTCATTTAGCCCAGTTTCTGTTCACTGCCCTGAGAAGATAGTAAAACCTCCTCATTGTTGATAGAAGAACTGTACTGAGTTACACCGTCTGCTAACCTCTTTCAATATTTCTGCAGGTTTTCATCTCTCAATGTATTTTTATGTATTTCATATTTTTTTCATATTAAGAACTATATATCATACGGCTACAATCTTCTTATCTTACTTTTTTCTGCTGAATAAGAAAATCTATGTAAAAAAAATATCTAGTACATCTAAAAAATAAAGCTTTTACAACGCATGCACATACTCTGATTTTGTCTTTTGAATTTGTGACACTGATATTATTTTAATTAAATAATATTAAATTAGAAATAACTGATTACTTATTATATAATGAAGCAAATATATAAGCAATGTCACACGAGTAGCCATGCGATATGGCTGTATATCAGCACAGCACACTCTCTTTAGAACAAGTAACGAAGCAATGTTGAGTCGCTTACAGTGTTAGGTAAAGTAGAGTATTATGGTATTATGATAAACGAGTGTATTAACTGGATCTGATACAGCATCCATTCTTCATGGCGATGTCCATAATATTATATCCATTACAAAAAGTCAGTTTGAATGTCCGCTGAGAAAAGGGATATCCTTGTCTTTGTCCTTTTAAAAGTTAAGGGGATTTCCTATGACATATAAACTTCCTTGTTTATATATACATATAGATGTACATATAAATGTATATAGATATGCAAAAACTAACATTAATCATTTATTGATCTTTGTTAACATTAGTTAATAAAATTACATTACAATAATTTTAAAGGTGGGGTAGGCAATTATGGAGAGGCTAGCAATAGCAATTTAGCTTTGAAAGCATGGGATCCCACATGAATGCACAGAGCAGAGTCCGCAAAGTGTCGCAAGACGAGAGATGGCGTTAAATTACCTCATGTGTCAAAGATTTAAACATTACAATAATAATGAACATAAACAACTCACGGAGCTGTTACTTGTACCACCTGAATGCTGCAGATTCATTTTTTCATTTATAGTGTTGAAACAGAAACGCATAAATCTAATTTTGAGCACGTGAACAGCTACGGGTAGAACATCACGGGTTGCCATCTCGTAATTACGGTTACCACGACGTTGTGAATGCAGCATAAGCTTGTTGTTTTGGCGGATTGTCTGTGGTGCTCTGTGAATGTCCGTCTACAACTCTGCATAACCATAATGGAACGCGCCGATGACGTGTGATGTCAGGTTCATGGAAGTATGGAAATAAACATATGTTGACAGTCAGGTATGACATGGTATCATTGCATTCGGACTGATTGGACAAACACGTTTTGGTCCTGAGACATCCACAGAAGATACATGTACCTGTTTTAATATTTAGACCACTTCTATTACTGATTGCCATCAAGGGTGTGAAGAGAGTTTCAACCAATATAACAAAAAGTGTTTATAAAACCCTACCGTACCTTTAAAAAATGAACCTTATTGTGTAAAGTGTTACTTTTAATTATTATGTATGCATGTGTGTTATGTACCAAATATAAATTGTTAATATAGAGATTTGTATTTTTGATTTAAAAAAAAAAAAAGACTATGGTTAACTTGAGTGTTATTTGAGAGACTGACAGTACAACCAAATGGAATCCAGCACCTTATTTAACATAACTGTCAAAAATAGGGTGTCTGCCTTAATTACCTCGATCTATATGTGCTAAAATAATAAATCTACTGGATTAATCTAGCCAAAGCTCCAGCATTTCCCTGGTAAGATAGAATTTTAATAAGAACTACAAGGCTAATAAAAGATAGCGCTGTCATAATCAATCAGCCAGACCAGTGTCAGCCTCACACACACACACACTGCAGGTAAGAACCTGGCTTCACACTGAGGCCTCTAAAAAGATACATTATGCTACAAGGGACAATAGAACTATTTCAAAGAAGAGTATTAAATTGAAAACTGTAACAATCTTAAAACCAAAAATCTCTCTCTCTCACACACACACATACACACACACACAGACACACACATCTTTAAAGGGAATCAAATTACCAGTGTTGGTGAAAGTTACTTTTAAAAGTAATACTTTACAATATGGCATTGCTCCCTAAAAGAGTAACCAATTGCATTACTTAGTTACTTTTTATGGAAAGTAATGAGTTATGTTACTTTTGCATTAATATTTCACATGGGCTAGCCTTAATTAATTGTTTTTTATTAATAGCAAAATAAAAAGTTTTTATTTTTGGTAAATGTAATGGCCCTTTCACACCAAAAGTGAAACGAATAAGCCCCAAGCTGAAGAAAATGCGAATTTACGCCTGTACAGTAGAGGGAGCAACTCAAAACAAACTGTGCTGCCATTCTAGATTGCAGAAGAATATGACGCAGGTGAAAAAAGTTCAAGGCTCTTACTAAAGAAAAAAATAAGAAGAAAGAAACGACTAAAGTGATTTTTGCTTATTTGTAATGTTGAACTGGATCATCAAAGGTCAGCAGCAAAAACATTGGTCAATAAAGTGATATAAAATAAATAAAAGATATTTGTGTTATTCAACATTTAATCGTTGCAGGTTTTGGAACATTTTGAGTTTGGATTTTATTCGGTTTATTCATTTTGAGAAATACTGAATCTGTTTTTGTGCCAGTGAGAAGAATAAATGCAGTGTTTACACTTATTTGAAAAAGTAACTCTGATATTTTGCTGCAAATTTAAAAGCAATGTGTTACTTGAAAAAAGTAATCTGATTATGTAACTCTCGTCACTTGTAATGCGTTACCCCCAACGCTGCGGATTACTATGCCGTACAACAAATAGTCTCTTTCTATGTCCATCACTCTTGATACCTCCTCGGGTAGAATCTAGTGCATTTCCACACTGAGATTAACTTCTGACACCAGCGGCAAACCTGCATTCTCTCTCTTCGGAGCTGGCCCCAAAGGGACACAAGACAGATTTGCATCTCTGGTGGTGTCCTCTGCTGCTATCTGCTGTTAATGCGGTATTGTGAAGTGGAGGATCTCTCAACAGCCTCCTCACAGTACTCCTCAGCAAATATAGGCGCACACACACCCAATATGAATGTTCATAAATATTCCAAAATCTAATTTTGCAGTACTAAGCACAAAGAAACACACTACAAATAGTTCTGAGATTTTAAACCGGTGAGCATGTGCATTTGTTTACTGCTAGAGAGATACACGTGAGGTCACGGACAGAGGTCGCAGCAGGTATGTGGACTCACCTTTCCCTCGTCCCCTATATGACTGACCCGGTCTCGCTGATTATCTATTATCTTGTTATTGGACATAAATTTTACAAGCTGTTGAGAGTGTGGCAAAATCAATACCTTTTAAATGATGTTTATGTGTGATTAACTGTTAATATCCTCACAAATTATTTAATATAATAAGGTCATTTGTCTTTCACACGGGCTCGGTACCTGGCAAAGAATAATAGAATAATAAATGAGGACACTAGTAAAGAGGAGATTTTCAGATGCTTTTCCCAGCTAGTTTTATCACCCATATCCTCTTTACAGCCACAAAGCAGCACTATGGTTATTTTATGCAAGTAATAAAATTAGCCCGGGATGGAATTAGCAGACTCGGGGCTCTTTATAGGTCAAGCCGGTGGTTTATGAGCCTGTGACTCCCTCACACTATTGTCAAGAGGCTAGTTAGAGGGGTCTTTAAGCATGATTTAATATGTCCATGCCTTGGAAAATAGTTAAATAGCTAATTAAATGGAGGAGTTAATTTACATATTAATTGACCTTCCAGTAATATTTATATTGATACCTATATGAGGAGCCCTTGTCTTCATTGCCTTTCATCATAGTTAGTCTGAGCAAATATGGTGTAACTTTTTTTGTTTAAACTCAAGTTGCTCTTTATCGGTGTCGGAAGCTCGCGCCGAGGCGCTCCACGCAGCTGGCGAGGGGCTTGTGTGGCCCTTGCCGCCTTTTGTTGTCAGATAATGGGATGGTGCCATAAACAGCCTTGTGAAACGGTCTCAAGGGTCCTCCAGAGGAGAGCTGCACGGGGAATGAATGAATGGACGCTGGCAGAGGGTAGGGACACACTGAGAGGGTTTTCTGGAACACTGCCTGTGTCAAAGCTACTCTTAATTATAACACTGATCGCTAATCAGCCTCTGTGTTGAACAGTCCCCTGAGGCATGTCATTACCTCGGCTTGTCAAGAGTAGGCATAACATTTTAGCTGCACTTATACACCAAGGTTATCTACTGCCCTCGGTGCTCCAATTTCCCACTGTTTGTTGTTTGTTGCTGGGAAATACACCAATAATAGAAGCATTAACTGATCTTACATCCAGGAATATCAAGTCTTAAGTTGAAGTATAGCGTAATCAGCGGCCGAGGCTAGAAGCGTCGCCCCATGAATGTTAATGCTTTGCGCTAACAATGTCTTGACACTTCTGATTGATACATTGTTTGTATCCAACTCTTTTCGTTGCTTATATTGCGCGATTGGCAACTGTGTTCTGGGGGTGTATCATTTGTCACCACTTGTCTCTCTTTTGTGTCCACTATTCTATTCAAACAATACACTATCTAAAGGATTAGCATGCTGGCCATATTGGACAATAGAGAGACTGAATGGATCCCTGAAGACAACAAATGAAGCTGGAAACTTGGGGTGTCTTGATATTTAGCTGAAAAGATGCTGGTTATGGCTATACAGACAAACAAACAATTGTGCTTATTTTAGTCAACATGAATTCAAAATTCACCCTTATTAATTTACACTTAATGCACATTACTGGTATCACTGTAAATGATTAATCAGTTCATTGTTTTTCCAGTGAAAAACATTCCCTGAATAACGTTTACAAATAATTGCATTGTTTTAGCAAACTCACATTCGGTATGGATCCATTCTAATATAAAATCCCCATTTTTTCCATTTACTCTTGATAGGTCAAATCTAGATTCATGAAATTTGAGCATTATATTGTTTATCAGCTGATATTGATTATTTTTTAATTCATCAGTATTCGACATTGCCCAATATCGAATAATTAATTATGCAGGCATTTCCCTTATTTTACAATTTATGTTTTAAAAACAATTTCACCGTTTGAATATTTTAATATAATACACTAATAGTTCAATAACTGTAAAAGTAATCTTTAGCGAATCAAAATAAATGAATATCCATTTTTCATGCGGAACATAATATAATATTGTGATGACAAAATTCACAAACAATTTTAAATGGTTGATTAAACATTTTAAGGGCCTTTCGTTCACACAGAAAACATTTTTACATTCCACTGTGCTATTATTTTTCAATCTGAACACTTGCTAGACGGACGTCTGTTGCGCTCGTGTCTCACCAAAATGCACCACTCAAGTTAAAAGTAATTCAGACAACGATGCAGTTGAATAATTGTCAGCTTATTGGTATCAGCCAGAACTTTCAGTGAAGAATATCAGTGCAGTGTGTCCTTAATCAAATCAATTCCTGCAATTTTTATTAAATATCCTGAGTCACAGAAAATTTCACATTACAGGCGTTAAAATTGGTCAAAAAGGACAATTAAAACGGACTCAGACAGTCAGGACCAGACAGATCATAAAGAAGAGGAAGAGATCGGAATGATGGCCAGATTCAACCCCACATCAAAAGTTCTTCATTTCTCTGTACTTAGATGCAGTGTGTATAGGGAAAGGCCTATATTATGAATTATCTAAATGAACCTAAAAGTGTGGGAGACCAAACCGATGTTACATCTCGTCTTTCATTAGATCACACTCCTGCTGATCTTCACAAAGGAGAGAAATGTCTGATTCTGAGCCAGCTGCTTCAAACAACCTGCTAAGCACCATGAGCTGAGGCTCAGCATTTAGCCCTCTAAAGAAAGACACTTGTGTATCTTTATAAAAAAGCACAGGAAAACATCAGTATGTTTAGATGAATAAAATCATTTTTGTTCTGCAATATTCTTTTAATTCAGCTTAGTGAGCCAAAGTGTAAAGCGCACTGATGGATGTACAGCCGTTTGACAAGACAGCAATTGCTGCAGCAGCTCAGAAATAAATTCACAAGAGCTACTGGGCTTCAGTCCAGCCTTTAGCCCATGGCAAGTTTGTTATTGCTATAGTGCAGGCTCTTAGCGGCGAGGATGCTAACAGTAGCTGTATGGAAGTCAGAGGTTCTGGCTAGGGCAGAGGGAGGGGCAGATGGGGGTTTGCTGAAAGTGTCAGCTGCACAGGAACAATAATCGCAGGCCTGGTCACCGGACCGAGCATCCAGCCTTTTTCACTGAATAACTCTATAAAATGGACACCTGCCACGGCGGCCACATGTATCACTGGGGGCCCTTGTGAACGCAGGCCTGCACAATCGCCCGCGAGTCACGGCTAGTTGCCCACTGATATATCAGATGTGAGCTTCCCCGGTGCAGGGTTCAGCACCCCAGCCAAATGTTGGAGTTATTTGTTCTTGTCATTAAACTAAACTTTATTGTGACCCTCTCAGGCTGTTATTGCACTGGTAGCACTTCTTCTGGGCCGGACTTTATCATTTCCACCATCTATGAATCTCCCAGGTTTTGCCACTGCACTTCAGTGAGCAATAATTCCTGGGCGCCCTCACACACTGGAAGGGCAGGAGCAAAGCAGAGCAAAAGGGACAGAACAGATATGACAAGATTTTTTTTTTTTTTTTTTCCGTTTGCTCTGGTCATGATTTGCAATTTAATAAAACTTTCAAACTCAATGCATGGCATATAGTCAGCCATTTTTCCACGGCCACTTTCCAAAATTCTGGAAAAAGAAAATAGCTGGACATTGCTGTAATATGTGTAAAATGAAAATATGTCCTTTTGCAAGTGTGCATAGACCAAAAAAAAAAAAAAAAAAAAAAAAAACAGATATTAATTGGGTGTATATATTCAATTATTAATATAGTGTTATTTTCTCAGCAAATATTGATATACATGCACAACTGTGATAAACTTGATTAATAAGAAAATGTTATTTAATAAATTGGATTATAATTTACAGTAACACTTTACAATAAGGTTCATTAGCACTTCTACAACATTTATTAATCTTTGTTAATGTTCATTTCAACATTTACTAATACATTATTAAAACCTTGTTAACATTAGTTAATGCACCGTGAACTAACATGATCAAACAATGAACAGCTGTATTTTCATTAACAAACGTTAACGGAGATTAGCAAATACAGTAACAAATGTATTGCTCATAGTTAGTTCATGTTAGTTCATACTAATGTTTAACTAATGAACCTTATTGTAAAGTTTTCCAGAATTTTTAATTGATTGATAGCCCTAATAAATATGTTATATAAAATTGTGGTGAAAAAAACGGTAATGAGGAAGGTTAAGGGCATGTAAAGGTGTATTTATATCTCACAACCTCCCCAGTATTTTTGAACCAGTGTAAAACATCATTACTGCACATTTTAATAAGTGAAAGGGAATATATACACATTTGCCAGCACAAAATAGGACAACCTACAGGAGGTACAGTCTCACAATCTCTGTTTTTAATGCGAGAGTATTTTCCAAAGGTTCTGGAAAGATACAATGCGGTCATAGAAAATATAAACTGCAGATAAACGAGGTGACATAAAACTGCAGTCCATGTCCTGTCATACTTGGGTGCTCTCCAAGTCAGGAGAGATAGAGAGAGCGATTTAATTTTCCCAATATGAATAGCTATCCTATCTTACTCACCTGCGACCTTAGGGGGCGAAAAAGACCATTTTCAAGAGCAATTAAATAAGGCTGAATGACAAGATCATCATAATCACCCTGTGTTGAATGACGCTACAATGTGACTTCATAGACAGGATCTGACACATTCTGAAAGCCTAAAATGTTTCCTCTTCAGAAATGATATTAGTTATGCTAGAACGCTTCATCCGCTTGGTCAGTTTCTCACAGACAGCATCGCTTTAGAAGTTAGCCCTTCTCTTTCCCTGTCACCTCTTTACCAATCAGGTAAAAATGGCAAGTTTTTGCTCTTTAAGATGGCGGGACATAACCTGTCCATGGAACATAAATGTGTCAGGCCTTTTTGTCTAAGATGAACTGAGCCCTACATGCTTGCCTTCATAAAAAGGTCTTTAAACCCACGTCTAGGTTCCCTTTCCAGGCAAGCATGAGATTAAAGAACAAGGGACTCAGCTTGGTAAACGTAATGGATTGCCAGAGAAAGTTTAAATGCGCCATCGGTCTGTGGTGGGGGGAGGAAGAAGGCCATTATGCAAAAGAGAGCCACGCAAGTAATCTGCACCTTGTCTCTCAGGCTCAAAAGACGAAGAACACACAGCCAGACGGCCCTGATTGCTTCGTAAGAAACCCTCACATACCGACGCCATGATGGATTCTCATATTTTGACTGCTAATATGTATGAATGAAAATTATTTCTGCTAGACTTGAGTGCATGCTTAGTGATTACTGTCTTCACACATGGAAGCGGAGGTATCAGGAAACGTATTCCCAGATTAAGGCCTGATTGCAGACCGGAATGAGTCCTGCATGGACTGCTTTGCCTGACTCGATGACAATCTGATCCCTGACGAGACTTCTTAGTATCTTCTGTTATTGATGCGCTCTATGCAAAAGCCCACATGGGGATTACGGTTGGCGGATAGAGTTTAATACAATCTATCGCTGGGATTCTTGAGTGTTTTCATCCATGAGCTGATCAAAATAGAATCACATACATGAGATCTACATGTGTGATAATAATACGCTCAGTGTCAGGCATTTATCAGCTCAGTGAATCGCTGGAAAAGATGAGGGGAGAATGAGCCACCGAGGAGAAGACAGGTAGAGAGAGGGGAGAGAGAGGAAAAACAGATGACTTTTTCATCTAACATATGCGCAGATGCAAGGATCTCACACTCTTTTATGCATGTGTTCATGATTGTGTTCATATGCTCAAATGAGGTCATGGGAATCCTCCGGTAGTCTAGAGTCTGTTTGAGGTTATCAATAAAACATCGGAAGTCTTTTGCAAATGCAGCCCCATAATATTTCGAGAGTAAATAAACAGTATGTCAGCATGCACATCTTCAGAGGTTTCCCCATTTTTACCTTTATAAGGGCAGTTGCTTCTAACCTTACCAAATGAATGCATTATCCTGTGTCAAATTCCTGTTTAATCAATAAATTAAATAGGGATCAAAACCAATCAAATGAAATCCATTTTTCCACTGCCGAGGTTTCACAGATGTTGATTCTGAGGCATTGAGATGTATTTACCAAGACAGTTTAATGCAGCTCAGAGGTGGCGTGGATGAATTTACACCGCAATTATAATTTCAGAAATAATTGTATGATTTAAGTGTTTTTTGTTGTTTTTTTTAAATGCAATTATATTGATTCATTCAGTAACGAAACATTACAGTGTTGTTCGGAGGCCACATTGATTCTGCTGTTTGGAATTATTTTAATTTGCAAAATAGAGCCAAAAATAGAAAATATTGTGTCTTAAATGTAATTTTATTAACCAATTTTATTAATATTAATATGACAGACAGACAGACAGACAGTTTAATGACTTTAGTTTATGCCTATACCTCAAGCAGTTGTATGGCTTCAGATAATTTTACTCAGAACTACTTTTGTGAAGCTTACGATAAATAAACTCCATTTTATCATGCACAGGTCCAATAGGACAGAAAATTACATGAATCATCTGGCCTGCAGTAGTCTGATTGTGTCTTCTATGCTTTTTAAATCTTTTTGGAGCTTGACAACCCCTGATCCCCATCCACTTTCACTGTATTGCAGAGAGCAGCTCAGACATTCTGCTAAACTTTTCTTTTTATTTTTGTGTGATCTATACCTTTAAATAAGGTCTCCAATTGAATATAATGACTGAAAGCATTGCATTTCTGTGAACAATCACTCCAAGGTTCCAAAAAGGGATTTCACAGAAGAACCATTTCGAAGAACCTTAAAAGAACCTTTTTTTTTTCTTAGAGTGAAGAACATCTTAATACCCTAAAGAACCTTTTTCCACTATAAAGAAACTGTCATGTGGTGAAAAGGTTGCCATGAATGCCAATAAAGAACCTTTATTTTTAAGTGGCTCAAATAAACTATTATCAAACTTGTTTCTTTTCTTTTTTTTTTTTAACTGATCACTATGTAATGTTAACATAAGAATATGACAGCTTCCTGATTCTACAAGGTCCAAAAGAAAGTGCCACTCCAAAGCTAAACATCATAACCAGAGACAGCATCTAAACCTCCACCCATCTGCCTAAAACATCCGCTCTAAGTTCCGTCTGGTCCCCAGACCCCTCAGCCCTTCACGGCATCCCAACATCAGACAACCCCTCAGGCTGCACCCCTCTTTCAACCTCCCTTGACAGTTATAACCGCACTGAACCTCGTCTCTGGGCTCCGGTTTAGACCTGATTTGAATACGGGCTTGTTTTATGGAGGCAGGTAATTGGAAGAGGGTGATTTACTACAGTGTATACAGGGCCTGCATCCAACAAAATATCTGGAAGCAGGGAATAATCACTTCCCCAGCCGCCGTGACATTTATCTGGACACAGGTATATTTTAAACACCCTGCGTTGACAGTGTTGACTATTAGCCGGGAAATAAATTATTCACTACTTACAAGGGGAGAAAAAATGAGAAAATTCTCCTTTCTACAGCCATAACAGGACAAAGCAGCATGCCCGAGAAAAAAAGAGGAGTGAGGGAGGCAGTCATTTTTCGTTCAATTACAGAAGGCAAATATTTATTATTTATAAGTACTTGCCTTGTATGGGCTTAAATGTTATTTATGAACCTGTTGCATAGTGATTTCCAATGTAACTCATTATTTTTCGCCAGAGGGTGTTGTAAAGGAGCAAGGATATATTTAATGACACTCTGCTAGTCGGCGCAATTACACTGTAATCATTATGTAAAATGTGCTATTAATTAAACCAATTTTCTGCTGGGAACACTCTTTTCTTCAGGGCTTCATCTTCATCGTTCAGCATTGTCTCCTGTGTTTTTCTCCCCTCCTCTATAATGTTGTGACATGGGCACATACATATTTATAAAACAAATTTTCATTAGCGCCTCTTGTTAATAGGATCATATTAATATGGAGATGTGCTGGGCAGTTTGGGGTGTAATAAAATCGAAACTTTTTTTATGACCTCCTCTTTTGAAGAGGGGGTGGTGAACTATTGTGGTGAACTAACAAACCAACCATCAACATATTTAAAAATTTCAAATCAGCTCCAACAGCACAACATAAAAGAAGAGCGAATTCAGCAATTCATTTTATGTAAGGTCCAATGATCGTATATCGTAGTGTCAGCAAAATTATAATATTGATAATTTCATCGCAATTAAAAACACAACCAACCTTTTGTTTTTAAGCACCACTAATTGTAAGAGTTTCAAGAGTGAGACGTCTGACCCTCGCGCTTTCTGCTATTCTACAAGATGTAAATGTTGTTGTTTGCAAGTTCTTGGCACATCTTCCATTTGCTCTTGACTGAGACAATTCAATATTTCGAGCGCAACCTTTACTTTGCCAATGCGATGTTGCTGTTTGGACAAGTTTGAGGTTGAGGACTATGGTGGCAGAGATCACATCAGGTTCCTTGTGCAGTGGCAAAATAGCCTAATGTATATTCAATTAGTTACAAATTGATTTTCTTTTCACAATAGGAAAAAGAAGTCCTACTGTTGTGAACTTTCACTTTGTACATCTGAACAAAGCTGTGACTTAAAAGTGTGGTTCACCCAAAAAATAACATTTTGTCATCATTTTCGTAAAAATTCTGCGGACCACAGAAAAGAACTATCTTTCCTTGTGTTCTGTGGAAGAAAGTAATTACGCTTCGAAACAACATAACAGTGAATACATGATGACAATTTTAATTTTTGCGAGATCTATCCCTTCACATGCATTGACAATATAACTAAAAAGCACTCTGTCCAAGAGGGTGTCATAACATTTAAATGGTTAAGGTTAGAAGTGAATAAAGTGCTCCAAACAGCAAAAATTCACAATTAAGGGACAAACACCAGTCAAAAGCCTGGAGTTAGCGAGAATTTTTTTCTTTTGAAAGGCATCAATTCAGCAAGAATGCATTAAATTGCTCAAAAGTGACTTTCATAATGTTACATTAGATTTCTGTTTCTAATAAATGCTCAAACTTTCAATTCGGTAAAGAATACTGACTAAAATTGATCACAGTTTCAACAAAAAAATGTGGTTTCAACATGATATCTGAAGGAAAGGTGACACTTCAGACTGGAGTAAAGACTGCAGGACTAAATTACATTTTAAAGTATTCAATTATATTCATAAACATAATATTCATGATAATATTTCACAATATTACCGTTTTTACTGTTTCATTTTTGATCAGATAAATGCAGCCTGTTGAGCATAGCAGACTCTCTTAATGTCCGACGCCAGGCTTTTGAACGGTATGATGAACAAAATTCACACCAAGAAGAGCCCGTTAGAATCTTTATTACCCACACTTGATTTTCTCAACCAGCATAATGGTGGACTTTTGATTACATCAGATAAACAGAAGGTAATATCATGATTTTTATCACAATCTTGAATTACAATATTTATCTTGCACAATCTGTTGCAGCACACTATTTGAATGAACTGATCCCATTACAATCCATTTCCCGCTTGCGTGGTGACATATAAGAGTAGTACATGATTAATAGACCAACATCAAGACTATATTATGACCTGAAAGGCAGAAGTACATGAGTGAGAGAGGTAGCAAGGGGAGGACACAATTGTACATCGGGAGCATTATGTACATGATCATCATCGCCCTCGTTCCTACAGATGAGAAAATTATTAGAACATTCTCTGTATCTGTTTGGATAAGCAGAACACATGCGTGTGATGGATGAGCCTGTTTACAGATGAGGTGGGATAATGTTAGGGTGAGCTACACCACCGATTGTGGTGGTAATGAGCCCTTGGCTGGTCAGGTGCACAATGAGGGCCAGACAGATTACACCGCCTCAACCGGCACAGAAGGCAATCTTCTAAACAGCTCTAGATTGATAGAGTTACCGTCCTACACTCACCGATTGTAGAGAGGTGACTCCAGTTTACTTTCCTTAGCAAAATATGAAATGAAAGCTTTGTAGTAGAATGTGTGGTGGTGGTGGGGGGAGGGGAGGGAGTAAATTTGGGATAAATTTATTACTTCACATGTCATTATATTTGGAATAAAAATACACCCTTCCCAGGATGTTATTACCTATTATGGCAATATTCAGTGTCATGATAACCGTTGCATATGGCGTAACATCATATTCTTAATAAAGGTTATGTATGAATATCTATGATTACTTAAAGGGTTAGTTCACCCAAAAATGAAATTTCTGTCATTAATAACTCACCCTCGTGTCGTTCCAAAGACCTGTCTCTGCCAAACCTTCGTTCATCTTCGGAACACAAATTAAGATATTTTTCATGAAATCCAAGAGGTTTTTTATGACCACATTCAATGTCCAGAGAAGTAGTAAAATCATTGTTAAAATAGTCAGTGGTTTAACCTTAATGTTATGAAGTGATGATAATACTTTTTTGTGCGCAAAAACAAAAAACAAAAATAACAACTTTATTCAACAGTTCTTCCTCTTCCCTGTCAGTCTGCGTTCTGACGTAGAACACGGAAGCGCTGCACTGCATACACTGCGTCAACTGCGTAGGAGACTGACAGGGAAGAGGAAAAACTGTTGAATAAAGTTGTTTTTGTTTTGTTTTTATAGAAAAAGAGTATTCTCTTTGCTTCATAACATTGAGGCTGCACCACTGTAGTCACATGGACTATTTTAACAATGTTTTTACTACTTTTCTGAACCTTGAATGTTGTCATTTTGTTGCTTTCTACGGGAGATTAAAAAAAAAACCTCTCGGATTTCATCAAAAATATCTTCATTTGTGTTCAGAAGATGAACAAAGGTCCTGCGGGTTTGGAACGACACGAGGGGGAGTTTTTAATGACAGAAATTTAATTTTCAGTGAACTAACCCTTTAATGACAATTCCTCATTACTGAATGACAATGCAATTGCTAATTCATTACTAAATCATTTGAATGTTTATATAGTATATTGTAAACCTTCTTTTAAAACTTTTAACTCGACGAAATAAGAGCATAAGTTTATTTTGCACGGGTCTCCTCACAAGACCTGATAAAAAAGAAGGTGGCAAAAAGTTCTCAGAAACACCAAGTTTGATCAATAACAAAAGCACCTGTTTAGGTCCAGTCAGAATGAATAAATCATTAGGCTTGCAGAAAAATGGTGAAACAGGGAAGGTTAAGTGTTCGAAATAAAATAGGTTCCCTGGAGCATGTAAAAAGAGTCATGGAAAAGAGAACGGGGATTCTCTGCATAAGTCAATGGTCCCCTCGTCATCTTTCTCTTCATGTCACGGGAAATAGACTGATGGATCACTTCCTGGTGTCACTGCTTGGGACTTGTGACAATCAGCGAAATGATTGTGTCTGCCTGCAAACATAGGCTCATAACTGATAGCCTAAACCCCGAAGACTCTACTCACCATGTGCAGTGATGGAGCATTGGATTAAAATCACTCCCGATGAGGAGGAGCCACCACCATTTATTATGTACTTCCCCCGGCGCTCCGCCATGCTCCCTGCCCCCCGAACCTCCAACAGAAATTTTCACCACAAGAACACATTATGGTAATCAGACAGTATGTGTGTATAGGAATCAATCAACAGGAAAGCCATGGCAAAGAGTTATGACAGTACAAAGTCTGTTTGTAACTTTTGATTAATGAAATATTTACCATGGGTCCGCCATGAGAATGAGGAAGGCACGAGGTGGGCTTGGGGGTTAACCCCAAAATTTCCATTTAAATGTAGTATGGGAATGGGCCATGGAGCTCAACGTAAGATGCTCTGTTGTGGCCAAACCAATTTGCCAACATACAGTATGCGCTTTAGTTAGATGAATAACCTAGGTAAGATTTATCTCATCTTCATCATCATCATCATCATCATCATCAAGATCATGCTCCCAATTGCTGTATAGCCACTCAGCTGATTCATGCAGCTCTTTTCCCTTTTGTTATATCATGGCATACAAATATGTACATCCCTGTAAGGTATTTTCAGCCAGCAAATGAAAAGTAATCAGTCTTGGGATGTTGAAAGCACAGGGCTTTATGAAGCTCGCATTGAAGTATTTCAACCATCGTGCTATGAGCCAAAAATAAATAATCTGTCCCTGGAACAGAAAAAAACAATGTTCATCAATAAGGAGACATGTTAAGAAAACTGCAGAATGTCACCGTAAACTGTAAAGCAATTCAGCTGCTGTATGAAATGTAGCAACGCTTCATCATCACAAGCATTTTCCCTCCAGACTAATGAAATCATGCATATATAAAAAAGACGTTTGCATGGCTTTTTATGTTGAATTGTCCAACTTAATTAAGTAAATGTATTCAACTTAATATAAACAGTCATGGCATGGCATGGCATTTAACAGTTTGAGCGTAAGAAGATATCTTAAGCTCTATCTACCAAAAATGTTATAAGCAAATTGCTCCATTTATTGAAAAGGCTTTAAAAAGTTCAATATTATGTGCTTCATCAAATGTTGTCTATAAGCAATGTACAAGCAAAGTGATTGATCACCTGATAATTTTAAGAAATCACAAACCATGGTTGATGATCAATATGTGTTTCTTAGTAACAGTGATTTTATGTTTTCCAGTGTAAAAAAATTGCTAAAACAGAACAAATTTATTTGAGACCATAAATATATATATATATATACTTGTTATTTTTTCAGCATTTGTTGAAGAGTCATTTCTTACAGTACATGATCACTGAACAACAAACATCACTCTTTATGTTAGCAGTATTGGCTTGTATTCGGACCTCTTCAGATATTAGATTTGCAAATCCAAGGTGCAAATTGTTTGTTGAATCTCCATTCTGCCCTTTCTAATGTTGTCATTAGCAATCAGCTCACTAGGAAAACAGGGGCGGGAGAGGGGAGGAAAATCATTTGAACTCATGATCCACAATAGATTGGCCCGTGCACCGGGGTCGTCACTGGGCCAGGATGACAGTTCAGGTCAATACCAGGGGCAAGAAGGTGGCCAAGGCAAAGCCCCGGGGGCCTCGTTCAGAGGCTTGAACTCAGGATGCTGAGGATTAAGGGTGGTTGACAAGACATTGGCAGTCTTTTTTTGCTGAAGGAGTTGAAGAGAAGAGGATTATCATGGGCCGACAGTGTTGTTGCTACTTGCTGACAGTGGCAACCTGTAGCCACCCCGGTCACCGGTCCAACCTGCCTCTGTCAAGCCCATGACAAGATGCTGAGGTATGGAAGGGTGTCACGTTCCTTCCATTCTTTCCCGTTCGCATCCCATGCTGCCAACCTGATCCTATAGCCGAGCCCAGAGGGCATGGCATTCTGCTTATTGATGCTTGGAGTATTGAGTTATTGATATACTCCTCAAA